>JAZKJV010006114.1:0-600000 GCA_037367405.1 Ottelia alismoides
TCCTGTAAATTACCCAGGCACGCACGTGAGGCACGTGCTTGGGACCATTATGCAATTTCCATAAACTCCGAGGTCTTTCGCACAAATTACCCAGGCCTCACATGCGGTGCACGTGAGGACCAGGCTCGGATCAGCACCTGCAGGTTCAGACACTGGTGGCAGCAGTCGAGGGGCTCGGGTCGAGGCTCGGGATGATCCGAGCCTGTAGCTTTGGTTTGAGCTTTGGCATGCCACACGTCTCCATCGCGACCGTCCGATCCATCTGATCGAACGGCAAGTGTACATCCTCCTCCTCCGCAGGTCCCCGGAGAAGGCGGGGCTCCGGCGACCTGTGGTTTGCACCACCGCTGTCTTCATCAGTTTCTGGAGGTCGGGGAAGATAGCCGGTGGTCTGGCGAAGGACTGGGAAGTGCCGCGAGGCTCTGAGGCGGGTCGGAGGAGAAGAACGATGGAGCCTCGCCGGCGGAGAGGAGCTCGAATCAGCTCCTGTCAGAACTCCGGCCATTGAAGAAAATGGACCTGCAAACATTAGTATAGCCGAAGCGTGGTGTATTCTAGTGGTTGTGAGGTGAGTGATCGGCCGTGGAGGCGTCGAGAGTGGTGGCCGGAGGCTCCTTCGCCGCCAGAGTGGAAGAAGAAGGGGATCGGAGTGGGGAGGTTCTGGAGAAGGGAGAGGGTGTGCGCGGCGGTGACTGGTGGTAGGCGAAGCTCGGACGGTGGTCGGATGGCGGTGAGGATATCGGAGTAGGTCTAGGAAATTAGGAGAAAAAGAAAGAAAAAGAAGGTGGGAGAAGACCTCGTCGGGGAGGGGAACCCAGTGGAGGAGGTGGTCTGAGATGAGGGTCGTTCGACTCTCCGGTCGTGGCTCGACATGGACGACCGGTCCAGGGAGCTGAGCTACCACCAGGAAGGTGGAGCGTACATGGCGGAGCTGCCATGGATCTCACCGGGGCTTCGGCCGTTATCACCCCCTTGCAAGGGCCTCTCCGCTGTCACCGGAGGGCCATGGGCTGGGCCGAAGCCCCAAATTGGTGGATAATGTCTCAGGTGGACGGAGGGTTAGTTAAATAGGCGGAGGCAGTCGGAGGTTACGGTGCTGGAGAGGCGTTTTTGGGCGGAGGTTTAATGGCTATGGGTAACGGCAGAAGGGTGTTGATGGTGGCGCGAGGATGGCGGAGCAATGGGGTACGTGGAGCGGCCGTTAGGTGGTGGAGGAGTGGCTGGAGCGCCGGCCAAAAAAGGAAGGGGGAGCGGAGGTCGCGAGATGAAACGGCTGGGGGAGGGGGTTACGGAGGTTGACGATGGTGGAGGACCGTTGGATCTAATGATCCAACGGCTGGGATGATGGCGCGGAAGGAGGGTTAGGATCAGATCAAAAGTCTGATCCGACGGTGGGAATTAGGCGCTAATGAGCGGTTTAGATGGCTAGTAGGGAAAGATCGAACGGCGAGGCTTGAATGGAGACGTGGTGCGTTGAGGGACGTCGGATGAGAAGGAGATCGTGCGGCTGAGATTGAGGCGCTAGTGGGCGGTCATGATTAGATCTGGGAGTCAGATCAAGGACTGAGGAGTAGAGCGGGGTGGACGGCTCAGATGAAGATGGATCTGGAGTGATCCAACAGCCGAGGGTTGCGTCGGGTGGCGGGAAGGGAAGCGGGCCACGTGGGCGGCCCAGAGGGCGCCACGTGGCCCAATCAGAGTAATTTAAATATAAAAACAAAGAAAATTAGAAAAGAAATAGTTAGAGGCCTAATTAGGAAAAAGTCAAAACATGAAAGTTGCTCGTCTCGACGAGATCTACAACTTTCATGTTGGTCAAAAAGCCAAAAGAGGTCATCTGTACAAAAGCTAATTTTGGGGGTATTTTTAAGGGAAAAAACACCAGTTGTGGTTTTGAGATTTTTTTGTATTTTTTTATCTTTTTAAGGGTTAGTGAATTATAGACAACTATTTTACCTAATTTTTAGGGATTTTTTAGGATAAAATAATTACAAGAAAATAAAAGGGAATTAAAAGCAATATTTTAATGGTAAAATATATACAATATAATACAAGATAAAAACAAAGAATTACAGGTGGTTTTTATTGAATTGTTTAGGCCAGGGGTTTAATAGTGAGTTTTTAGCATGATGAATACGAGATTCATCATACCCCTATACTTAAACCATGCTCGTCCTCGAGCATCTAAAGAATGAAGGATTCGGATTAATTCCTGACAGTGCGCGTGAAATTTACAAGGCTTGATCTTTCGAAGACTCTTGACCTAAGTGATCCTAAAATTCCGGGTTTATTCAAGCCTTAGTCAGAAGGAATCCGACTTCTCTGATTATCAGACTCTCTTTTTGTACATATAATATAGGGATATGACATTTAGTGCACTACATTTCATGAGAGCCAAGTCGATGCATCACTCAAAGTTCCAATCCCAAAGATCCTCCTCTAGACCTAATCCTCAATACTAGGGAATAAGTCTGTTATTGCTTCAGTCAACCGTCTCTATAGTTTGTCAGACTTGAAAGTGTAGATGGACGGCCAGATGATGGAGGGATATGGGATTGTGTCTATTTTTCTCACCCTCACATTGGAACAAGGGGCCTCTCGTGTGCCTTTACTCAACACATGTAAATTATTATTTTGTTGATCAATGTGTCCGTCAAGAGAGTTGGAGTCGTCTGCACTTGTTTTTCTGGGAGTACACCGGGGTGTGTCTTTTCTGAGTATCTAAGATACCTTCGACACCCAGACTTGTATCGCTTACGATGCAGGGCCCTTTTTGTGGTGTCAGCCCGACTCCTTGGTCCTAATTAGCGCTTGGTCCAAGTGGACACTTTAAAATGTTTGGGAGAGCTCGCCATTGGTGGAAGCTCATTTGTAATTGTACTTTGGTATTCAGAGCTTTTTCTTTGACATTTCATTTCTTTTTGTTGGCTAGCTCCACTGCTTTTACCAAGAGTTGGCGCACACTGATCAACAAATTCCTTTAAATTTCATCACTCCCTGGCACTTTTAGGTAAATATCAAAGAGATAGCATATGAATCTTGTTCACATACTGGCTAGGGTTTTGCTGACATTCAGGTTTTCTGAAGCCTTCATTAACTTTATCCCATCCTCGAATATCATTAGATTGGGTCTAAACTCAAATCTCTGGTCCTAGTTCCTCAAGTGATATCTCATCTCAGCTCATCAATCATGCAGTTGTGGAAGTGACTGTGTTGATCATATTTTCTTGAAGGTAGAGATGAAGAGTGCAATATAACACTCAAATCTTTCAAACCAGAGGAGTGTGGATATTTAAGTCATGAAAACCCTAATGACTAAGGCATGTTAACTCATACTCTCAAGATCCCAGAGATCCAGTGTCCTCAAAATCCTCAAGCCTTGCTTGAGTGTGAATGTGTTAGGAATACACCAACTCCTTGGGTTAGTGAATTTTTGTGTGATTTTTATCTTTTGCATATTTTTATGGGTTTTAATTTTAATTTTTTTCCTCGGAGAGACAATGACTGGCCCAGGCTGAAATAGAAGTATCCACTCTCAGTCAGTATGGGTATAAGTATGGGCCGAGGCCCGTGTTACTTGATGACGGGGACGTATGCGATGTCCTCTAAACCACCCACTCTGCTAAGGGAGACCGAGGTTCCCTCACTGAAAATGTCTACTAAACCTAGTAGTCAGAGTCAATATCCAAGAAAGATTTCCAGCTTTTTAAAAAATTTTTACTGGAATATTTACAGAGATTAATCCCTCAATTTTAATAATTTTTATAGGTTTTTACTCAGTTCACTAGTTTACCAAAACCTAGCCCGAAAAATAAAATTTTAAAAAGTTTTAAAAACGCGAGCTAAGGCTAAAGTAAATATACAATAATATACGGTATACCCCCTATACTTAAAATTTGCTATGTCCTAATAGCACAAGTGCCATGAAGCCAAGGCTTGGTTCAAGTACAGGGTGATATAGCGGAACTGAGGAGGAGGGTCCCCCTATACTTAGGCCAAAATCGGCCTAAGCACAAGAAGACGGGACGAGGGATGGATGAGCAGGCAGATCCCCCCTATACTTAGGCTACAATAGCTGAAGTAAGGTCTGCATTAGGGGGGGGGGGGGTGTTCTAAGATACAAGGGTGAGGGGGAGGGGGTTCGTGAAGAATAGATACACACACACACACACAGAGAGAGAGATAGAGAGAGAATGAAATATACAGGGGGAGGGTGGGAGTGATATGTGCAAGTGTAGGTGTGTGGGGGGGTATTTTTTTTTACAATATGCAAAAACTGAAAATAAATATGCAGATGCAATGTTCTTTTTACAACATGCAATGCAATTTGACTAATAAAAATCCTAGAATTTCTTCACGGCTTATTTTGCGGCCTCTTCAGTGGAAGCTCCCAACTTCGCACCTCCATGACGATCAGGCGTCCCCTATTTTCATGGGCCCTGCCATAAAAGAGAAAAGTTAGAAACTCGGAGAAATTAAATCAGCAAATAATATGCAAAGAAATGATGCATGAAATGAGGACCTAAAAATTTTTGAAATAATTTTAAAAAAAATCAAAATCCAAAAATTAAGCAAAGCCGTATCCCCGGCAACGACGCGACTTGATGAACGTCGAATTTGCCTCTATAAAAATGTAGAATTATGTTGTAGTACAGGAGACGAATTCGGTTCAGCAAAAACCACGATCTTTGAATGTCGTGGACTTTTTATACTTGGCAAGTCTACCAAGGTCGAACACAGGGACACAGCTGCCTAATTCAGCTATTGAATTTCGATTCATTAAGCTCAGAGTAATTTAATCTCAATTTCAGGTCCACATGCAAATTATACAAGATACAAAGCGATGCTAGGATGTATGCATTTTTTAAATATTTTTATGCAATTATAAAGCAATGCATGAGCAAATATGCAAGGAAAATTATTTACAGATTAAAGACTACAATTATACCCTAAGAAATTATGAGCAACAAAATATAGAAATGAAATTAGAGGCTATTTAATCCATCATTGAAAAGCGGTCATCACATCACAACAAGGCAAGAAGCGTAGGTCTCAATTAACACATAAAAAATCACTTTAATTAAAAGAGTGTCAAATGAGACAAATAAGTATGCTAAAATGTAGAGGACAAAACAAGGATCAAAACGACACTAAAATCATGCAATTTGGACCTACGATGCTCAAGTTATGCTAAAAATAGTGCAAGGGCATAATTGTATAAAAAATGCAATAAAATTAAAGGATAAATATTGCATTTAGGTCCATGGAGGGACTAAATGCAAATAGCAAAAACCGGCTGGGCCCATTTGCAATTTATCCATTTGCGCACAGGGGAATATTTGTAATTTCCAAGAACTCTGAGGGCATCCCTGTAAATTACCCAAGCACGCACGTTAGGCACGTGCTTGGGGACCATTCTGCAATTTCCATAAACTCCGAGGTCTTTCGCACAAATTACCCAGGCCTCACGTGCGGTGCACGTGAGGACCAGGCTCGGATCAGCACCTGCAGGTTCGGACACAGGTGGCAGCAGCCGAGGGGCTCGGGTCGAGGCTCGGGATGATCCGAGCCTGTAGCTTTGGTTTGAGCTTCAGCATGCCACACGTCTCCATCGCGACCGTCTGATCCATCTGATCGAACGGCAAGTGTACATCCTCCTCCTCCGCAGGTCCCCGGAGAAGGCGGGGCTCCGGCGACCTGTGGTCTGCACCACCGCTGTCTTCATCAGTTTCTGGAGGTCGGGGAAGATAGCCGGTGGTCTGGCGAAGGACTGGGAAGTGCCGCGAGGCTCTGAAGCGGGTCGGAGGAGAAGAACGATGGAGCCTCGCCGGCGGAGAGGAGCTCGAATCAGCTCCTGTCAGAACTCCGGCCATTGAAGAAAATGGACCTGCAAACGTTAGTATAGCCGAAGCGTGGTGTATTCGAGTGGTTGTGAGGTGAGTGATCGGCCGTGGAGGCGTCGAGAGTGGTGGCCGGAGGCTCCTTCGACGCCAGAGTGGAAGAAGAAGGGGATCGGAGTGGGGAGGTTCTGGAGAAGGGAGAGGGTGTGCGTGGGGGTGACTGGTGGTAGGCGAAGCTCGGACGGTGGTCGGATGGCGGTGAGGATATCGGAGTAGGTCTAGGAAATTAGGAGAAAAAGAAAGAAAAAGAAGGTGGGAGAAGACCTCGTCGGGGAGGGGAACCCAGTGGAGGAGGTGGTCTGGGATGAGGGTCGTTCGACTCTCCGGTCGTGGCTCGACATGGACGACCAGTCCAGGGAGCTGAGCTACCACCAGGAAGGTGGAGCGTACATGGCGGAGCTGCCATGGATCTCACCGGGGCTTCGGCCGTTATCACCCCCTTGCAAGGGCCTCTCCGCTGTCACCGGAGGGCCAAGGGCTGGGCCGAAGCCCCAAATTGGTGGATAATGTCTCAGGTGGACGGAGGGTTAGTTAAATAGGCGGAGGCAGTCGGAGGTTACGGTGCTGGAGAGGCGTTTTTGGGTGGAGGTTTAATGGCTATGGGTAACGGCAGAAGGGTGTTGATGGTGGCGCGAGGATGGCGGAGCAATGGGGTACGTGGAGCGGCCGTTAGGTGGTGGAGGAGTGGCTGGAGAGCCGGCCAAAAAAGGAAGGGGGAGCGGAGGTCGCGAGATGAAACGGCTGGGGGAGGGGGTTACGGAGGTTGACGATGGTGGAGGACCGTTGGATCTAATGATCCAACAACTGGGATGATGGCGCGGAAGGAGGGTTAGGATCAGATCAAAAGGTCTGATCCAACGGTGGGAATTAGGCGCTAATGAGCGGTTTAGATGGCTAGTAGGGAAAGATCGAACGGCGAGGCTTGAATGGAGACGTGGCGCGTTGAGGGACGTTGGATGAGAAGGAGATCGTGCGGATGAGATTGAGGCGCTAGTGGGCGGTCATGATTAGATCTGGGAGTCAGATCAAGGACTGAGGAGTAGAGCGGGGTGGACGGCTCAGATGAAGATGGATCTAGAGTGATCCAACGGTCGAGGGTTGCGCCGGGTGGCGGGAAGGGAAGCGGGCCACGTGGGCGGTCCAGAGGGCGCCACGGCCCAATCAGAGTAATTTAAATATAAAAACAAAGAAAATTAGAAAAGAAATAGTTAGAGGCCTAATTAGGAAAAAGTCAAAACATGAAAGTTGCTCGTCTCGACGAGATCTACAACTTTCATGTTTGTCAAAAAGCCAAAAGAGGTCATCTGTACAAAAGCTAATTTTGGGGGTATTTTTAAGGGAAAAAAGACCAAGTTGTGGTTTTGAGATTCTTTTGTATTTTTTTATCTTTTTAAGGGTTAGTGAATTATAGACAACTATTTTACCTAATTTTTAGGGATTTTTTAGGATAAAATAATTACAAGAAAATAAAAGGGAATTAAAAGCAATATTTTAATGGTAAAATATATACAATATAATACAAGATAAAAACAAAGAATTACAGGTGGTTTTTATTGAATTGTTTAGGCCAGGGGTTTAATAGTGAGTTTTTAGCATGATGAATACGAGATTCATCATACCCCTATACTTAAACCATGCTCGTCCTCGAGCATCTAAAGAATGAAGGATTCGGATTAATTCCTGACAGTGCGCGTAAAATTTACAAGGCTTGATCTTTCGAAGACTCTTGACCTAAGTGATCCTAAAATTCCGGGTTTATTCAAGCCTTAGTCAGAAGGAATCCGACTTCTCTGATTATCAGACTCTCTTTTTGTACATATAATATAGGGATATGACATTTAGTGCACTACATTTCATGAGAGCCAAGTCGATGCATCACTCAAAGTTCCAATCCCAAAGATCCTCCTCTAGACCTAATCCTCAATACTAGGGAATAAGTCTGTTATTGCTTCAGTCAACCGTCTCTATAGTTTGTCAGACTTGAAAGTGTAGATGGACGGCCAGATGATGGAGGGACATGAGATTGTGTCTATTTTTCCTATCCTCACATTGGAACAAGGGGCCTCTCGTGTGCCTTTACTCAACACATGTAAATTATTATTTTGTTGATCAATGTGTCCGTCAAGAGAGTTGGAGTCATCTGCACTTGTTTTTCTGGGAGTACACCGGGGTGTGTCTTTTCTGAGTATCTAAGATACCTTCGACACCCAGACTTGTATCGCTTACGATGCAGGGCCCTTTTTGTGGTGTCAGCCCGACTCCTTGGTCCTAATTAGCGCTTGGTCCAAGTGGACACTTTAAAATGTTTGGGAGAGCTCGCCATTGGTGGAAGCTCATTTGTAATTGTACTTTGGTATTCAGAGCTTTTTCTTTGACATTTCATTTCTTTTTGTTGGCTAGCTCCACTGCTTTTACCAAGAGTTGGCGCACACTGATCAACAAATTCCTTTAAATTTCATCACACCCTGGCACTTTTAGGTAAATATCAAAGAGATAACATATGAATCTTGTTCACATACTGGCTAGGGTTTTGCTGACACTCAGGTTTTCTGAAGCCTTCATTAACTTTATCCCATCCTCGAATATCATTAGATTGGGTCTAAACTCAAATCTCTGGTCCTAGTTCCTCAAGTGATATTTCATCTCAGCTCATCAATCATGCAGTTGTGGAAGTGACTGTGTTGATCATATTTTCTTGAAGGTAGAGATGAAGAGTGCAATGTAACACTCAAATCTTTCAAACCAGAGGAGTGTGGATATTTAAGTCATGAAAACCCTAATGACTAAGGCATGTTAACTCATACTCTCAAGATCCCAGAGATCCAGTGTCCTCAAAATCCTCAAGCCTTGTGTGAGTGTGAATGTGTTAGGAATACACCAACTCCTTGGGTTAGTGAATTTTTGTGTGATTTTTATCTTTTGCATATTTTTATGGGTTTTAATTTTATTTTTTTTCCTCGGAGAGACAATGACTGGCCCAGGCTGAAATAGAAGTATCCACTCTCAGTCAGTATGGGTATAAGTACGGGCCAAGGCCCGTGTTACTTGATGACGGGGTCGTATGCGATGTCCTCTAAACCACCCACTCTGCTAAGGGAGACCGAGGTTCCCTCACTGAAAATGTCTACTAAACCTAGTAGTCAAAGTCAATATCCAAGAAAGATTTCCAGCTTTTTAAAAATTTTTTACTGGAATATTTACAGAGATTAATCCCTCAATTTTAATAATTTTTATAGGTTTTTACTCAATTCACTAGTTTACCAAAACCCAGCCCGAAAAATAAAATCTTAAAAAGTTTTAAAAACGCGAGCTAAGGCTAAAGTAAATATACAATAATATACGGTATACCCCCTATACTTAAAATTTGCTATGTCCTAATAGCACAAGTGCCATGAAGCCAAGGCTCGGTTCAAGTACAGGGTGATATAGCGGAACTGAGGAGGAGGGTCCCCCTATACTTAGGCCAAAATCGGCCTAAGCACAAGAAGACGGGACGAGGGATGGATGAGCAGGCAGATCCCCCCTATACTTAGGCTACAATAGCTGAAGTAAGGTCTGCGTTAGGGGGGGGTGTTCTAAGATACAAGGGTGAGGGGGAGGGGGTTCGTGAAGAATAGATACACACACAGAGAGAGAGAGAGAGAGAGAGAGAGAATAAAATATACAGGGGGAGGGTGGGAGTGAGTATGTGCAAGTGTAGGTGTGTGGAGGGGTATTTTTTTTTACAATATGCAAAAACTGAAATAAATATGCAGATGCAATGTTTTTTTTACAACATGCAATGCAATTTGACTGATAAAAATCCTAGAATTTCTTCACGGCTTATTTTGCGGCCTCTTCAGCGGAAGCTCCCGACTTCGCACCTCCATGACGATCAGGCGTCCCCTATATTCATGGGCCCTGCCACAAAAGAGAAAAGTTAGAAACTCGGAGAAATTAAATCAGCAAATAATATGCAAAGAAATGATGCATGAAATGAGGACCTAAAAATTTTTGAAATAATTTTAAAAAAAATCAAAATCCAAAAATTAAGCAAAGCCGTATCCCCGGCAACGGCGCCATTTGATGAACGTCGAATTTGCCTCTATAAAAATGTAGAATTATGTTGTAGTACAGGAGACGAATTCGGTTCAGCAAAAACCACGATCTTTGAATGTCGTGGACTGTTTATACTTGGCAAGTCTACCAAGGTCGAACACAGGGACACAGCTGCCTAATTCAGCTATTGAATTTCGATTCATTAAGCTCAGAGTAATTTAATCTCAATTTCAGGTCCACATGCAAATTATACAAGATACAAAGCGATGCTAGGATGTATGCATTTTTTAAATATTTTTATGCAATTATAAAGCAATGCATGAGCAAATATGCAAGGAAAATTATTTACAGATTAAAGACTACAATTATACCCTAAGAAATTATGAGCAACAAAATATAGAAATGAAATTAGAGGCTATTTAATCCATCATTGAAAAGCGGTCATCACATCACAGCAAGGCAAGAAGCGTAGGTCTCAATTAACACATAAAAAATCACTTTAATTAAAAGAGTGTCAAATGAGACAAATAAGTATGCTAAAATGTAGAGGACAAAACAAGGATCAAAACGACACTAAAATCATGCAATTTGGACCTACGATGCTCAAGTTATGCTAAAAACAGTGCAAGGGCATAATTGTATAAAAAATGCAATAAAATTAAAGGATAAATATTGCATTTAGGTCCATGGAGGGACTAAATGCAAATAGCAAAAACCGGCTGGGCCCATTTGCAATTTATCCATTTGCGCGCAGGGGCATATTTGTAATTTCCAAGAACTCTGAGGGCCTCCCTGTAAATTACCCAGGCACGCACGTGAGGCACGTGCTTGGGGACCATTCTGCAATTTCCATAAACTCCGAGGTCTTTCGCACAAATTACCCAGGCCTCACGTGCGGTGCACGTGAGGACCTGGCTCGGATGAGCACCTGCAGGTTCGGACACATGTGGCAGCAGCTAAGGGGCTCGGGTCGAGGCTCAGGATGATCCGAGCCTGTAGCTTTGGTTTGAGCTTCGACATGCCACACGTCTCCATCGCGACCGTCCGATCCATCTGATCGAACGGCAAGTGTACATCCTCCTCCTCCGTAGGTCCCCGGAGAAGGCGGGGCTCCGGCGACCTGTGGTCTGCACCACCGCTATCTTCATCAGTTTCTGGAGGTCGGGGAAGATAGCCGGTGGTCTGGCGAAGGACTGGGAAGTGCCGCGAGGCTCTGAGGCGGGTCGGAGGAGAAGAACGATGGAGCCTCGCCGGCGGAGAGGAGCTCGAATCAGCTCCTGTCAGAACTCCGGCCATTGAAGAAAATGGACCTGCAAACGTTAGTATAGCCGAAGCGTGGTGTATTCTAGTGGTTGTGAGGTGAGTGATCGGTCGTGGAGGCGTCGAGAGTGGTGGCCGGAGGCTCCTTCGCCGCCAGAGTGGAAGAAGAAGGGGATTGGAGTGGGGAGGTTCTGGAGAAGGGAGAGGGTGTGCGCGGGGGTGACTGGTGGTAGGCGAAGCTCGGACGGTGGTCGGATGGCGGTGAGGATATCGAAGTAGGTCTAGGAAATTAGGAGAAAAAGAAAGAAAAAGAAGGTGGGAGAAGACCTCGTCGGGGAGGGGAACCCAGTGGAGGAGGTGGTCTGGGATGAGGGTCGTTCGACTCTCCGGTCGTGGCTCGACCTGGACGACCGGTCCAGGGAGCTGAGCTATCACCAGGAAGGTGGAGCGTACATGGCGGAGCTGCCATGGATCTCACCAGGGCTTCGGCCGTTATCACCCCCTTGCAAGGGCCTCTCCACTGTCACCGGAGGGCCAAGGGCTGGGCCGAAGCCCCAAATTGGTGGATAATGTCTCAGGTGGACGGAGGGTTAGTTAAATAGGCGGAGGCAGTCGGAGGTTACGGTGCTAGAGAGGCGTTTTTGGGCGGAGGTTTAATGGCTATGGGTAACGGCAGAAGGGTGTTGATGGTGGCGCGAGGATGGCGGAGCAATGGGGTACGTGGAGCGGCCGTTAGGTGGTGGAGGTGTGGCTGGAGCGCCGACCAAAAAAGGAAGGGGGAGCAGAGGTCACGAGATGAAACGGCTGGGGGAGGGGGTTACGGAGGTTGACGATGGTGGAGGACCGTTGGATCTAATGATCCAACGGCTGGGATGATGGCGTGGAAGGAGGGTTAGGATCAGATCAAAAGGTCTGATCCGACAGTGGGAATTAGGCGGTAATGTGCGGTTTAGTTGGCTAGGAGGGAAAGATCGAACGGTGAGGCTTGAATGGAGACGTGGCGCGTTGAGGGATGTTGGATGAGAAGGAGATCGTGCGGCTGAGATTGAGGCGCTAGTGGGCGGTCATGATTAGATCTGGGAGTCAGATCAAGGGCTGAGGAGTGGAGTGGGGTGGACGGCTCAGATGAAGATGGATCTGGAGTGATCCAACAGCCGAGGGTTGTGCCGAATGGCGGGAAGGGAAGTGGGCCACGTGGGCGGCCCAGAGGGCGCCACGTGGCCCAATCAGAGTAATTTAAATATAAAAACAAAGAAAATTAGAAAAGAAATAGTTAGAGGCCGAATTAGGAAAAAGTCAAAACATGAAAGTTGCTTGTCTCGACGAGATCTACAACTTTCATGTTGGTCAAGAAGCCAAAAGAGGTCATCTATACAAAAGCTAATTTTGGGGGTATTTTTAAGGGAAAAAACACCAAGTTGTGTTTTGAGATTTTTTTTGTATTTTTTATCTTTTTAAGGGTTAGTGAATTATAGAAAACTATTCTACCTAATTTTTAGGGATTTTTGAGGATAAAATAATTACAAGAAAATAAAAGGGAATTAAAAGCAATATTTTAATGGTAAAATATATACAGTATAATACAATATAAAAACAAAGAATTACAGGTGGTTTTTATTGAATTGTTTAGGCCAGGGGTTTAATAGTGAGTTTTTAGCATGATGAATACGAGATTCATCAACGCGGCATCCTGCGAGGGACAAAATATCATGTCGCTGAGGCGACCGCTCACAGAACACTGGTTGATCAGCAATTAACCCACCTTAAAGAATAAATCAATTAAGTCCCAAAATTTGTGAATTAACATTTAACTCTACCACAAAATGTATAGTGAATAAGCATGTAGAGGTCGAACCACAGAGAGCAATACAAAAATTAAGTAGCCTATGATGTTCATATGCAACAGAGTCATCCTTGTATGAATCCTATTTTTGTGAGTTTTTGGGGGTTATTATTATTATTATTATTATTATTATTATTATTATATTAATATATATGTATATATATTTTTATATATGCATATGTTTCGTACAATACAGATATATAAATATATGCACCCCTAAAAAGTTATGTATAGAGAATATAATACATATATATAGATAGATATTTATTTTTATTTATATATATTTTTTTTAATTTTGTATTTTTGTATTTTGGTTTTTAATTTTCTGATCTTTATATTTTAAATTTTATATATTTATATACATATTATTTATTTTTTTCAATATTGGAATATATAAACTCCATAATAAAAGAGGTGCTAAAATATTTATAAAAATATGCAAAAATAGTCAAAAATTCAGAAATAAAATATTTTTAGTCTTTTATAAATTTTTACTATTTTTGTAATTTTTGGGTCTTTTTCAGAATATTGTTGACATTTTTAAATGGCAAAATAAAGGAAAATAGGGAATAATCCATTGGCTGAGGGTAAAATAGGAATGAAAAATATCAAACAGCAACAAAATTTTTCCAAGTTAATTTTAAAATAAAGATACTAAAATAAGGAACCTACAGAAGTTGAGTTTGCATTTTTTGGAATTTTCTATAATTTTTTAGATTTTTTATGAGGTTTTAAGGTGTATTCTAATTTTTTAAGTTTTTGTTTTGAATTTTTTAGTGATTTTTGGATTGACACTAAAGTATGATAAAATAGACAATAGGTAATTTTTTTGGAATTTTTCTAGGTGTTTTACTATTTTTTGGTATTTTCTAAGCTAGACAGTAGATAAAATGCATGTTTTTGATTTTTAATAAATGTTAAACTTCAACAAAAATAAAATGCAAAGCAATGGAGTGAAAGTGCAAGTTAACAGGAGCTTGGCATGATTTTTGTGGAATTTTTCGAGTTAATATGATGCATGACAAAAATGGAGCAAGCAAACAAAAATATATGGCCTGGCAAGGGCATTTTTGCAAATAAACACAAAGGCAGGGGCTACAATGCAAAAACACCAAAATATATGAACGTATTTTTCATTTTAAGGACTAAAACTAAATAAGCAAACCCGCTAGGGCCCCCTTGCAATTTGACCATCACGTGGGACTACACGTGATCCGCACCCACAGGGACCAAAATATAATTTCAGACAGTTCAAGGTGCTCAACGCAAATTTTCACAAAAATAATACACTTGAAATTTTATTTTATGGACTAAAAATAAATATACAAACATACAGGGGGTCTTATGCAATTTAACCACCTCACGTGGGACGACACGTGAGGTGACGTGGACTGGGCCTAAAATTAATATCACAAACGTACAAGGGGGTCCATGCAAAATGTCCACCATAAAATGAACTTCAACTTTTATTTACACGACTAAACAATAAATACAAAAACACTGGGGTGAAGATATGCAATTTACCCATAAGTGTGCGCTGGTGGACGGCGATGATGATCTCACTTGGACACGCGTAGCGCATCCAACGGCCGGTACCGCTTCGCCGATGACGGGCTGAGATTAGATCAGCCGAGCTGATCTGACGGTGATGGCGACGCTTCATCTGACGGTTCTGATGGGATCTGGGGCGTCCCTCCTGATCGGACGGCAATGAAGAGGTCTGGAGGAACAGGGGAAGAACTCACGCCAGGCGAGCTTCGATCTTGGAGCATGGGCTCCTCCGGGCTTCTCCCTCGCGTCTGAGGTGTTCTGGTCGTAGCTGGAGGCGTCCCGCATCTGCCGGTGGTCTTGGCATGGCTCCTGGAGGTCCAAGGAGCCCAGGCGAGGTCGATGAAGGTCGGGACCTCCAGGAGCCTCTTCCTGGATCGAATCGAGTCCAAAGGGGCTCGTTGCTTCGTGTGACCTGCATAGGAAGGACCACGGGAACGAGGGCTATCTCCTCGACCCTGGTTTTTGAAGCTTTGGTGCAAGATGAGGTGAGGCGGAGGAGCTCCGGCGATAGGCGGAGATGGAGCTCTGATTCGCAAGGACTGGGGTCCTTGGTTGAACAAAAACGATCAGGAGATGGAGCATGCGATGGGGAACGAAGTGAGGTGAAGATGGCGGTCGGAAACAGTGGGTATCATGGTGAAGAAGTCGCCGGAGCGGAGCTCCGGCGAACTTCGATTTCGCTATTTTACGCTACTCTACTGATCAAGGAGCTAAACTAAGCATGGGAAGGAAAAGCTGGAATTAAAATCTACCTAAAAAGCAAGAAAGAACAGCTCTTATACCTGGGGGCGCCAGGGAGCAGGACGGACGCCGGAGCTCCGCCGCGACAAAATTGATCCCTCCTCCGGCCGATTCGCGTTGCTGAAATGCTCCCCCTGTCACGAGGAACCTCTCAGGAACGAATTCGAGGCTTTTGGGTGGATGTAAATTGGCCAACTTTGTGGAGGAGGTCGAGGGCTCTTATTTATACACATTCTGGGCGCCCTACTTGGCCCGCATATTCCGGCGAGTACAATGATCGTTTTCTCGATCCAACAAGCATGCGTGATAGATGGATGATCCCTCTACAGATCTCGTGAAGGCGGCGAGCGAGAATAAGGGACGAGACACCCGGGAAAAATGGCGCAAGTCATGGAAATAGCAAGGTTCAGAGGCGCCAGGTCCCGATGGGACAGTTGACCAGAGGTCAACGAGGGCTGGCTCCTCATTGGTCAGCATAGGCCGCTAACGGACAAAATAGGGGAATTTGTTTGAAAATGATTTATTTAACATAATAAATGATTTTACTAGAATTTGCTTATAAAATAAAAAATGTGTATTAATTCATGTAGTATTTATTTATGATTTTTATTTAATTTTTTGATGTATTTTTTATGGTTTTATTTTAATAATGTATTTATGCATGTATTTACATGTATTTTGCATATTTTATTTTTATTTATTTTATTTTATTTTATTTTATTATTTATTTTCTTATTTTATAAATTTATAACTTATTTTTGTGAGTGTATATATATTTTTGTTTAATTTTTATGAGTTTATTTATATATTTAAATAAATAGGTATATGTATATGTAGGTATACTTATAGGTATTTTACCTATATATTATATATACTTTATTTATTTAATGTATTTTCTTGGTTTTTATTTTGGATTTGTGTTTTTGATATATTATATGTAATATTTACAATATTATAAAAATAAAATAATTAAAGAATGTTTTCCCTTTTTATTTATGTGCATACTCATCATAGGTATTTTGCCTATATATTGCATAGACTTATTTTATTTTACAAATTCTTTTTGGTTTTATTCAAATTTCAATATGTACATGTATTATATACATTATTTACAAAATTCTAAAAATATAATTTTGTAAAAATAATGAACAATGAATAAAGTGAATATTTTAATCAGGCAGATTGCACAATGAAGGCCAAAACCTAACTTTCACAGATAAACTCTAAAAATTATGAAACTAATTTTATTAAATACTTCTTGAAAAGTTATATACAATTAAAGGTGATTTTGGGTGATTTTGAGTTTTTATTTGCAAGATATGGGTCTGTGAAGTTGAGATTTTGGCTTTTTATTCTGAGTGTAAAATGTACACTGTGTATCATTTTTGTACAAACTCAATTTTGTATTTTTATTTACATTATTATCTACAACTTTCATGTACAAAGTTTCTCTATTTGATGAATGAATAATTATATACAAAATAGGTGTCAAAAATGAATAAATAAATGAGGTATTTAATGTACTAATGACCCTTATCTCCCCCTACTTTATTCCTTGTCGACCAATTCCATGCTGGCTTTGGTCTCGGGGTTCGGGTCATTAAATATTTGCAATATTTTATTCCTTTTTCTTTTCTTCTATTTATTCTACATTTTTAGCATTAAAAACCTTATTTCTATGTACATTTAATGCAATAGATAATGAATGCTATTATGAATAAATTGATGCTATTTACATGCATTTGCTGGGGTTTTTAAGGCCAAAATGATAGAATAAAGGTGATGAAATGGAGATTCATCACCCTCCTATACTTGCCTTTGCTAGTCCCTAGCAAATACTTATGCAATAAGTGCAAAAAGAATAAAGAAAAGAAAAAGAGAATTAAAGAAGGATATAGTGAATAGGGGTGCTTTCAGCGCAATGTATGTCTTTACAAAATCTAAATTTGGAGCTTCTATCAGACCTTGGGTGTAGATGTGTGTGGAGTCTAGTCGGGAACCAGCTTTAAAACACAACAGCCTTCAAGAGTTACAGAACTCGGTTCAACCCACCTCAATAGCCTTGTCAGAACTGGTCTGCATCATACGCAAACCCTTATAACTATGAAGCTGACTTGTACAGTGTAAGTGATAGTGGATCTCCCCAACTGAAATGACAAAGGAACTGACTTCTCCAGAATGATAACCCAATGATTCCTCAATCCAACAGCTCTTTTCTCGAGGAACGGGGTATTCCCTTCTAAGTTCAAGTGGCAACCAGCTCAAGAGGAGGGGGTGAAGAGAAGAACGGACGGTAGCCAGTGTAGCTACCTATCCGAGGATGCAAGACCAGTGTAGTCAAGTCATCCAGCTGCAGGCTCACATATTTGACCTTGGAACTCAAGCTTGCTTATTGGCTTTACAACATATGTACATACCTTGCAGGCTTTATTTTTTTTGTACAGGCCTGACCATTTTTTTTGACATACTATTCACAGCAGCATTTACATAAGGAGTTTTTTCCTCTTGAGCTAGTAGACTATCCCTCTTTTGAAGCTTTATTGCAACCCACAATCTTCTGTCGTTAGACCTCATGGCTACTAGACTAGGTTGGGGTGCACTTCCCTCCCTAGACGAGGACGAGTGTTTCCACCCGTGTGCGTCTCAGACTGGCAAATCCAACCCCCTCACCACTCCAACTGAGTTGAGCCAAGTGAAAGGTGCAAGTGTCCAAGTTAGGTCACAGTCATCAAGAGTCATGCGTGTGTCTCGAAAAGTTCTAGTTAGTCAGTTGAGGTGACTTGAACCCAGCCCTGATTTCTCAAAGAATTAAGTCTGCATAGACCTGAAGTACCTTAAACCTAGTTCCCATAAGGTTCCAGTGCAGTTAGGTGCGGTAAGGTCCAACTAAGCTCCAATTTTAGACTTTATTGGACTGATTCAATCATCAAACTCACTCAAAAATAATATGAATGGTATGCTCATGCTATGCACAATAAATGATGCAATTCTTCACAAAGAATTTACAAAAATCAAAGAATCTTTTTACACAAAGAATTTTTGCAAATAAAAAGCTTGACACATACAAAAAGTACATATAATTATTTACACGGGCGTGCCGCTTTATTTATAAAATGTATGGATTTTTAAAGACTTTACAGGTTTTAGTGAAGTAGTTTATTCAGGTTGTACAGAAAGAATTTTAGGTATTTTATTTATGATTTATAAGTATTTGTAATGATTCTTTTATTTCTCAGAATTATTTTGAAAAGAATTTTTGCAAACTATAGGACACGATAATTTTTACAAGCATCTACACACATTTGAAAACTATTTTTGCAAAGACTTTCCACACTATCTACACTTTCCACAATAGGCTTTTACAAACATTTTCCAAAAAATTTGCACATAGGTTTTGAAATCCTTTATTTCACACAAAGAAAAAGTTTTTCAAACAAAGCCATTTTACACAGGTTGAAAATATTTCACAGCAAATTTTTCCAAACAGTTCACACTATTTTCAAATCATACTGCAAAGGTATTTAACCTGATTTATTAATCAGTATATACAAAGAAAAACTGTATTTTATGTACAATTTGGTTTAAGCTTTTATAAATTTTATTTGGGATTATTTCTTATTTTTGTATGAGAGATTTTGTGGAAACTCCTCAGACTTTGAGAATTATTTTCAAAAGATTTTTGAGGACTATAGTCCAAAATAATTTTACAAACATGTACACGTATTTGAAAATGATTTCATAAAGGTTTTTCACTCAGAATAGATAGATTTTTCAAAATAATTTGACAACCAAATTTTTCAATCATTTGCACACTAATTTTCACACATTTTTATTTCACTTAAAGAAAATAAATTTTACAAACGAAACTGATTTTACAAAGTTTGAATACTTGTACACACTATTTTTCAAGCAATTTTCAAAAGATTTTTCAAAGAGAATATTTTTCACAAAATGCTTTTCCTGACTTATTAACCAATACAAGTACAAAGAGTCAGAGGAGCTCACAATCATCTTTCATTATTATAGAACTACTTTTTACATTACTTTTTAGCTTGAATTGATGTTTTATTTTCTAGTATGAGTTATGGCTTATAGTATATACATAGTATATACGACCCCCCTATACTTAGCTTAAGCTATGTCCTCATAGGTCGAAGAGAAAAGAGAAGACATAACTCGTACTGAGTATAGACAAGTCTAAAGAATTTATGAATAAGAAATGAACGAATGAGAAGTTGACCGTCCCCCCTATACTTAGGATCAAGTAATCCTAAGTATAGCAGACAATCCTAAGTACATAAAGCGGGGAGGGTCAAGGGTGGGAATACAAAGATCGTACTCAGATTGTCTCCCCCTATACTTAGGGTACGATACTCCTAAGTATAGACAAGAAGAGGAGACAATGGAGAGGATCAAAGAATAAAAGAACTCTTGGTGCACACCCCCCTATACTCAGGACAAAGTACGTCCTAAGTATAGAAGACTGACAAAAAGGAGCAGCACTTTTTGATACAAAAACGCAGAAAAAGACGAAAAGAAGAAAAGAAGAAAATCAGATAAACAGTCTTTGGGATGCATCGTCTGAATCTTCTGATGCTGCCACTGTTGTGGATATGTCATCATGGTGTATGAGCTGAATGGAGTCTACAACGGCCAAGAATGTATCTGGTTCAAGGTAAGGCTTCAAGAGTTGACCGTTGACGATGAATGGTTGTGTGTTAGGAGACAATTCTGATATAGCAATACTTCCATTGTCACGCACTTCACAAACTCTGAATGGCCATGTCCACTTACTCTTTAATTTGCCCGAGAAGATCCGCAACTTTGCATCAAATAACCACACCTTCTGTCCAACATCAAAGGTCTTTCGTCCGATGTGCCGGTCATGCCAGCGTTTTACCTTCTCCTTGTACATCAATGTGTTATCGTATGCATAGTCTCGGAACTCCAAGAGTCTGTTCAGATCATCTTTTCTTTTCTGACCACTTTTTCGTGAGTCCAAATTGCAACTGTTAACTGCCCATAAAGATTGTGAATTAATTCGACGGGCAAATGGCATGGCTTCCCGTATACAAGATGATAGGGCGACATGCCCACGGGAGACTTGTAGGCGGTTCTGTAAGCGCATAGGACAGGGTCCAAGAGTTGGGACCAGTCTTTTCGGTTCGGCCTGACAAGTTTCTGCAGGATAGTCTTGATTTCTCTGTTTGATAATTCTGCCATGCCATTGGTCTGAGGATGGTAAGGAGATGCGACACGATGATCGATGCCGTACTCCTTCGTCAATTTCTTGACCTCTTTGTTATGGCTACCCCCGTCTGATATGAGAATTTTCGGTATCCCGAACCGCGAGATGATGTTCTTCTTCAGGAACTGACACACTATTCGGCTGTCGGCGGCTCGAGCAGGGATAGCTTCAACCCAACGACTCACGTAATCGACGGCAAGAAGGATGTGCTCAAAACCTTGACTGTTAGGGAAAGGTCCCATGAAGTCAATGCCCCATGCATCGAAAACGTCTGCTATCTGAATGATTTTCAGGGGCATCGAATCTTTTGTAGTGAGTGTACCTTTCAATCTCTGACAGTCAATACATCGTTAGACAAATTCTGCTGCATCATTAAATAATGTGGGCCACCAGAAGCCACACTGAAGCACTTTGGCTGTCGTTCGATCTCCAGAGTAATGTCCACCAGATTTGAGCGAGCGACAATGCTCGAGGACACTAAAATGCTCCTCCTGAGGGATGCACCTGCGCCAAATGCAATCTGCTCCTTCCCTGAATAAAAGGGGCTCCTCCCATTGATAGAACCGGATGGTCGACATGAATTTGTTCTTCTGATTCTTCGTCCAATCCGCTGGTGTTACCCCAGAGGTGAGGTAATTGACTATATCAGCATACCAAGGAAGAGAATCCACTGCTAAGATTGATTCGTCAGGAAAGGTTTCTGTAGTGGGTGCACTGTTCAGAGGAGGCTCATGCTGCTCAATTCTGGAGAGATGGTCTGCTACCACATTCTGAACTCCATGCTTGACTTTGATTTCCAAATCGAATTCCTGGAGGAGAAGGATCCATCGAATCAGTCTTGGCTTGGCATCCTTCTTCTACTGGAGGTACCGGATAGCAGAGTGGTCTGTAAAAATTGTGACTTTCGATCCAAGCAAATAGGATCTGAACTTCTCAAGGGTGAAAACCACGGCCAGCAACTCTTTCTCTGTCACTGTATAATTTCTTTGCGCCTCATCTAATGTTCTGTTGGCGTAGTGAATGGCATAGGGCGCTCTTTCTTTCCTCTGTCCAAGAACAGCCCCGACTGCAAAGTCTGACGCATCGGTCATTATCTCAAAGGGAAGAGACCAGTCTGGCAGCTGTAGGATTGGAGCCTGAGTAATAAGCTCCTTCAGCTGGTTGAAAGCAAGGAGAACCTACTGATCTACATTGAACTCGGTTTCCTTGCATAGCAGTTCTGTCAAAGGTCGGGAAATGCGGCTAAAATCCTTGATGAATCGCCTGTAAAATCCCACATGCCCCAAGAATGACCTTATGTTTTTCACTGACTGAGGTGGCTCGAGATTGGCAATAACATCCACCTTCGCCGGGTCGACTTCCATGCCACGTTTGGAAACGACGTGACCCAGCACAATGCCTTCGGTAACCATGAAGTGGCTCTTTTCCCATGAAAGCACTAGATTAACTTCATGATACTTCTGAAGCACTCTGTCTAGGTGCTCAAGACAAGAATCAAAACTATCACCATAGACAGATAAGTCGTCCATGAACACCTCGAGAAAACTGCCTACCATCTCGGCGAAGACTGCTAGCATGCATCTTTGGAAGGTTGCAGGTGCATTGCACAATCCAAAGGGCATTCTCTTAAAGGCGTAGGTGTTGAACGGGCAAGTGAAGGTAGTCTTCTCTTGATCTTCAGGAGCGACAGCCACTTAGTTGTACCCGAAATACCCATCCAAAAAGCAGAACTCCTTGCCTGCTAGTCTCTCTGGAACTTGATCAATGAATGTCAAGGGAAGTGGTCCTTCTTAGTTGCTGCATTAAGACGGCGGTAGTCAACACACACCCGCCAGGATTTTGGTATCCAAGTGGATATTTCCTCTCCTTTGTCATTGGTAACCACGATAAGCCCGGATTTCTTTGGAACTACATGCAGTGGGCTTACCCATTTTGAGTCGGAGATGGGATAGATAAATACTGCATCACACCATTTCGTTATCTCTTTCATGACGACGTCCCAGAGGTTAGGGTTCAACCTTCTTTGGAATTCACGGGACGGCTTGTCATCTTCTTCCAGATATATGTGGTGTGAACACAAAGCTGGATTTATCCCTCGGAGATCTGATACGCACCAACCAAGTGCCATGCGGTTCTTTTCTAGAACCTCGAGAAGGCGAGATTCCTGATCCGGATTCAGTGTGCTGCTGATGATGACCGGATACATTTGTTCTTTACCCGCAAGGAAAGCATACTTCAGGCCTGCAGGAAGTGGCTTGAGTTCTGGTTTTGACCTGTCCAACTTGTTGGTTACTTCCGACACTATGCTGGTGGTGTGATGTACTTCTTTGAGGGGGCTACCATCTCATCATTCTGTTGAGATCCTAGTGAGGTGCCGAACGGTTCTGCGCTAGGCTGATCGTGTTCGGTCTGGAGTGAATGATCAAAGAGATGCGCCTGTATCTGAGAATCTGTCTCCCAAGAATCATCGGAGCATAGGTTAACTGTGCTTTCCAAGTCCTCCTCGAGTGTGAGGATTTCTCGGGTCCATGAATCATTCAATGACAAGGATGAATCTCTGATCTCTGCAATAAAGTCACAGTCTGCTTCGGATGTTGCATGCCTCTCATCAGTCGTGGCGTTCGGCTCTTTACTCATGTTTATAGTGATCTGCTTGGTGTTCAAGCTAAAAGTAATCTTGCCAGACCCGTAATCAACCACGACACCTGAAGTACGTAGGAATGGTCGGCCAAGGATGATAGGGGTCTGGAGCAGGGGTGCTGGTGATTCCATATCAAGGACTATAAAATCAGCTGGGAATTGCATCTCCTGCACTTTAACTACAACGTCTTCCAAAAGACCCCGGGGCCGCTTGATGGATTGGTCAGCGAACTGAAGGATCATTCATCTGCTTGAGCAGACCCAGCCCAAATTCTTGCATTATTGATGATGGCAAAAGGTTGATGGAAGGCCCACTGTCGAGGAGAGTACGCTCAAAAACCTGATCAAAAATCTCACAACTGATAAGAGGTGCTCCTGTGTCTTGTTTCTTTTGTGGGAGGTTGCAGATAGCTGCAACAGTGGCCATGGAGAGCACATTTTTTTCTACATCTCTGCGTCTGTTCTCTTGTGCTGGATGACGCTTGTTGGTACATGCCTCCTTTAGTCCTTTCTCCACAGCTGGCATGTACTCCATAGCCTTCAATAAGGGAATATCAACAGTCAACTTGTCTAGTATTTCCACAACTCCCAGATCAGGCAATGCCTTTTTTCGTTTTGCAATTTTTTTGGATTTTTCTATTGCATGAGGAAAAGGAATACGTACATCTCTAGCAGGAAAAATAGAGTTCTTATTTACATCAAAATCATCGCCCATAGAATGTTGTACATCCGGACTACAAAAAGGAGTACAAACTGTATCCTGATATGCTGGTGCTGAGGGGCGAGCAAAAAGTATAGCGTCTGCTCCATCGGCTGGCGAGGGATCGGCTGCTGCTGGCGGCTCCTCCAAGGCCGGCACGGCTTCGCTTCGGCTGCAAGCTTCTTTTTGTTGTTTTTGATTTTGCTGATTTTTTTGTATTTTTAGCTGGGGATGCTGGCACTGGACGACGCCTGGAATGGCTTCTCCTTCTTCTTCCTCCTCACCCGCCCCTGTAGCTGGCACGGCTGATGCGGAAGATGACGATCCACCTGTTTCTTTATTCACCTCATTCTTGGTAGCATGCGGAGGTAAGGCCCTACCGCTCCTGAGAGTAACAACATTAGAATAAACAGTAATATCATTGTCAGACACGGACAAGACATCACATTCTACCTGCTCTTTCTTTTTGAAGTTATTGGGGTTGGCCTCGACCTGAGCTGGAATAGTGGTTCTGGTGGCGGTCAGGTCGTCAAGCTTTTTGGACATTTCTGCCAGCCCTTTGACGAGTTGGGCCAGGCAATCCATGGTAGGGTTCACAGGGGGTACCTCGGTGGGTTCAGCGTGCAGACCACGCTGTTGTTGCATGGATGGGTGCGGAGGTTGTTGCTGGTGGTGCTAGGGTGGTGCAGGAAGTTGAAGCTGCTGATAAGAGGGAGGAGGATACTGCTGATACTGTTGAGGTGGAGCAGCCGCATACTGATGAAACGGTTGTGGGTGGCGGTATTGCGGCTGCTGGTATGGATGATTCTGCCTCCATTGATTTGTATATTGGGGAGGCTGATGATACTGCTGTGGTGGTTGAGAGGACTGTACGAAACGACCACCCTGAGGTTGGTGGTATTGCCGGTTGGCAAGTGGCTGACCCTGAGGTTGTCCCATAGGACGGGTCGGCGGTGCTTGTTGGTCCATACCCGTTCACTTCCTGAATCAGGGGTGGTGGTGGGAAGACTGGATCAGACCCTGAAAGAAACTCTGGGTGGTACACAACCATTTGCTGCTGCGGCTGGCACAGGGCAGGCGCCTGCACGTAGTATACATGCTGGACTGCCGGTGGTTGCTGGCTCGGCTGAGGCTGATGATGCGGTTGCTGCTCGTCCTTTGATGAATACTCATTCATCACTCTTTATTCTTATATTTTAGCTACAAAAACCTTTGCAAATGCATGTAGATATGTGTAAATAGAAATAATTATCAAAAGCATGCATTGTGTAAAAACCTATAATTAGCATGTTTTTGTGCAAAAATAAAAGAATAAAGATTAAAAAGAAAAAGAGGGAAATATTTAGAATAAATATTGAGCAACCTAACCCAAGGGAGGGCTCAGCATGGGCCTGACCGCATAAAAGCCAAAGTAGAGGGAGATAGGGGCTCATGTGTGTAAATATTTTATGTAAATAAATAAAAGTATTTTCCTCACAAAAATAGACTCAAATTGGCTTGTAAATACTTGTAAATATTTATAAATATAAAAACAAGATAAAAATATAAAAATCAAAAAGAAGACAAAAATATCACTCACCATGTATATAGACCACCACCTTTATATTTATTTAGCCTTATAAATAAATAAAATTAATTTCCAAAATTTTTGTAAATACTCTATATTATATAGTGTAAATAAATAAAATAAAAACAATTAAAACAAAAACAAAATAAAAATAACAAAATTAAAAACATAAAAATATATTGTAAATATACCATGTATATATATGTACATACCTATTTATTTCACTTATGTATATAAATAATAAAAATAAAATGAAAATATCTTTTTATCCCTTATTTTATAATATAAATAAATAAAATATAAAATGGGAATAAAATTGTATAAAAATAACAAATTAAAAATCAAAAATTAAAAACCTATATATTGTATATATACCTATATATGAACCTACTATGTACATACTTTATTTTTATTTCGAAAAAATAATTAAAAATCACTAAAAAATAGAAAAAAAATAAAATAAAAATATTTCATGTTTTAACTTTTCACTAATTCGGCCATTTAATACCTTTAATTTCACTTCCAAATCTTATCCAGGTGGCGGCCTCTCATTGGTCCTGGGGATTGTTGACCGCCCGGTCAACTACCCCCCCAGGACCACTTCCCACGGGTTAAGGCGCCCAACCCGACTTCCCTCTATTTTAGCGCCTAAACCCGAATCACCCTCGCCTAATTCCCGGGTCCGATTCCTTCCTGACATATCCGAGAACCTCGTCGGAGCTTCTACCTTGGGATCCGCGCGCTCCATCGCCCTACCCGCGCCTGTCTTCCCGGACCCTCCACCATATTTAATCCCAGCTCCGCCACCTTCATTTCCTATCTTTGGCCATTCGCTTCCACCCCCAGTGAGCTCCAGCGCGTGAGGGAGAGTGACAGCTTGCTTCACGTGCTGTTGAAGCGAGGAGAGGAACCGGATTCCACTGATCCGGCGAGTATCGCCGCCTTGCTCCGCCCAGAGCCGGAGCTCGAGCCTCGGAGGGAGACGCTCCTCGAGGCGACGACCCAGAGCACCGCCTGCTCGCCCCCAGTCTCATCAGCCACCCAGGTAGCCCCGTAGTCTTTTCTTTTTTGCTAATTTTCAATTACCCCCCTTTCGCTCCGCCGCCGTTCGTCGTCGATTCCGTCCACATCCGACATCCATTCGATCATCAGGCTCCGCCATAGCCTCCGCCTTCCTCCCGCGCACCTTCTCCATATCTCCATCCAACCCAGCTCGCACAGGAGCTGGGATTCGAGCTCCACCGTCCCCACCTTCGCCGGAGCTCATCCATCTCGACCCTCCGTTCAGCGTCACCCCGCCTAACCGGGTCGAGGCAGTTTGCCCTCGACCCACGAGTCTCCTGGCTTGCTTTGCAGGTACTTCTAAGCCCATCTGAGGGCTTGGACCATCAGGTCCAGGAGCTTCATCTCCGCCGACCTCGCCGGAGCTCTCCAGAGCTCGGCTGGGCCATCGGAGGGCACCAGCAGCTGCGGAGCGTCACGCCGGAGCTTCTCTGATCTTCAGGCGCAGCAGGGGAGGTCAGAAGCGTGCACCTTGGGCCAGCGAACTTCGTCGGCCAACTGTTCTTCCGGTATCCTCCCCGACCGTCCGATCATCCTCGACCTCCAGTTTTCATCTGGACCGTTCATTCCCGGAGGAGCAGCCACCGTCAGATCTTGGAGAGGTGATCAGGACCGCCCGTTGCACGAGGGTTACCCACCGAGAGCCTCATCCGTTCGATCCCCCACGTGACGTACCCTCAGCCGTCCGATCGCTGCGAGGGCCCGAGCGTTGGAGCGCCACCAGATCCAGACCGTCCGATCACGCACGTGGCGTCCATCCTGCGGCCCGCATTAATAAAGGGTAATTTACCCTTAGGCCCCCTCTGCTATTTTATTTCGCATTTAGTCCTGTAATTATTTAGTGTAGTTGTTTAGTTTTTGGTAAAGTTGCATAGAGACCCTTGTGCTTGAGTTTATTTGCTGATATGCCCCTATGTGTTATGTAGCACGTGCTTCGTCACGTGGATTTCTGGGCTTTTTACATTATATACCCTATAGTTCTGAATGTTACTGAATGAATGAAAGTTTTTGAGTATTTGCACTTATACCCCTGTGCGTGAAACATTGGAACATGTGCGGATATATTTGGGTTATTTGCAGATTACCCCCTAGACTTTTGGTACCTGTTACCAAATAGTCCTCGGAAGTAATTTTCGTTACATTTGGGTCCCTGAGTGCCTTGGGCGTGTGCGACGCACGTGTTTACCTGGGTTATTTGCACCAGACCCCCCAAAACTTCGGGTATTTGCACATAGGTCCATGTGCACAGTGCCCCCTCTTTATTTTTGAATAAAATAGCAAAACAACTCCAAATCCAATGAAAATTGGACACATGGCTCCTGCCATAGTGTAAAAATTTATGGAATTTTTGGGGACAATTTTGTTTTAATTTGATATTTTTAAAAAATCAAAAACATCTAATTTCATTACTGTGTAACTTTAAAAATCCTAAAAAATAATAAAACTCATTTAAAAATTACAAAAAAATTACTTACAGTTTATTTATGCTTGCTTGATTTTCTAGCCAATTTTGGCTATTTTTCATTGCTTAAAATACCTATAAATTGAAAAACACTCAAAATCTTATAAAAATTCTAGTAAATATATTAAAAATCCAAAAATAATAATCTAGGTGGTCTAAATTTTTCTTGTTTTATTATCTATAAAGGAAAATTACCTCCCAGCTAATTTGGGGCTTCTAGATATTTTATCTAGGTCCTTTTAGCTTGGCTGGACAGTACCTCTAGTTTCAGTCCTTGTTTTATTTTTAGAAAATTAAATAAACATTAGAAAAATCCCAAAAATTCATCAAAAATAGTAAAAATTATAAAACACATAAAAATATTTTTGTTAGAATTTTTTGTTGATTTTTATTGCATTTAATAAATTGTTGAAGTGAGTTGTTTCTTTGCTTTTATTATTTTCTTAATACATTAAAAATCCAAAAAAATATAAAATAATTAAAAAACCACCAAAAATACATTCTTCTTTTATTTTATTTCCTTTTTGACTACTTCATAGGCCGCAAGGCCAACCCGTACTCCTTGTGTTCGACCCTGGTCGCTATACCAGGTTAAATTAATAGCAAGACCGCTATCGTGTTTTCAAGTCGATTTTCCTTTGATTGGTGGTCTATTTTTCTTGATTGACCTAGCTGAGTGATTGAGGTCGCGACGACCATTTAGACACTTTACCTTAGTCGCTCATTTGGTTCATCAGAATGGCGCCGTTGCCGGGGAGCACGGCTTAGTAGTTTTTGTTTTTGCTTTATTTCTGTTTTCGCGGCTCTTTCAGAGCTCGCGGCTTTTCCGCGGCTTTTTGTTTATACTTTATTTTTGTTTTATTTTGTTTATTTTCTTTCCTTTTATTTTTGCTTTTGTTTGATTTTGAGTGTTTATTTTATTTTGCATTTTTGCATATATACCCTCATTTTATTTTCATTTATTTTTCTTATTATTATTTGGTTATTTTTATTGGTCTGACCACTCTGTTCTTTCTTGTGAGGGCCCGAGGACCGAGGCGGCCGATCTCGAGAAGCCGACGCAACCGCGGGACTTGGAGGCGGCTCCCTTCTGTACGGAGCCGCAGGAGAGAGTGAGAGAGAGCTGAGTGGGAGAGGTTTAGTTTAGACTTTTTATTTTTATTTTTGATTATTATTGTAATAACACAGGTACTCAGAGATTCTTTGCTTGGTTGACTAGCGGGTCTGTTTCGCCGAGCACCGGTGTGCTCGGGGGACCCTAAGGTGTTTTTCGTAGCTTTTTCACGGTTTTGATTTTTAGCTGCCTTTTCCGGTGTTTACGCAGTTTTTCATCGAGCCCCTAGACTTAGGATTTTCTGCTTGCTTGTGCCGTAATTAGTAGGGTCCCCACACCTAATTATCTGCCTGTTCCTATAGTGCGCTTAATTGGACCTACTAATAATTGATTAATAAAAATAACTGATTCATCTCCTTCGTAGCCTACGTACCGCAACCTACCCCGTAAAGCGCTTTCTCCTACCCCCGATTTGTCGGGCAGAGGAGGGGTAGGCCAAGATCGGACCTTTGGCTTGGAGGTCGGTGACCAGATAGACGGTTCTGCGAGTAGACTTGCTCATCTAGGACTCGGTTTTCATCGCTGCATCATTTAGGTAGTTTATTTTCTGTCTTTAAATTTCTACGCGGATCACTTGCATGTAGAGTGCTGGAGGAAAGGTACGCATTTCTATCTTTGCATACATCATTGATTTCATCGCGCATCGGCTTTTTCGTCTTCTCCCCCCCTTGTTTTGAATTAAATAACCAGGAGAACCGAAAAATTCGTTAGGCCTTTGTTTTTATTGAAAAAAATTAAAAAGAAAAACCATAAAATTGGGACTGCTAAAACTATTGACCCTAAAAGACACTCACCTTAAAAAAACTTGTCTTGGGGAGAGCAACCCCCTCATTGTTTGGTTTGATTGCGCGAGAGAGTGACCCGCACCCTAGGTAGAGCCCTCCGGTGCTATTTCCAGCTGACTACCGACTCTTCCGTGCGGGCCAGTCGGTTGGAGTAGTATCGGGTATCCCAACAGGTCACGTAAGCACTCTGATAGATTGATTGTTCACCTAATAAAATTGGACAAGATAATTTGACCGAGCCTTTACGGTCTTCAGCTCGTGTGGTGTTGGTGAACAGAGGGGTTTGCATTTTGATCATAGTTTTTCCAGATCTCATCCGCCCTACTCGTCAGATCACGATGATGGGTAGACGCTCTCTTAGGCAGCCTCTGGCTGCACCGCTTTCGGGCACATCTACCCAATCATCTAGGTTGGCCCGCGAGAGCCGAGACCAGTTCTCCGAGCCCGAGTACGATTCCGCCCTGTTCCCCCTCGACCCCCTTTCTTTCGGTTCTGAGCGATATGAGCCAGAGGAGAGACTAGCAGATTTGACAGCACCTGAGTTTGGCTCATTTGATTTTGCAGACGCCATGGCCGGCAGTTCTGAGGATCGCTCCCGTCAGCCTGAGCACTTCGTATTGGACCAGGAAGCGATCAACTCCACCCTGATCGCCTCACTAGAGACCGTTCAGCAGCAGCTGAGGGATCAGGGAGCATTCATGCTCGACATGAGGAGAGAGATGGAGCAGATGCGAGCAGAGAGAGCAGAGCGAGAGCAGAGGAGAGACGGGCCGAGGATCCCAGAGGATGCTGCTGCAGCAGCCGCAGCGGCAGCAGCCACCGCAGCCGCGGCAGGAGGAGCACCGAGACCGATGCGGGAGTTACACAACCCCGGATCGACGCTGACGCACCACTGGGTAGTACTTCCAGCCATCGTGGGGGACTTCAAGTTCTCCCCGAACACTTTGCAGCTACTCCCCCGCTTCCACGGACTCGCGACTGAGGAGCCCCATCTCCACCTCCAGGAGTTTCTGATGATTTGCAGCACTGTCCACGACCATCAGGTGGACCAGGACACGATCAGGATGATCGTCTTCCCCTTTTCCCTAGCAGACAGAGCAGCCACCTGGCTGAAGCATTTGGGGAGGTTTGTTTACACCTGGGAGCAGCTCCGCACCGAGTACTTAAACAAGTACTATCCACTCGGGCGGACCAATGCAGCGAGAGCCCTCATCAGCAACTTCTCCATGCTCCCCAACGAGCAATTCCATGAGGCATGGGAGAGGTTTCGTGAGCTTACTGACCGATGCCCGCACCATGATATTTCGAAGCCGAACCTTGTGCAGAGCTTCTTCAGCGGGCTGACACCAGAGCTCCAGGGCTTGGTGAATGCTTCTTGTGGCGGGTCCTATTTCGCCAAGGATCACGACCAGGTCTGGGCCATCTACGAGGAGATGGCCGAGAACTATATGGTGATGTCCCAGACTCGATTATACACTCAGGACAGACCCCAGCAGCAGCCAGGACCCGTGCAGTACCAGAGGATAGCACGGGTCGATGCCGGTCCATCCAGTTCATCCGCAGTAGCAGCAGCACAGGCAGAGTCATCCGCTGCGGATATGGGTATCATCAGCGAGAAGTTGGATCGGATGGAGCTGATCGAGAAGAAGCAGTGCCAGGGCATCACGCAGATGGAGCAGATGGCACAGACTCTGAGCGACATGAAGACCTAGGTCATGTGTCTCCAAGAGGCACAGACGGCTTCACAGCCCCGTCTTCAGTCGCGAGGCGATACCGGCGGCAGCAGCAGCTCGTCCCAGCGCTCCAGCTCCTTTCAGCAGCCTAGACAGGTTCACCTTGTACAGGCGGAGCCGTACCAGCAGCCGCAGCCCACCTACCAGTCACCACCATCTCCAGACCTGCAGATGGTGGTATACCAGCCGGATCAGCCTCTGGCAGTACTCCCGCCAGCTCAGTACGATGCAGAGCCGTTGATGGATGTCAACGGGATTTGGTATGACCGTCCTCAGCCTGGGATCCGACGAGACCATCCTGGATTCAGGTGGGGGAGTGGAGGTACTGATGAATCCACGTTTCATCATCTTTATTCTATCATTTTGGCCTTAAAAACCCTAGTAAATGCGTGTAAATAGGCTTAATATAGGCATTTTAGCATTCATGCATATGTGTGTAAATATTGTATAAAATGCGGTTTTTAAAGCCAAAATAATAGAATAAAGAAAAGAAAAGAAAAAGAATAAAATATTGTAAATATTTTATGACCCGAAACCCCGAGACCTACGCATCTTGATGAATAAGTCGACAAGGAATAAAGTAGGGGGAGATAAGGGCCAAAATACAGATAAAATACCTATACATTCTATTCATTCTCTATTCATTTTGGGACCTATTTGTGGTTCCACTTTTTGTGCATCAAATAAAGAAACTTTGTACATGAAAGTTGTAGATAATTTAATAAAGAAAAATACAAAATTGATTTCACAGAAAAATAATGTACAGATAAAAAGTTATGGTCTGAATAAGAATCTAAAATCCCAACTTCTCAGACCCGTATCTCACAACTGAAAACTCCAAATGCAGTGTATTCACCTTTAATTGTATATAGAGGAAAATAAGCCATTTAATGGCGGTGGTTTCGCATTTGGCGGAGCTACGGTTTGAAAGTTGAGTTTTGGACCCCCATTGTATACTTGTACATATTAAAATATTCAATTTATTATTTATTTATTATTTTGATAATTTTATATTTTTATAATGTTGTAAATAATACTTATAATAATTATGTATATTAAAATCAGAATAAAAACATCATTAAAACTCAAATAAAAAGACTTGTATATATTTGATACATAGGTATTATACATACACTTATACCTATATAAAATACACTTGTATTTTATTAAATATACAAAACATATCAGAAAAATAAAATAAAAAAATATTTATGTATATAAAAGTATTTTATAATTTTATAAAATCATAAATAAAAATAATAATATTAAAAATACCTAAATAAAAATAGAATACTTAAATACATAGATATAGATACCTATAAGGGTATAAATGCAAACTTGTAAAAATATGTCTCATAAAGATAAATAAAAATTATAATAAAATAATTTATAAAATAATAAACATTTTTCATTTTATAATTAAAAATCAATAAAATCATCTTCTATTTTTTATAGATTTTATAAGTATTATTTCCAGGGATTTTCCTGGTTGGTCCACGTGGACCAACCAGGTGGCTAGGAAAGTTGACCCGCTGGTCAACTCTCCTGCCTCCTCCCTGTTGTGCGTCAGAATGAGTTTTTTGTCGTTTTTGTCGATTTTTTCGAGGCACTTCCTTGCATTATCTTGTGATGGTCCCTTGACGACTTTTCTTCCTCGTCATGTGATCTTACACGCCCAGTGATTATCTTGGGGATTGGACCTCTGATGTGCCTTGTTCACCTCGTCGAAGGAGCCCACTCGGCCATGCTTCAAAAACCCCCTTTCCTCCATTTTCAAAATTTGAAGCCTCTTCTACCCAAGTTTGACCTCGCTGTAGAGCTCTGGATCGACTCCCGTGACAGGGGAGCCTCCAGCTCCTTCGCGCGAGGCCAGGCGAAGGCCGGAGCGGCGCTCCACCACCCATCTCCGGCCGTGGCCGTGAGGTCTCTACCTTGGGCTTCTCCGCCCTCGAGGTTGTCGTTCTTCCTTGTTTTTCCTTGTATTTCTTAGCATAGAGTATCTCATAGGTTTAATTCTGGGTATTTAGTTTCACTTTAATCGCGATTCCTTAGCATTAAAACCATATCCCTTCGATCGCCGGACCCGCGCCGGCGACTTCCACCACCGCGAGTTCTCACCCCACGATCTCCACCCTTTTGGTACCACCTGGAGGAGCGCGGCAATTTGCCCGTGTTCCTCGTCACCCCTCGTTCCTGCAGGTGATTGCGCACACATCTCGCCGGGGGCAATTTTTGGTGGCAGCTCGGAGGCATCTGGGCGCGGCTGCTCCTCCGCCCTCGCGGGTGAGCTGCGGTGCCCCTCCGCCCGTTTTTGTGCCCTTGGACGAACCAGGACCCCTCCAGGAAGAGGCGCGGCACTTTTGGTCTTCACGGGATGACGGAGGAGAGCGGTTAGGCGGGGGAAGCTCGCTCTGGGCGGCGGCGCCCCACTGTTCTTCCAGCCCTTCATCACGCCGTCGATCTTGGCCCGCGCCCAGTTCGTACAGGAACCGTTAGATTTTGCGAGCCCTGGAGCCGTTCGATCAAGCCAAACCGATCTAATCTCAGCCGTCAAGATGAAGGGGTATCGCGCGCTGCGCGCCCGACACGTGGCTTAAGTGAACCCAGCCCCGCCGTTGGATGCGCCTACTGCTTGGGTATTTTGCTTCTCTGGCCCAGGCGTTTTTGCATTTTAAATTCAGCTCTTAAACATTCCTTAGTAGTTTAATTATTTGTGTAACAATTGCATGATTCCCCTCGGACTATCTCACATTCTCATCCGCACCCTTGCCAACTAGGCGCACGTGCGTGAGCACGTGCGCTTGGGTATTTTGCGTACACGGGGCTCGTTTTGTTGTATATTTCTTGTGAGTTCATAAATAGTTTTATCAGGTGTTACTTTTTTGAACTTTTGTACTGAAGCCCTTAGGTTGTGATTAATTGCGTTTGGACCCTCGCCAGGCGCGCGTGCATGTCACGTGCGCCCTGGCGTTTTTGCACTTGTATCCTCACTACTTTGGGCATTTCTTTTTAGACCAAGAACTCTTTCATTTAGTAAAATACTTTGTGGAAATTTTGCGTGGTCAACCCTGGACTTTTGCATATTTACGTTTAAGCCCCTACCAGGACTTCCATTTTGTGTGCTTAATGAATTAATTTGAAGCATCATTTGAAATCCAAAAATTCCCAAATTTTGAACTTAAGTTCCTGTGCATGTGTTCTTCCACGCTATCAATTTAGTTTTTGGTTTCATTTTATTTTTATATTTATTAAAAATCAAAAATAGATATTTTGTGCACTGTCTAGCTTATAAAATACCAAAAAAATATAAAAGCACCTCAGAAAATTCCCAAAAAAATATATTTTGTGTCTTTTAGTGTCATTTAGCTCCAGATCAAAAAATCATTAAAAATTATAAGACCAAACTCCTAAAAAATCACAAAACTCTAAAAACCTTAATAAAAATTTATAAAATTCATAAAAAAAATCCAAAAATTGTGTTTTCTTTTCCTGAATTTTCTTTGTTCTGTAATCTTTAAGTGAAAATTAGTTTGGGAAACTTTTGATACTGTTTGCTATTTTTCATTCCCATTTTAGTTTCAGCCTTGCAGTTTATTCATTGTTTTCTTCATTTTGCTAATTAAAAAAATACCAAAAACATTCTAAAAATTACCCAAAAATCACAAAAACAGTAAAAAAGTATAAAAAGACCAAAAAGACTTTATTTCCTAATTTTTGCACATTTTTCCCTATTTTTATAAATATCTCTTTGTCCTTTTTATTACATTGTCCTTATTTTCCAATATTGAAAAAGAATATAAAAAAATATAAAATATAAAAAGAAACTAAAAATCAGTAAATTAAAAATCAAAATACAAAAATATAAAATTAAAAATTAAATAAAAAATAAAAATTAAAAACCCACAAAAAAATAGCATAATAGGCATTTGATCACAACTCACACATTTTTGAGCATTCGTGCCCCGATCTACCTGTCTGCTCCATGTGTTCAACCTCTACACATACTTGCACCTATACACATCTTGTTGTAGAGTTATAATAAATTTTAACTCCGCACATTTACTTTCATTGCGTAATTTATTTGTCGTGGGTTAATTGTTGATTAATTCGGGTTTCGTGAGCGGTCGCTCATCGACACTGTAGTCCCGCCTTGTGTGGACTATTTTGACCCTCGCCAAATCCGAGTTTTCAAATGGCGCCGTTGCCGGGGAGCAACGACGCTTAGTTCGGGTCTTGTTTGTGTTTGTGATTTATTGTCTATTTCGTGGCTTTTATTTTTCGCTATTTTATTTTCTTTATTTTTGATATATCTCTTGGGCTGTCTAACCTTCTCTTGTGTTGACTTTGTGCGAGGAACCGCGGAACGAGGGAGGCGCTCCACCCTAGGCGCATACGCACCCACGTGAAGCCGGCTTAGCCAGCCTAGCACCGAGGAGACGAGGAGTGATTTTCGAAGACCGAGCTCCACCCTTAGTTGTAGAATTTATTTCCCGCATTTATTTTTGTAATTTAAGTGAGAGAGCGACCTATATTTGTAATAATACAGGTACTCGGACATTCAGGACTCTCGGGCCTAACTTCCAGGTGTCTGTTCACCTGGGGGCTCACCGCGATTTTGTCGGCTTTTCTTCACATTTTTTATTTTGTTTTTCGGATTTATTTTTCATTTCTTTTGTGTGATTGAGCCCTTAGCTTTTAGGATTGCTTGCGTAGCATTAGGTCCAAACACCTTAATCAACATTGCATGTACCTATAGTTTCGTTTGGACTTAGTCAAATTATAAACAGTTGATCTCGCGCCGCGAGCTCTCCCCGCAAAGCGCTTTCTCCTACCCTCAATTTGTTGAGCAGAGGAGGGGTGAGCCTAGACCGGACTCTAGAGTTGAGGATTGGTGGTCAACTTGTGGTTCTTCCCGCTAATAGCAATTTTCAAAACTTAGGGCGATTTCATCGGCTTGCATTTGCATATAGATAGGTTTCAATTCTGCTGATCATCCTTGCATGTAGAGTGCTGGAGGCAAGGTGAGCATTTACGCTTTAGCATTCATCATCGTTTTTGCCGCTTGCATTGCTTTTCCGACTCTCCCTCTGATTTTGATCACCTCGGTGCTTAAGGGAATCGACTCCTCGTTAGGCTCGTGCATTTTTATTAAAAATCCAAAAAAAAAGTGACAACCAATAAAATTGGGACTGTTAATTTTACTTGACCCTAAAACCGATCAAAAAGAAAACATCTTGTATTGGGGCGAGTAATCCCCTCATTGTCTTCGTTTTACATTGCTCGCGCACACACTAAGGATTAGTGCCCAAATCCCATTGAGCCCCTAAGTGTTTGTGCAACTTGTGGACTTCTCACCTGACTCTAAAACAGACAAGATAAAAAGACCGCATTTGTGGTCTCTACCGAGTTGAGTAGGTGAATTGAGGGTTTGTATTATTTTCATTTTTGTCTGTGATTGTTTTGTGTGCGTCCTAGATCGCCGCTGCGCACTTGCGCCTTTCTTCTCCACTCTCTTGACTTGACCATCGTGCTCTCCCGATCATTTTCCTTTTGTTTGCGAGATGGCCAACTGGAGCATATTTTATCCGGATTTTGCGGATCATTCGCTCACTCCAGCTGGTCCACCTCCTTTTTTCCAGGAGGACTTTGCTCCTGACTTTTGTACATATCCGCCTCAGCCACAGTATCAGGACTCGGATTTCTACCCACACCCACCTCTATCTCCACCTATGTATTATCCGCCTCCACCTTCACATCCACCCGAGACTGAGCTGATGGAGTCACCTTTCATGGAGTCCACCCTTGAGCACTTGACCTAGCTGATGGATCATATGAGACAGAGGATTGACCACCTCACTAGGACCAATAAGAGCAACCATGATATTCCACCATTTGATGATATGGGTTCATTCGAGGATTTCCAAGAGAGCTTGCAATCGCCCAAAATACAAAAAAATGAGAAAAATTTAAAAACACAAAAAGAGATTGGGAGACTTTTGGTCGAGTCAGACTATGAGGAGAGCGCTCACTTGCCAGATCCATTGTCCACACATTCATTCACACCTTGTCCCACCTTTGACCCCGAGGGTGCTGCTGTACAGACTGCTCTTGGCATGCCTCGTGTATATGCTGATTCTGACTCCCTCCCTTGTATGGAGGAGGTCCAAAAATTCAAAAAAAATCTGACTGAACCCGAAGTGGTGGCCACCATTCATGAGATTATCCGTGTCCCACTTCAGCAGGCCATGACCCATATGTCTGCTCCTCTTCCCAAGAAGAGAAAGCGGAGGAGCAGATCTGAGCGTCACATCTTGACCATGGCCACGGCCCACGCCATCACACATCGTCCCATTCCTCGGAAGAAGAACACTGCCACACCTTTCATTAGTTGCACCATCTCTGACTACACATGTGATCACACTCTCCTAGACGGCGGTGCTTCGATTAGCATTATACCCTTCTCGCTGGTACAGTCTCTTCACTTAGGGCCTCAAGAAAACCAGGATGATCGTACAGTTTGCTGATGGATCAATAAAGAGGCCAAAGGGTATCCTTGAAAACGCCGTCATCTCGATTCAGGGCATGAGCTATCACGTTGATTTTGTCGTATTGTCCATGGAGACCTCCACTGGGGAGCACTCTCCAATCATCCTGGGACGACCATTCCTCGCCTCTGCGAGGGTCGTTATTGATTACGGATCAGGAGAGATTCGCTTCCGTCCTGCTGATGAGAGCGAAGCGTTGATCACCGCACCTACTGCCGACCAGAGGCCCGCACCTGATGTGACTTCACCTATCTTGGCTGACCCCGAGGACTATGATTTATATGAGGATATCAGAGAGACCTTCTTCATGACCGATGATGAGACCCGAGAATTCCTCTCTAAGGAGGAAAGCTCGGATAGCATAGACCTTGGTGTTTCCGCTTCCTGTGATTGGCGATGTGTTGATGACATCCGCGGGATTTACACGATTGACACCATTGAGCGGAGGGCAGACTTAGAGACTATACAGGACGGACATACTTTGACTACTTTCACCGATGGATCTGTCCCTGTCCACATAGATCCTGATGAGCCAAAGACCGAATTTGATTTAGTTGCTTTTCTTCAGAAATTCGGGCCGTTTGATGAAAAAGATGATTCGGTTGAAATTATAGAGGACGACCAGAGTTCGACTACTTCCACCGATGAGTTCGTGCCTTTTGGTTTTGACCTGGATGACTTCTCGTAGGACGACTCTGAGTACACTACTTCCGATGATGATGAGTTTGTCCCATTTCACTTTGATATCAGCGAGACTCCCAAGGCCGGACCGAGCCGTACTTCTTCCACTACCCAGTCTGTGCCTTCACACCCTAGGGCCCCTGAGGATCTACTTTCTGTCGACCCTGATCGGCTTCCGTCCACTGTGGACCCCGATGACGACCTGCATCACACTAGATCTATCCCTCAGCGGTCCCGCAAGAAGGTTCGCTTTCTACCTTCTTGACCCTCTGTATATTCATCTCTGTTGTATATTCTCTTATGTGTACTTCGGTTCTCTCTACCGTATTGCTCGTCTACCCATTCCTCGAGTCTGCCTTACTTAGGGCGTACTTTGTCCTAAGTATAGGGGGGTGGACGAGCCGAGTGCTCTTTCTTCGTTCCGTTTCATTACTCCTGTTGTCGCCTAAACTTAGGGCTTCTTTTGTCCTAAGTATAGGGGGAGTGACGTGTATATCCTTCTCTATCTTCTGCCATCTTCCGATTTATTTCCTTCTTTTCTTCTTTTCTTCTTTTCCTCTTCTATCTTCTTCATCTACCGAAAAGGTGCCGCCCCTTTTTGTCAGTCTTCTATACTTAGGACGTACTTTGTCCTAAGTATAGGGGGGTGTGCACCCCGAGTTTCTCTATTCTTTGATCCTCTCCATTGTCTCCTCTTCTTGTCTATACTTAGGGATATTTTACCCTAAGTATAGGGGGAGACAATCTGAGTACGATCTGTTCATTCCCACCCTTGACCCTCCCTGCCTTGTGTACAGTCTGCTATACTTAGGATTATTTGATCCTAAGTATAGGGGGGACGGTCAACTTCTCATTAATTCATTCATTTATTCTTTAGATTTTCCTATACTTAGTACGAGTTATGTCTTCTCTTTTCTTTCCGATCTATGAGGACATAGCTCAAGCTAAGTATGGGGGGTTGTATATACTACGTATATACTTTAGCCATAACTCGTACTTTCGTATTTTCCTAATAAATATGGCTAATAATTCTTTAAAATTCATTAAAAATCCCTAATAAAAAGGTGTTTTATTCCTCAAATTCTTTTTGTATTTACTGATTAATAAATCAGGTGAAAATGTTTTTTGCAAAATGTTTGAAAAATAGTTTGAAAATCTTTGTGAACATCTATTGAAAACTATTTTGAAAATATTTTGTTACATGTTTTCAACCTTTGTAAAATTGTGTGGTTTGTAAAAACTTATTTTCTTTGTGTGAAATAAAATATTTGAAAAATGATTTGCAAATGGTTTGAAAAATGGTTGCAAAAATGATTTGAAAACCTATATATACTGTTTTGAAAGCCTTTGCAAAATGATTTTCAAATGTGTGTACATGTTTGCAAAAATGTTTGTAAAAACTATTTTGGACTATAGTTTTCAAAAATTGTGTGAAAAGCTTGTGTCAAATAAGTTTGAGGAATATTTACATCACACCAAAATCCACTATATACATGTACTTATAAAATTGATCACTTACCCTTGTAAATTCTTAAAATCCACTTCTTGTATATATAAGAAACACTCCCGTGTACATATTTTAACCTATTTTTCAGCCAAAATCTTTTTGTTTTCAAAAAAACCCAAAAACATTTGCAAAATTAAAATCCAAAAACATTTGAAAAATTCTTTTTGAAAAAGACAAAAAATGCATATGCATCATCATCATCATCTTTTCAAAAATCCATAAAAAGTTCAAAATCCTTGAAAATTGCATCACAAAAATATTTTCTGCATTCCATTGCATAGTATGCGCATTTTTCGGATTGAGTTTGATAGTTGAACAAGTCTAAGTAAAATCCGGAGATTGGAGCTTTATTGGACCTTAAAATCTACCTAATAACAGGAACCTTATAGGAATTGGGTTTGAGGTACTTCAGGTCTAGTTGACTTAATTCTTTGAGGATCACGAGACTTGGTTCAATGGATTCTTGACTACCTAAGTAGAGTATTTCGGAGCACACGCACGACTCTTGTTGATAATGACCTAACTTGGACACCTGCACCTTTCACATGGCTCAACTCAGTTGGAGTGGTGAGGGGATTGGATTTGCCGGTATGAGACGTACACAAGTGGAAACACTTGTCCTCCTCTAGGGAGGGAAGTGCACCCCAACCCGTCCAGTGATTTGGAAGTCTAAAGACAGGAGGCTGTGGGTTGCGATAAAGCTTCAAAAGAGGGATAGTCTACTGGCTCAAGAGGAAAAACTCCTTATGTAAATGCTGCTGTGAATAGTATTTCAAAAAAAAGAAAAAAAAAGAAAAAAAAAGAAGTTTAGGCATGTACAAAAATAAAAAGCCTGCAAAGTATGTACATATGTTGTAAAGTCAATAAGCAAGCTTGAGTTCCAAAGTCATATCATGTGAGCCTGCAGCTGGATGACTTGACTACACTGGTCTTGCATCCTCGGATAGGTAGCTACACTGGCTACCGTCCATTCTTCTCTTCACCCCCTCCTCTTGAGTTGGTTGCCACTTGAACTTAGAAGGGAATACCCCGCTCCTCGAGGATGGAGTCATTGGATTGGGGAATCATTGGGTTGTCGTACTGGAGAAGTCAGTCTCTTTGTCATTCTAGTTGGGGAGAGCCACCATCACTTACACTGTACAAGTCAGATTCATAATCATAAGGGTTTGCGTATGAGTTGAGATATTTCTGACCTGGCTATTGAGGAGACTTGAGCAGAGTGTTGGGATTCTCAAGGGCTGTTGGATTTCAAACACGGTTCTCACTAAGGTTCTGCCCGCACTAAAATTCCAAAGGTCCGACTTAAGCTCCAAACTTTGATTTTGTGAAGACAAGTTTGACAATTAAATTTAGTCCATCTTTCTTCTTTTTCTTTTCTTTGTTTTTCTTTTTCTGCACTTATTGCATAAGTGTTTGCTAGGGACTAGCAAAGGCAAGTATAGGGGGATGATGAATCCACGTTTCATCATCTTTATTCTATCATTTTGGCCTTAAAAACCCTAGTAAATGCGTGTAAATAGGCTTAATATAGGCATTTTAGCATTCATGCATATGTGTGTAAATATTGTATAAAATGCGGTTTTTAAAGCCAAAATAATAGAATAAAGAAAAGAAAAAGAATAAAATATTGTAAATATTTTATGACCCGAAACCCCGAGACCTAGGCATCTTGATGAATAGGTCGACAAGGAATAAAGTAGGGGAAGATAAGGGCCAAAATACAGATAAAATACCTATACATTCTATTCATTCTCTATTCATTTTGGGACCTATTTGTGGTTCCACTTTTTGTGCATCAAATAAAGAAACTTTGTACATGAAAGTTGTAGATAATTTAATAAAGAAAAATACAAAATTGATTTCACAGAAAAATAATGTACAGATAAAAAGTTATGGTCTGAATAAGAATCCAAAATCCCAACTTCTCAGACCCGTATCTCACAACTGAAAACTCCAAATGCAGTGTACTCACCTTTAATTGTATATAGAGGAAAATAAGCCATTTAATGGCGGTGGTTTCGCATTTGGCGGAGCTACGGTTTGAAAGTTGAGTTTTGGACCCCCATTGTATACTTGTACATATTAAAATATTCAATTTATTATTTATTTATTATTTTGATAATTTTATATTTTTATAATGTTGTAAATAATACTTATAATAATTATGTATATTAAAATCAGAATAAAAACATCATTAAAACTCAAATAAAAAGACTTGTATATATTTGATACATAGGTATTATACATACACTTATACCTATATAAAATACACTTGTATTTTATTAAATATACAAAACATATCAGAAAAATAAAATAAAAAAATATTTATGTATATAAAAGTATTTTAAAATTTTATAAAATCATAAATAAAAATAATAATATTAAAAATACCTAAATAAAAATAGAATACTTAAATACATAGATATAGATACCTATAAGGGTATAAATGCAAACTTGTAAAAATATGTCTCATAAAAATAAATAAAAAACATAATAAAATAATTTATAAAATAATAAACATTTTTCATTTTATAATTAAAAATCAATAAAATCATCTTCTATTTTTTATAGATTTTATAAGTATTATTTCCAGGGATTTTCCTGGTTGGTCCACGTGGACCAACCAGGTGGCTAGGAAAGTTGACCCGCTGGTCAACTCTCCTGCCTCCTCCCTGTTGTGCGTCAGAATGAGTTTTTTGTCGTTTTTGTCGATTTTTTCGAGGCACTTCCTTGCATTATCTCGTGATGGTCCCCTGACGACTTTTCTTCCTCGTCATGTGATCTTACACGCCCAGTGATTATCTTGGGGATTGGACCTCTGATGCGCCTCGTTCACCTCGTCGAAGGAGCCCACTCGGCCATGCTTCAAAAACCCCCTTTCCTCCATTTTCAAAATTTGAACCCTCTTCTACCCAAGTTTGACCTCGCTGTAGAGCTCTGGATCGACTCCCGTGACAGGGGAGCCTCCAGCTCCTTCGCGCGAGGCCAAGCGAAGGCCGGAGCGGCGCTCCACCACCCATCTCCGGCCGTGGCCGTGAGGTCTCTACCTTGGGCTTCTCCGCCCTCGAGGTTGTCGTTCTTCCTTGTTTTTCCTTGTATTTCTTAGCATAGAGTATCTCATAGGTTTAATTCTGGGTATTTAGTTTCACTTTAATCGCGATTCCTTAGCATTAAAACCATATCCCTTCGATCGCCGGACCCGTGCCGGTGACTTCCACCACCGCGAGTTCTCACCCCACGATCTCCACCCTTTTGGTACCACCTGGAGGAGCGCGGCAATTTGCCCGTGTTCCTCGTCACCCCTCGTTCCTGCAGGTGATTGCGCACACATCTCGCCGGGGGCAATTTTTGGTGGCAGCTCGGAGGCATCTGGGCGCGGCTGCTCCTCCGCCCTCGCGGGTGAGCTGCGGTGCCCCTCCGCCCGTTTTTGTGCCCTTGGACGAACCAGGACCCCTCCAGGAAGAGGCGCGGCACTTTTGGTCTTCACGGGACGACGGAGGAGAGCGGTTAGGCGGGGGAAGCTCGCTCTGGGCGGCGGCGCCCCACTGTTCTTCCAGCCCTTCATCACGCCGTCGATCTTGGCCCGCGCCCACTTCGTACAGGAACCGTTAGATTTTGCGAGCCCTGGAGCCGTTCGATCAAGCCAAACTGATCTAATCTCAGCCGTCAAGATGAAGGGGTATCGCGCGCTGCGCGCCCGACACGTGGCTTAAGTGAACGCAGCCCCGCCGTTGGATGCGCCTACTGCTTGGGTATTTTGCTTCTCTGGCCCAGGCGTTTTTGCATTTTAAATTCAGCTCTTAAACATTCCTTAGTATTTTAATTATTTGTGTAACAATTGCATGATTCCCCTCGGACTATCTCACATTCTCATCCGCACCCTTGCCAGCTAGGCGCACGTGCGTGAGCACGTGCGCTTGGGTATTTTGCGTACAAGGGGCTCGCTTTGTTGTATATTTCTTGTGAGTTCATAAATAGTTTTATCAGGTGTTACTTTTTTGAACTTTTGTACTGAAGCCCTTAGGTTGTGATTAATTGCGTTTGGACCCTCGCCAGGCGCGCGTGCATGTCACGTGCGCCCTGGCGTTTTTGCACTTGTATCCTCACTACTTTGGGCATTTCTTTTTAGACCAAGAACTCTTTCATTTAGTAAAATACTTTGTGGAAATTTTGCGTGGTCAACCCTGGACTTTTGCATATTTACGTTTAAGCCCCTGCCAGGCCTTCCATTTTGTGTGCTTAATGAATTAATTTGAAGCATCATTTGAAATCCAAAAATTCCCAAATTTTGAACTTAAGTTCCTGTGCATGTGTTCTTCCACGCTATCAATTTAGTTTTTGGTTTCATTTTATTTTTATATTTATTAAAAATCAAAAATAGATATTTTGTGCACTGTCTAGCTTATAAAATACCAAAAAAATATAAAAGCACCTCAGAAAATTCCCAAAAAAATACATTTTGTGTCTTTTAGTGTCATTTATATCCAGACCAAAAAATCATTAAAAATTATAAGACCAAACTCCTAAAAAATCACAAAACTCAAAAAACCTTCATAAAAATTTATAAAATTCATAAAAAATCCAAAAATTGTGTTTTCTTTTCCTGAATTTTCTTTGTTCTGTTATCTTTAAGTGAAAATTAGTTTGGGAAACTTTTGATACTGTTTGCTATTTTTCATTTCCATTTTAGTTTCAGCCTTGCAGTTTATTCACTGTTTTCTTCATTTTGCTAATTAAAAAAATACCAAAAACATTCTAAAAATTACCCAAAAATCACAAAAACAGTAAAAAAGTATAAAAAGACCAAAAAGACTTTATTCCCTAATTTTTGCACATTTTTCCCTATTTTTATAAATATCTCTTTCTCCTTTTTATTACATTGTCCTTATTTTCCAATATTGAAAAAGAATATAAAAAAATATAAAATATAAAAAGAAACTAAAAATCAGTAAATTAAAAATCAAAATACAAAAATATAAAATTAAAAATTAAATAAAAAAATAAAAATTAAAAACCCACAAAAAAATAGCATAATAGGCATTTGATCACAACTCACACATTTTTGAGCATTCGTGCCCCCATCTACCTGTCTGCTCCCTGTGTTCGACCTCTACACATACTTGCACCTATACACATCTTGTTGTAGAGTTATAATAAATTTTAACTCCGCACATTTACTTTCATTGCGTAATTTATTTGTCGTGGGTTAATTGTTGATTAATTCGGGTTTCGTGAGCGGTCGCTCAGCGACACTGTAGTCCCGCCTTGTGTGGACTATTTTGACCCTCGCCAAATCCGAGTTTTCAGGTACCCAGCCCCAGCAGCAGTCATCCGGTCAGGGAGGGCAGTACAGCCAGCAGAGGGATCACCAGCAGCAGCCCCCAGTCTACCAGCCACACCAGCAGTCATCCTTCGTTCCTCGTCCCTATCAGCAGCAGGGACAGTCTTGGAGACGTGAGCAGCAGGCTCACCAGCCACACCAGCAGCACCCTCCTTCTTACCCCTCTCACCAGCAGCAGCACCAGTTCCAGCAGCCTCATCACCAGAGAGGCTACCCGTCGGGCTCCCACGAGAGCCCAGTTTTGGATGACATAGCCCGCCTCCTCACGGACCAGCAGGCTACCTTCAGACGGGAGATGGACGAGTTCCGCCAGGAGATGCGGGACATTGCGAGAGGGAAGGCCGCCATACCTGCCCAGATAGAGCCGAATCCCAACAGCCTGAAGCGGAAATCTGAGCAGGTAGCTTACACTGAGCATGCCACTCCTAGTGATCCATTTGTTGATACATCTTCAGATCTTTTTGATGCTGATTTTGTTACGCTTAGGAGCAGTAGGACACCAGCAGGCGGCAGCGCCTCGTCTGAGCTACACCACGAGGATACATCCGGGGCGCCAGATGAGGAGGAGGAGAGCGGTACTGAGGCCGCTCATGATGATGATGGTGGTACTGATGCCACCAAGGATGTTGATCCCACCGGCGGTACTGAGGCTGCCGCTTCACCAGTTCGAGGAGGTGGTACTGACGCCACCAGAGTAGCCGAGCCAGCACGCGGTACTGAGGCCGTGAGACGTCTAGCAGAGCCAGCCCGTGGTGGTACTAAGGCCACCGGTGTTCTTTCAGATAGAGTTGTTGTTTTTCCTCATGCTGATGTATCTCAGAACACTGTTTTGAATAAAGGAAAAGGTTTAGTTTCTTCTGGTCCCACTGTGGTGATTGATGTATGTGCGGATCCGGCCGTCGAGCCGTCTAGACCTATTCCTAGTCCTTCATCTGAGAAGGACCCTGTGATCCCCTTCCCTAGAGCCCTTCTGATGGGGAAGGGGAAGAAAAGAGAAAAAGACCCAAAAAAAGAGAGAGTAGGAGGAGTTCAGCCAGAGCATGATCGACAGATTTCACATACAGCTGACCCTTCAGGAGACTTTGCAGCACATCCCCCTTCTTCAGCGATCATTGAGAGATAGGACTACCATCAGGAGGAGGAGGAGGAACCATCATTCAGAGATACATGTGCTGACGAAAGCCACGTGCTTCGCGATCCAGAACCGTCTGCCGGCCAAGAGGCCAGATTCAGGAGCCCCGTATGTCAGATGTCAGATTAGTGAGCAGAGGTTCGACCGGACTCTATTGGATAGCGGATCATCTATCAATCTCCTTCCGGCAGCCCTTCTCGACTGCTTCGAGTTGGGCACTCTTAGACAGAGCAGGACAGTCCTTCAGTTTGCTGATCGATCTGTCAAGAGGCCGAAGGGGTTGTTGCGAGACGTTATCGTCACTATTCAGGGCCTGCAATTCCCCGTGGACTTTGTAGTGTTGGACATGGAGATCCCTGATTCAGTGACCGATACCCCCATCATCCTCGGTCGTCCGTTCTTGGCCACAGCCAAGGCAGTGACTGATCATGATAGCGGGAAGGTATACTTTCGCGTCGAGGGTGAGAGTGTACAAATAGAGACGGTCGAGGACTACATAGCCAGAGAGAGAGCATGCTCAGAGGCCAGCACCGATACAGAGCAGCTGACAGATGCCGGGCTAGACATCCACTAGGATTGTGATTTTGTGATCACAGATGATGAGGCAGCATGGGCAGACCCTTCAGCACAGGACATCCTCTCATTTCCAGACACCACTGATGCAGAGATGACAGCAGAGGAGAGCTTGGAGAGCACAGCCCTGGTCCAGGATACTACCGAGGCAGCATAGCCGGTTCTTGACCGCGACACGATTTCTAGTGATGGTGGTACTGAGGCCACCCTGTGTGATGGTGGTGCTAATGCCACCTTGTTTGATGCAGATCCCTCAGATTCAGAGTCTGATTGGGCAGATTGTGATGATCATATGCCAGACCTGAGTCCACCAGAGCCTACAGATGAGGAGGAGGTAGATGCAGAGCAGATCAGAGACAGCACAGTTGAGCAGCCTTCTCCAGATCCAGTTTGCGAGAGCTCGTCTTCTTTCTCCCAGGAAAATTTGGCAGATTTAGCAGCATTCACACATCTTCTTCCGAAGCCAGATTTGCCAGCACCCAGCTGTCCAGAGCTGAAGCCGCTCCCTACTTCGCTGAAGTATCGGTTCCTTGCAGGCGAACCTGAGATGTACCCAGTCATCATCTCCGCCGATCTGACTGGAGAGAAAGAATCCCGTTTGATGGGGGTTCTTGAAAAGAACCGCAAGGCAATCGGATGGAGCGTAGTAGATCTCCATGGGATTAGTCCATCAGTGTGCTCCCACCATATTTATCTCAAGGAGGGGGCAAGCCGTCGCGTGAGTTCCAGCAGCGGCTGAACCCCAACTTGAGAGAGGTCGTGATGAAGGAAATATCAAAATGGTGGAGTGCAGATTTTATTTATCCCATTTCCGACTCCAAGTGGGTTAGCCCCTTGCATGTGGTGCCCAAGAAGACGGGCATCACGACTGTGATCAGTGAGTCGGAGAGGAGATTGCTACACGAGTACCCACCTCTTGGAGGGTCTGTGTTGACTACAGGAGACTCAACCAGGCCACCAAGAAGGACCATTTACCCCTGCCTTTTATTGACCAGATCATTGAGAGACTGGCAGGAAAGAGCCATTATTGCTTCCTGGATGGGTACTCGGGCTACAACCAGGTGGCCATCGCTCCTGAGGATCAGGAGAAGACCACCTTTACCAGTCCCTTTGGTACATATGCCTTTCGACGCATGCCATTTGGGTTATGCAATGCCCCTGCGACTTTTCAGAGATGCATGCTGTCGATCTTTTCGGACATGGTAGGGGAGTGTTTGGAGGTCTTCATGGACGATTTCTCGGTCTACGGCGACGGATTCGACTCATGTCTTGACTGCCTAGACCGAGTACTCCAGCGATGTATTGAGTTCCATTTGGTTCTATCTTGGGAGAAGAGTCACTTCATGGTGACTCAAGGGACGGTGCTTGGCTATATCATCTCCAACAGGGGCATGGAGGTTGATCCGGTCAAGGTTTATGTCATTAGAAAACTCGCACCGCCGTCCAATTTGAGGCAGCTACGGTCATTCCTGGGGCACGTTGGTTTTTATCGAAAAATTATTCATGATTTCAGCAGGATTGCCCGACCATTGACTGACCTCTTGACGAAAGACACTGAGTTCCTTGTCGATGACAAGTGTCTTTCGTCCTTTGCGACTCTCCAGCAGTGTGTGATTGAGGCTCCGGTTCTCCAGCCGCCTGATTGGTCTCTCCCATTCGAGATCATGATGGATGCCTCCGATTTTGCCGTAGGGGCCGTGCTGGGACAGAGGAGGGATGGAGTCACGTTTGCTATCCACTACGCTAGACGCACATTGGATTTCGCGCAGCGGAATTATACCGTCACAGAGAAGGAGATGCTAGCCGTAGTGTTCGCCCTAGATAAGTTTCGATCTTATATCATTGGATCTAGAGTGACCTTGTACACTGATCACACCGCCATCCGGTACCTCTTGGCAAAGAAGGATGCCAAGGCCAGACTTACTAGATGGATCCTTCTACTCCAGGAGTTCGACATTGAGATCAAGGATAAGCCTGGAGTCAAGAATGTGGTGGCGGATCACCTCTCCCGTATAGAACAGCCTGAGGAGTCTGAGCATATTGATCCCATTTGTGAGACCTTCCCAGATGAGGCGATCCTTGCTATCGCCTCACTCCCGTGGTATGCCGATATTGTGAACTTTCTCGTTGTTGGGAAAGTCCCACAAGATTGGCCCAGGCAGAGGCTTGAGACCTTCCTCGCGAAGGCCAAGTCCTACCACTGGGAGGATCCCATCCTTTACCACGAAGGAGGGGATAGCGTCTGGTGACGGTGTATTCCTCAGGAGGAACACCATAGCGTCCTCACTTACTGCCACAAGCTTGAGGCAGGAGGACATCATTCGGGGAGGAGAACGGCATAGAAAGTGCTCCAATCCGGCTTGTGGTGGCCTACCCTCTTCAAGGACTCTGATGAGTTCGTGAAGAGGTGTACTGACTGTCAGAGGATGGACACTTGTGGACAGCGTGATATGATGCCAATGCAGCCCATTCACTTCTGTGAGGTTTTTGACGCATGGGGCATCGATTTCATGGGTCCATTCCCTAAGAGTCAGGGATTTGAGTACATTCTGTTGGCCGTGGATTATGTTATTCGTTGGGTTGAGGCTATCCCCGCCCGAGCCGCTGATGCGAGGACAGTTTGCAGATTTTTGAGGAAGCACATCATCACGCGGTTCGGGGTTCCTAGAGTTTTGATTTCTGATGGGGGGTCTCATTTCATCAACGACCAGGTAAAGGCCCTTGCTAGCGAGTTCGGTATAGACCATCGTGTTGCTACACCTTACCATCCACTGACGAATGGTCTAGCCGAGGTATCGAATAGGAAGATCAAGACTATATTGCAGAAAGTCGTCCGCCCTGACCGAAAGGATTGGTCACAGCTTTTGGACTCGGTCTTGTGGGCATATATGATGTCTTTCAAGACACCATTGGGCACATCTCCCTTTCGCCTCGTATATGGCAAGCCGTGCCATTTACCTATTGAGTTGAGGCACAGGTCACTATGGGCAGTTACAGATATTCTTATGGATCCAGATTGTGTAGGAGACCAGAGGAGGGCAGAGTTAGCAGCCCTGGAGGAGTTGAGAGATACCGCTTTCTCAAACAGCCTACAGTATAAGGAGAGAGTGAAGGAGTGGCATGATTCTCACATCAGCCACAAGCATTTTGAGATTGGACAGAGAGTATGGTTGTTTGATGCGAGGCTTCGTTTATTTCCAGGGGAAGCTACAGAGAAAGTGGAAGGGACCCTACTTGGTCAGAAAGGTACACGACAATGGTAGCATTGATATATCCGAGTTGTCTTCTGAGAGTACCTTTCGAGTGAACGGCCAGCGGCTCAAGCCATTTCTAGATCATGAGCCGCGGGTCGCTGATCTTGCCCCTATTCATTTTGCGTGAGATGTGGTCTTTGACTCACATCTAATGCATCTCACGCCTGATTTTCACTGATCCTCCGCCTTGTATAGATCCAGATGTCTATATCACTGCATTCTTTAGTCCCACATCCCTTTTCTTCATCTTGTGATTATGCTACACTTAGGGTGCACTTTACCCTAAGTATAGGGGGGATGTGAGACCTTTGGGTATTTCTTTTGTTTCTGTCTACCCCTGTTTTTGCTGCCTATACTTAGGGATATTTCACCCTAAGTATGGGGGGGTAGACCTTGTATATTCTCCTCTCGGTTTTCCCTTCGTGTACATCCTGCTATACTTAGGATCACTTGATCCTAAGTATAGGGGGAAGACCCGAGACCCTCTTGACTTTTCTATTTCATTCATTCGTCTTTGTATATAGCCTTTCTTTTCACTTCCCTATACCTAGCACGAGTTATGTCTTCTTCATCGCTCTTGACTCTGAGGACATCGTTCGAGCTAAGTATAGGGGGGTGTGTATATATTTCATATATACTTTAGCCATAACCCGTACTTTGTGTGAGTGTGTTAATAAATAAAATGGCTAAAAATCACAAAAATTAAAAAATTTTCATGTACATAAACATTCTTTTATTTGCACATAAATAGCTAGTGTACAAATTATTTTTGTAAAAATGTTTTCAACATCCTTTTGTGTAAAGCTTGTGTAAATATTTTCTTATCAAAATTATGTATATAGTACAAAATTTTTCCGAAATGTTTTGGAAATCAAAAGTTTGCAAAAATCTCGTGTAAATGTGTGTAAATATCTTTTTGCAAAACTTGCACTTCATGCATCATCCATTCATAATTTCAAAACATTTTTCAAAAATTTTGCATGATTGTAAAATTTGTGTAAATAGCATCTTTTGTACATATGTATATAGTTTTTCTGGATGATAGTTGACATTTAAACTAGCCTAGATCAAATTGAGGAATGGAGCTTGATTAAGATCTTAATCCACCTAACTTCTAAGAGGAACCTTATAGGGCTTAGGTTTAAGGCTTTTCAGGTCCCTGGTGACTTAATTCTTTGAGTCCACTAGGCTATGATCACATGTCATCTCAATGAGCCTAAGTAGAGCATTTAACAACAACACATGACTCATATAGATTATGGCTTTACTTGGACAACAGCACTATGCACCGAGCTCTCTATGGATGAGATGGTTAGGAGGCAGTCTTCCTTGACTTGGGGTAGCATATGAGGGTAGTACTTCTAGGCGGAACCTCTCTTCTTCTTTTAGTGAAGGAAGTGCGTCTCAACTTGGTTTGGTTGCCATGAGGTCTAACAATGGGAGTTGTGGGTTGCAATAAAGCTTCAAAAGAGGGATAGTCTACTGGCCCAAGAGGAAAACTCCTTGTAGATATGCTGCACATGTATATGTTGTATAGATGCACTTGAAAAAAAATGCAAAAAGAAAATAACTCCAAAAAAGTGGTGGGTCTGAGAGAAAATGATAATCCCACCGAAGTATGTATATAGAGTGCAATAAGCAAAGCTTGGTATCATGATCCACCTAATGTAGCTTGTAGCAGGGAGACTTGGCTACACTGGTCAAGCTCCCAAGGGTACTTGGCTACACTGGCCTTGACCCATTCTCTTCTTCCTCCTCTTCTTGAGCCGGTTGAACTTGAACTTAGAAGGGAATACCCGCTCCTCGAGGAAAGAGTGGCCAGATTGAGGTCATAGAGTTACCTTGTTGGGGAGGGTTGTCAAGTTGCCATTTCTGATGTGGAGAGCTTAGACTTCACATTCACAAGACAAGAAAAGATTCATGGTCTTCAGGGTTTGTGATTGATGACTTGTTCTGATCTGGAGCATTGAGGAGTCTTGGTTATAGATTAGTGGAACTTAGAGGCTGTTAAGTTTTAGGCTTAAGTCCAAATAAGGTTCCGACACATTAATAATCCAAAGATCTGATCGAGCTCCATACCTTAATTTAATGAAGGCAAGTTTAATAATCAACCTTGATCCATGTACATTCTCTTTTTCTTTTTCTTTCTTTCTTTTTCACTTCTTTTTCAAATAAGTGTTTGCTAAGGGACTAGCAAAGTTAAGTATAGGGGGGTGATGAATACTCATTCATCACTCTTTATTCTTATATTTTAGCTACAAAAACCTTTGCAAATGCATGTAGATATGTGTAAATAGAAATAATTATCAAAAGCATGCATTGTGTAAAAACCTATAATTAGCATGTTTTTGTGCAAAAATAAAAGAATAAAGATTAAAAAGAAAAAGAGGGAAATATTTAGAATAAATATTGAGCAACCTAACCCAAGGGAGGGCTCAGCATGGGCCTGACCGCATAAAAGCCAAAGTAGAGGGAGATAGGGGCTCATGTGTGTAAATATTTATGTAAATAAATAAAAGTATTTTCCTCACAAAAATAGACTCAAATTGGCTTGTAAATACTTGTAAATATTTATAAATATAAAAACAAGATAAAAATATAAAAATCAAAAAGAAGACAAAAATATCACTCACCATGTATATAGACCACCACCTTTATATTTATTTAGCCTTATAAATAAATAAAATTAATTTCCAAAATTTTTGTAAATACTCTATATTATATAGTGTAAATAAATAAAATAAAAACAATTAAAACAAAAACAAAATAAAAATAACAAAATTAAAAACATAAAAATATATTGTAAATATACCATGTATATATATGTACATACCTATTTATTTCACTTATGTATATAAATAATAAAAATAAAATAAAAATATCTTTTTATCCCTTATTTTATAATATAAATAAATAAAATATAAAATGGGAATAAAATTGTATAAAAATAACAAATTAAAAATCAAAAATTAAAAACCTATATATTGTATATATACCTATATATGAACCTACTATGTACATACTTTATTTTTATTTCGAAAAATTAATTAAAAATCACTAAAAAATAGAAAAAAATAAAATAAAAATATTTCATGTTTTAACTTTTCACTAATTCGGCCATTTAATACCTTTAATTTCACTTCCAAATCTTATCCAGGTGGCGGCCTCTCATTGGTCCTGGGGTTGTTGACCGCCCGGTCAACTACCCCCCCAGGACCACTTCCCACGGGTTAAGGCGCCCGGCCCTACTTCCCTCTATTTTAGCGCCTAAACCCGAATCACCCTCGCCTAATTCCTGGGTCCGATTCCTTCCTGACATATCCGAGAACCTCGCCGGAGCTTCTACCTCGGGATCCGCGCGCTCCATCGCCCTACCCGCGCCTGTATTCCCGAACCCTCCACCATATTTAATCCCAGCTCCGCCACCTTCATTTCCTATCTTTGGCCATTCGCTTCCACCCCCAGTGAGCTCCAGCGCGTGAGGGAGAGTGACAGCTTGCTTCCCGTGCTGTTGAAGCGAGGAGAGGAACCGGATTCCACTGATCCGGCGAGTATCGCCGCCTTGCTCCACCCAGAGCCGGAGTTCGAGCCTCGGAGGGAGACGCTCCTCGAGGCGACGACCTAGAGCACCGCCTGCTCGCCCCCAGTCTCATCAGCCACCCAGGTAGCCCCGTAGTCTTTTCTTTTTCGCTAATTTTCAATTACCCCCTTTTGCTCTGGCACCGTTCGTCGTCGATTCCGTCCACATCCGACATCCATTCGATCATCAGGATCCGTCATAGCCTCCGCCTTCCTCCCGCGCACCTTCTCCATATCTCCATCCAACCCAGCTCGCACAGGAGCTGGGATTCGAGCTCCACCGTCCCCACCTTCGCCGGAGCTCATCCATCTCGACCCTCCGTTCAGCGTCACCCCACCTAACCGGGTCGAGACAGTTTGCCCTCGACCCGCGAGTCTCCTGGTTTGCTTTGCAGGTACTTCCAAGCCCATCTGAGGGCTTGGACCATCAGGTCCAGGAGCTTCATCTCCGCCGACCTTGCCGGAGCTCTCCAGAGCTCGGCTGGGCCATCGGAGGGCACTAGCAACTGCGGAGCGTCACGCCGGAGCTTCTCCGATCTTCAGGCGCAGCAGGGGAGGTCGGTAGCGTGCACCTTGGGCCGACGAACTTCGCCGGCCAACTGTTCTTCCAGTATTCTCCCCGACCGTCCGAACATCCTCGACCTCCAATTTTCATCTGGACCGTTCATCCCCGGAGGAGCAGCCACCGTCAAATCTTGGAGAGGTGATCAGCACCGCCCATTGCACGAGGGTTACCCACCGAGAGCCTCATCCGTTCGATCCCCCACGTGGCGTACCCTCAGCCGTCCGATCGCTGCGAGGGCCCGAGCGTTGGAGCGCCACCAGATCCAGACCGTCCGATCACGCACGTGGCGTCCATCCTGCGGCCCGCATTAATAAAGGGTAATTTACCCTTAGGCCCCCTCTGCTATTTTATTTCGCATTTAGTCCTGTAATTATTTAATGTAGTTGTTTAGTTTTTGGTAAAGTTGCATAGAGACCCTTGTGCTTGAGTTTATTTGCTGATATGCCCCTGTGTGTTATGTAGCACGTGCTTCGTCACGTGGATTTCTGGGCTTTTTACATTATATACCCTGTAGTTCTGAATGTTACTGAATGAATGAAAGTTTTTGAGTATTTGCACTTATACCCCTGTGCGTGAAACATTGGAACATGTGCGGATATGTTTGGGTTATTTGCAGATTACCCCCTAGACTTTTGGTACTTGTTACCAAATAGTCCTCGGAAGTAATTTTCGTTACATTTAGGTCCCTGAGTGCCTCGGGCGCGTGCGACGCACGTGTTTACCTGGGTTATTTGCACCAGACCCCCCAGAACTTCGGGTATTTGCACATAGGTTCCTGTGCACAATGCCCCCTCTTTATTTTTGAATAAAATAGCAAAACAACTCCAAATCCAATGAAAATTGGACATATGGCTCCTGCCATAGTGTAAACTTTGCTGGAATTTTTGGGGACAATTTTGTTTTAATTTTATATTTTTAAAAAAATCAAAAACATCTAATTTCGTTACTGTCTAACTTTAAAAATCCCAAAAAAATATTAAAACTCATTTAAAAACTACAAAAAAATTACTTACTATTTGTTTATGCTTGCTTGATTTTCTAGCCAATTTTGGCTATTTTTCATTGCTTAAAATACCTAAAAATTGAAAAACACTCAAAATATTATAAAAATTCTAGTAAATAAATTAAAAATCCAAAAATAATAATCTAGGTGCCCAAATTTTTCTTGTTTTATTCTCTATAGAGGAAAATTACCTCCCAGCTAATTTGGGGCTTCTAGATATTTTATCTAGGTCCTTTTAGCTTGGCTGGACAGTACCTCTAGTTTCAATCCTTGTTTTATTTTTAGAAAATTAAATAAACATTAGAAAAATCCCAAAAATTCACCAAAAATAGTAAAAATTATAAAACACATAAAAAATTTTTTGTTAGAATTTTTGGTTGATTTTTATTGCATTTAATAAATTGTTAAAGTGAGTTGTTTCTTTGCTTTTATTATTTTCTTAATACATTAAAAATCCAAAAAAATATAAAATAATTAAAAAACAACCAAAAATGCATTCTTCTTTTATTTTATTTCCTTTTTAACTACTTAGTAGGCTGCAAGGCCAACCCGTGCTCCTTGTGTTCGACCCTGGTCGCTATACCAGGTTAAATTAATAGCAAGACCGCTATCGTGTTTTCAAGTTGATTTTCCTTTGATTGGTGGTCTATTTTTCTTGATTGACCTAGATGAGTGATTGAGGTCGCGACGACCATTTAGACACTTTACCTTAGTCGCTCATTTGGTTCATCATCCTTCTTCTCAGCTGGAGCTTCTGATGGTGCTGCCGACTGAACAGAGTTGATGGTGCCCACCAACAGTTCAAGGTGCTTGTTGATCTGATCAAGCTTGACTAAATTCTGAGTCCTCTTCTCGATCACAGCGAGTTTCTCAAGGTCCTGTGATCGCTTCTCAATGATATCAACTTTAGAGAGATGACCCCCGATGATACTGAGGTTGGAGCTCTCATCTCTCTCTGCTTCTCTGGATGCTGCCATGTGTACTTGTTTCTGGAGGATCTGGGGCTGCTTCTGGTAGGCTTTTAATGAAGAGAGGGAGGCCTCTCCTTCGGCCATTTCTTCGAATATCTGCCAGACCACGTCTTCATCCTTGTTAAAGTGTGAACCCCCACATGTCGCGTCAACGAGCCTTTGGCTCTCGATGTTCAGTCCCCCAAAGAAGTGCTGGACTAAGCTGATCTTCGGAATCTCATGATGGGGACATTTCTCCTGCAGATCGGTGAATCTCTCCCATGCTTCGTGTACTGACTCGTGGGCTCCTTGGGAGAAATTACTGATTCGGGCCCGCATCTGGTTGAGCCGACCGAGAGGGTAAAACTTATGCAGAAAAGCTGACTTCAGCTCCTCCCAGGTCATCACAACCTTCCCCAGATGGTTGACCCAATAGAGGGCCTTGTCCTGCAAGCTGAAGGGGAACACCATCATCTTGACAATGTCCAAAGGGACATTCAGATAGTGAGTGGTGCGGCAAATGCGTGAGAACTGTTGCAGGTGGATGTACGGCTCCTCACTGGTGTTTCCATGGAATGCAGGAAGAAGAGGAAGGAATTGGGGTTTCAGCTCAAAGTGAGCGTGTACCGATGGAATGAGGATCCACTCGGTCATCTGGCTGTCTCCCGGATTGTACGTCTCTTTTAGTGTAGGCTTGGGTGGCGGTAGTTCAGGTTCTTCATCATCAGGGTGACCACCACCTCCACCTCCTCCTCTGCCTCTGCCTCCTCCTCCTCCTCCCTCAACTCGGTTCATCACATCGTTCAACATATCCTGAAATGTTGTCTGCGCGAGGGCCTGCTCGGTCAGCTACTGCTGGATGTCCTGGATAGACGCCAGCAGTTGTGCATTGACTTGATTCTGGTCTGGCATCTGTCCTTCTGGTTGGGGTGGCTGCTGACCCTTGCCTTTTCCTTGGGGAGCCATATATGGGTCTGAGTCAGACGAAAAGAACTCCGGAGTAGTCTCTAGGGCTTGCTCTGTCTTCTATCTGCAGAATGAGAGAGTCCTGATCAAACCACTTGCAATAGTATTCAGCTGTCATGATGAAGCTGGAATTCAAGTCAACCCCAGCGTGTTGTGAACGGAAAAGGATGTGGATTGTAATCGACTTCCATTCACAAAGGCGAAGGCGGGACAAAAGTGATCCCAATTTATTGGGTGGCCAAGAGAAAGGTAGAAAACGAGGAGTCTGGAGATCGATCCGCAAAGTTCGGATCGGGTTCTCGGGAATCGCCTCGAATTTATTGGTGGAGTTGATTCTACAGAATCGATGTGGGTGTCGACGAGGTCCCGACGGAAACCATCCATGGATCAACTTCGCAAAGCACAAGAGAGGATCGGATGTTGGAAGAAGGATACGATGGTCAACGAGGAATGAAAAGGAGTGCAAAATAGAAGAAAGGCTCGGCTGAGCGGGGTGGTCAAAAGAGAATGACACAATAGAATTTGTGCAAAGGCGTGGGACTCGATCTTTGAACCTTAATCTAGATCCATACAAACGCAATACAAAATTGGGTTCACCAACTCACGCCATGTGAAGCCATAAAGGTTCGGCTATTTATTATCTTGTCAAGTTTTAGAGTTATAATTTCAGGCATATCTTGTAACAAGTCCTTAGTACGCTACCCTATAGGAGAGAGAGTACTGCCAGAAGAGTATCCTGTACTTGTCCTCCTCCTGTGTAACCTGTAGTCTGTACTTTTTGGGGACCTTGTAACCCTTCCTGGATCCCTACTCAGCCAAAGAAATAGAGAGAGGAAGCCGATAGGCGAAACCAATACTTCGGTTCTCGCTCGCGACGGAATCACCCGTGAGCGTGCAAGAACCTACTCGGACGCAGGACAATGAGACAGACACCCCGGTGAAGGAGTGGCCTATGCTCGATACTTTGGACAGGGTCGATGCTCTACACAACAGAGAGTCATCATTGGTGACCAAGTCCTACTTGCCTGCGTACGATAGAGGCGACATTACTTCGGAAATTCAGGCGATACACAAGGCAGTTGCAGACTGGGTTTTTGGCTCTAATCCTTATGGGGTCGCACTCACTCAAGGGAGTAGGGTTTTGGTCCCCCTCCAAGGTACCTGAAAACAATGAGGGCTTTATGAACCCGGTACAATGATAGTCCATTACAGATTTTAATTAAGGTCAAAGTTTATTTAACAGTCTCCATGTTTTAGCTTTTTGGATTTTCACTTTTTTGAGTCTGTTTTCGTACTAGCGCCTAACGTTTTTATAGATTCTCATTTAAGTCTTAGGTGCTCAAAATCAGAGGGAGATAGCAGAAAAGTCGTGCAAGTGGTTCCATGATGGAAATCTCACCATTGAACCGAATGATGCATGCTGAGTTAGAAGACTTACAGTGCATCCCAACTCTCTTCATGTGGTATGCAAAACAGAATTTTTAAACCTATCTACATGTCGGTATGCAAGGTACAAAATCGCCCTAAACATTAGCTGCTATTAGCGTGAAGAACCATAAGTCGTTCATTCATCTTTAGCCTAAAAAGTCCGGTCTTGGCTCACCCCTCCTCTACTCAACATACTTGAGTTAGGAGAAAGCGCTTTATGGGGCTTGCTGTGGTACAAGGGCTAAGAGACAAATGAACGGCTTGTTTGAGTTTGACTAGATCCATACGAAGTATACTATAGGAACATGCATTCTTATTAATGTTTGGACCTAGCTACCGAGTCAAGCAACCTATATCTAGGGGCTCCAAGCACACAAAACAAAGTAAAATAAAGGCGGAAAGCTCAAAACTTCGGGAAACAAAGAAAAGAAAGCGATGGAAAACTCGAAAAACCGTGATGAGGCCCCCAGGTGAACAATCACCCGGGCACTGGACCTCATTGTGAAGAGTAGAGTCATGTTAATTATTACATGCCAACATATCTCTCTCTCACCATAAATTACAAAAATACTCCTAATAGCTCTAGATCTATCTAATTCCCATCTCCTTGCATCCTTGGTGCTCTCTTCAGTTGGTCATGAAGTGAAGACCAACCTCCTCCAAGCTCGGCTGCCTTGGCTCCCTAAGAAGCCATCCTCATGTGGCGGGCCCTCGCAACAAAGTCACAAAGAGATTGAATTAGTATAAGCTTAATCAATGATGAACAAATTTCCAGACAAGAATGACAAAATATGATAGGCTACGCTCATTGCTCCCCGGCAACGGCACCATCTGATGACGTGGCATCCTACGAGGGCCAAAATATTGTGTCGCTGAGGCGACCGCTCACAGAACACTGGTTGATCAGCAATTAACCCACCATAAAGAATAAATCAATTAAGTCCCAAAATTTGTGAATTAACATTTAACTCTACCACAAAATGTATAGTGAATAAGCATGTAGAGGTCGAACCACAGAGAGCAATACAAAAATTAAGTAGCCTATGATGTTCATGTGCAACAGAGTCATCCTTGTATGAATCCTATTTTGTGGGTTTCGGGGTTTTGTAATTTATTATTATTATTATTATTATTATTTATTAATATATATATATATATATTTATATATGCATATGTTTCATACAATACATATATATAAATATATGCAACCCTAAAGAGTTATGTATAGAGAATATAATACATATATAGATAGATAGATATTTATTTTTATTTTTATATATTTTTTTAATTTTGTATTTTTGTTTGGTTTTTAATTTTCTGATCTTTATATTTTAAATTTTATATATTTATATACATATTATTTATTTATTTTTCAATATTGGAATATATAAACTCCATAATAAAAGAGGTGCTAAAATATTAATAAAAATAAGCAAAAATAGTCAAAAATTCAGAAATAAATATTTTTAGTCTTTTTATAAAGTTTTACTATTTTTGTGATTTTTGGGTATTTTTAGAATATTTTTGACATTTTTAAATGGCAAAATAAAAGAAAACAGGGAATAATCCACTTGCTGAGGGTAAAATAGGAATGAAAAAAATCAAACAGCCACAAAATTTTTCCAAATTAATTTTAAAATGAAGATACTAAAATAAGGAACCTACAGAAGTTGAGTTTGCATTTTTTGGAGTTTTCTATAATTTTTTAGATTTTTTTGAGGTTTTAAGGTGTTTTCTCATTTTTAAGGTTTTTGTTTTGAATTTTTTAGTGATTTTTGGATTGACACTAAAGTATGATAAAATAGACAATAGGTAATTTTTTTGGAATTTTTCTAGGTGTTTTACTATTTTTTGGTATTTTCTAAGCTAGACAGTAGATAAAATGCATGTTTTTGATTTTTAATAAATGTTAAACTTCAACAAAAATAAAATGCAAAGTTGTGACGTGAAAGTGCAAGTTAACAGGAGATGGCATGATTTTTGTGGAATTTTTTGAGTTAATATGATGCATGACAAAAATGGAGCAAGCAAGCAAAAATATATAGCCTAGCTGGGGCATTTTTGCAAATAAACACAAAGGCAGGGGCTACAGTGCAAAAACACCAAAATATATGAACGTATTTTGCAATTTTAAGGACTAAAACTAAATAAGCAAACCCGCCAGGGCCCCCTTACAATTTGACCATCACGTGGGACTACACGTGATCCGCACCTACAGGGACCAAAATGTAATTTCAAACAGTTCAAGGTGCTCAACGCAAATTTTCACAAAAATAATACACTTGAAATTTTATTTTATGGACTAAAGATAAATATACAAACATACGGGGGGTCTTATGCAATTTAACCACCTCACGTGGGACGACACGTGAGGTGACATGGACTGGGCCTAAAATTAATATCACAAACTTACAGGGAGGTCCATGCAAAATGTCCACCATAAAATGAACTTCAACTTTTATTTACACAACTAAACAATAAATACAAAAACACTAGGGTGAAGATCTGCAATTTACCCATAAGTGCGCGCTGGTGGACGGCGATGATGATCTCACTTGGACACGTGTTGCGCATCCAACGACCGGTACCGCTTCGCCGATGACGGGCTGAGATTAGATCAGCCAAGCTGATCTGACGGTGATGGTGACTTCATCTGACGGTTCTGATGGAATCTGGGGCGTCCCTCCTGATCGGACGGCGATGAAGAGGTCTGGAGGAACAGGGGAAGAACTCGCTCCAGGCGAGCTTCGATCTTGGAGCATGGGCTCCTCCGGGCTTCTCCCTCGCGTCTGAGGTATTCTGGTCATAGCTGGAGGCGTCCCGCATCTGCCGGTGGTCTTGGCATGGCTACTGGAGGTCCAAGGAGCCCAGGCGAGGTCGATGAAGGTCGGGACCTCCAGGAGCCTCTTCCTGGATCGAATTGAGTCCAAAGGGGCTCGTTGCTTCGTATGACCTGCATAGGAAGGACCAGGGGAACGAGGGCTATCTCCTCGACCCTGGTTTTTGAAGCTTTGGTGCAAGATGAGGTGAGGCGGAGGAGCTCCTACGATATGCGGAGATGGAGCTCCGATTCGCAAGGACTGGGGGTCCTTGGTTGAACAAAAATGATCGGGAGATGGAGCATGTGATGGGGAACGAAGTGAGGTGAAGATGGTGGTCGGAAACAGTGGGTATCACGGTGAAGAAGTCGCCGGAGCGGAGCTCTGGCGAACTTCGATTTCGCTATTTTACGCTACTCTACCGATCAAGGAGCTAAACTGAGCACGGGAAGGAAAAGTTGGAATTAAAATCTACCTAAAAAGCAAGAAAGAATAGCTCTTATACCTGGGGGGCGCCAGGGAGCAGGACGGACGCCGGAGCTCCGCCGCGACAAAATTGATCCCTCCTTCGGCCGATTCGCGTTGCCGAAATGCTCCCCCTGTCACGAGGAACCTCCCAGGAATGAATTCGAGGCTTTTGGGTGGATGTAAATTGGCCAACTTTGTGGAGGAGGTCGAGGGCTCTTATTTATACACATTCTGGGTGCCCTACTTGGCCCGCATATTACGGCGAGTACAATGATCATTTTCTCGATCCAACAAGCATGCGTGATAGATGGATGATCCCTCTACAGATCTCGTGAAGGCGGCGAGCGAGAATAAGGGACAAGACGCCCGGGAAAAATGGCGCAAGTCATGGAAACAACAAGGTTCAGAGGCGCCGAGTCCCGATGGGACAGTTGACCAGAGGTCAACGAGGACTGGCTCCTCATTGGTCCACATAGGCCGCTAACGGACAAAATAGGGGAATTTGTTTGAAAATGATTTATTTAACATAATAAATGATTTTATTAGAATTTGCTTATAAAATAAAAATGTGTATTAATTCATGTAGTATTTATTTATGATTTTTATTTAATTTTTTGATGTATTTTTTATGGTTTTATTTTAATAATATATTTATGCATGTATTTACATGTATTTTGCATATTTTATTTTTATTTTATTTATTTTATTTTATTATTTTATTTTCTTATTTTATAAATTTATAACTTATTTTTGTGAGTGTAGATATATTTTTGTTTAATTTTTATGAGTTTATTTACATATTTAAATAAATAGGTATATGTATATGTAGGTATACTTATAGGTATTTTACCTATATATTATATATACTTTATTTATTTAATGTATTTTCTTGGTTTTTATTTTGGATTTGTGTTTTTGATATATTATATGTAATATTTACAATATTATAAAAATAAAATAATTAAAGAATGTTTTCCCTTTTTATTTATGTCCATACTCATCATAGGTATTTTGCCTATATCTTGCATAGACTTATTTTATTTTACAAATTCTTTTTGGTTTTATTCAAGTTTCAATATGTACATGTATTATATACATTATTTACAAAATTCTAAAAATATAATTTTGTAAAAATAATGAACAATGAATAAAGTGAATATTTTAATCAGGCAGATTGCACAATGAAGGCCAAAAACCTAACTTTCACAGATAAACTCTAAAAATTATGAAACCAATTTTATTAAATATTTCTTGAAAAGCTATATACAATTAAAGGTGATTTTGGGTGATTTTGAGTTTTTATTTGCAAGATATGGGTCTGTGAAGTTGAGATTTTGGCTTTTTATTCTGAGTGTAAAATGTATACTGTGTATCATTTTTGTATAAACTCAATTTTGTATTTTTATTTACATTATTATCTACAACTTCCATGTACAAAGTTTCTCTATTTGATGAATGAATAATTATATACAAAATAGGTGTCAAAAATGAATAAATAAATGAGGTATTTAATGTACTAATGACCCTTATCTCCCCCTACTTTATTCCTTGTCGACCAATTCCATGCTGGCTTTGGTCTCGAGGTTCGGGTCATAAAATATTTGCAACATTTTATTCCTTTTTCTTTTCTTCTCTTTATTCTATATTTTTGGCATTAAAAACCTTATTCTATGTACATTTAATGCAATAGATAATGAATGCTATTATGAACAAATTGATGCTATTTACATGCATTTGCTGGGGTTTTTAAGGCCAAAATGATAGAATAAAGGTGATGAAATGGAGATTCATCAGTGGCGAGCTGGGGTGGGGGGGCTTCTCCGAGCAGGGAGTCGGTGGATCGCCGGCCGCGGGGGAGGGGGGGTAGTGGTGTTGCTTCGAGCAGGGGAGACTACTAGGGGTAGGGAGTGGCACATATAGTAAATTCGATTGATAAAATGGGTATCATGGAGAAGAAGATAACAGAATCCGGTTAATTTTAACGGCTCAGTGGATGAGGGTTAACCACAAGGTCTGTCGGGTAAAGGTTAACAAGTTTACGGAGGTGAGGGAGGAATTATGATGTTTCAAAGGTCGTAGAGGTAATTAACAAAGATTATAGGGTCTGCCGGGTAAAAATCCCTTTTTTATAAATATTAAAATGCAATAAAAATGTAAAACAAAAATATGGCGTGAACGAGTAATGCAACAGGGGCTTAACGTGATTTTTTGAGAATTTTTTAGCAATTTAGAGATGCATACAATAAATAAAGGCAGCAACAAGAAACTACAACTAGCCGGGGCATTTATGGAATTATTAAAAAGTTCAGGGACAGAATGCAAATTTTCCACAAAATTTATAACTCAATGAAATAGTTACAGGACCAAACAGAAATGCTCAACATGCAAGGTCTTTTCCTGCAAAAACGCTAGAGCTCACGCGCAACGCACGTGAGTCTGGCAGGGGCATACTAGTAATTACTAGAAAGTCCAGGGCTAACATGCAAGTTCTCCAAAATAATACAACATTCAAAAATATCTTCTGGACTTAATCGAAATAAAATTAAAACCCAGGGGCTTGCCCTGCAAAATTGCCAAGCCACGTGCACAAGGTACGTGACCTGGTAGGGCTAAACCGAGATATGACAAAACGTTGGGGTGCCGTTTGCAAAATTCATAATAGTTTTCAATGGACTCTGAAAGTTTGAATACTAGTAAAAAATTACAAAAGAAGCGGGGGCAATACCGCAAAATACCCACGTAGTTGGCGCTAGCGGACGGTGGGATGCCTCCCACTTATACACGTGGCGCGTTCACGTCAACAGATACCCCTTCGCAGATGAAGGGCCAAAATCCTGGCCCTTGATCGAACGGCGCTGGCGAAGTTGATCGGACGGTGGCTGCCTTCCACGAAGAACAGGAGGCGATCGCACGGCTCCGCAGCATGAACAAAGAACAGCCGCAGAACACGGCCTAGATGAGCTTTAACCACCAAAATCTCGATGCACGGAGCTGTACCTTCCCCTCCACTGGCCCCATGAGCTTCCTGGGAACCTCCTCATTTGGACGGCGACCTCAAAATAACCAAGGTGCGGCGGGAGCGCCGTCGCGAAATCGGCGGAGGAGGAGTGCTCCAGGAGGCTCAGGAGTTAGCAAAAAGATGACCCCAGATGGGGTCCTTCGGGTCCTGGGTCCTGCAAGGAAGCACAAAAACAAACAGTAAAAAGTTCCCAGGTCCGTTGAGGCGTAGGAGAAGCGCGAATGGTGCGGGAGAAGGTTCGCCGAAGCAGGGCTCCGGCGAACTTCAAATGGGCTGATCTGAGCGAGTGCGAGCAGCTAAATGGAAAGATAGAGATAGAGATAGTATGCAGGAGTTAAAACACGATTAAAAGCAACAGAAACAACCTCGAGTTGGCCGGAAAACCAACGAGATGGGACCTCAGCATCGGTAGCCGACGGAGATAGATGGAGACCGCGATTCACCCTGCCAAACACCTCCGCGAAGAGGCCGGAGAGGACCTGTCACCTCCTCGATCCAGGACCTACAGGAAGGAGAAGCTGGACTAGGGCAAAAAGGGTTCAAAAGTCGAATGAAGGGGAAGGGTGTATTTTGAAAGAATGGCGGACAGGGCTCAAAGAACGATGTGTGACAGGCGTTGCAATGATCCAAAGCCCAATATTTCATCTGGGCGTGTAAGCTCTATGATAGGGGAGAAAAAGTCGTGAAGACCACATCATGAAAGGAGGAAGGATGTGGCCTCGAAAAAATGGTCGAAAGTGGCCAAAAACGCATTCTGACACAGCCCAGACGTTGGGCATAGAGTTGACCAGAGGTCAACTCTTGCCGCCCCCTGGTTGGTCCATGTGGACCAACCAGGAAAAAGACTGGGGGAAAACTTTGGAAATTCAATTAAAAATATCAAACAATTTTATTAATTTTTTGTTATAAAATAAAAAATGTTTATTATTTTATAAATTAATTTATTATGATTTTTAATTATTTTTTATGAGGTATAAAAATGCAAGTTCCCATTTATAGCCTATATAGGTATATATATATCTATATATTTTAATATTTTATTTTTATTTTATGAATTTAATTTTATTTATTTTGTTTATTATTTTATAAATTTAAAAAATATTTTTATATACTTAAATACATTTTTATTTTATTTTATGATATATTTTGTACACTTAATAAAATAGTTGTATATTTTATGTAGGTATATTTATAGGTATCATACCTATGTATTATATATAGGTATTTTAATTTTGTGTCTCTTTTGTATTTTTATTCCTGTTTTAATGTACATATATATTATAAATAATATTTACAAAATTACAAATATATAAAATTATAAAAATAATGAATAAATAATAAAATGAATATTTTAATCTGTACAAGTATACAATAGGGGTCCAAAACTCAACTTTCAAATCGTAGCTCTGCTAAATGCGAAACCACCGCCATTAAATAGCTTATTTTAAATTATATACAATTAAAGGTGAATTTGATGCGTTTTGAGTTTTTATTTGGGAGATACATGTCTGGGAAGTTGGGATTCTGGAATTTTATTCAGATCATAACTTTTATCTATACAATATTTTTGAGTGAAATCAATTTTGTATTTTTATTTATTTAATTATATACAACTTTCATGTACAATGTTTCTTTATTTTAAGTATAAAAAGTGAAATCAAAAATAGGTCCCAAAAAGAATAAAATAAAAGGGAATTTTATTGTGTTTTTGGCCCTTATCTCCCCCTACTTTATTCCTTGTCGACCTAGTCATCGAGATGCCTAGGTCTCGGGGTTTCGGGTCATAAAATATTTACAATATTTTATTCTTTTTCTTTTCTTTTATTTATTCTATAATTTTGGCTTTAAAAATTGCATTTTGTACACTTTTTACACAAATTGCATGAATGCTAAAATGCATGAATTAACAGTATTTTTACACGCATTTACTATGGTTTTTAAGGTCAAAATGATAGAATAAAGATGATTGAACGTAGATTCATCATCCTCCTATACTTGCCTTTGCTAGTCCCTAGCAAACACTTATGCAATAAGTGCAGAAAAGAAAAACAAAGAAAAGAAAAAGAAGAAATTGGATTTAGTTTAATTATCAAACTTGTCTTCACAAAATCAAAATTTGGAGCTTATGTCGGACCTTTGGAATTTTAGTGCGGGCGGAACCTTAATGAGAATCAGATTTGAAATCCAACAGTCCCTGAGAATCCCAAAACTCTGCTCAAGTCTCCTCAATAGCCAGGTCAGAAATATCTCAACTCATACGCAAACCCTTACGACTATGAATCTGACTCGTATAGTGGAAGTGATAGTGGCTCTCCCCAACTAGAATGACAAAGAGGCTGACTTCTCCAGTACGACAACCCAATGATTCCCCAATCCAATAACTCCTTCCTCAAGGAGCGGGGTATTCCCTTCTAAGTTCAAGTGACAACCAGCTCAAGAGGAGGGGGTGAAGAGAAGAATGGACGGTAGCCAGTGTAGCTACCTATCCTAGGATGCAAGACCAATGTAGTCAAGTCATCCAGCTGCAGGCTCACATGATATGACTTTGGAACTCAAGCTTGCTTATTTTCTGTACAACATATTCGCATACTTTTGCGGGCATTTTATTTTTGTACAGGCATGTCCTCTTTTTTTTTGAAATACTATTTACAACATCATTTACATAGGGAGTTTTTCCTCTTGAACAAGTAGACTATCCCTCTTTTGAAGCTTTATTGCAACCCACACTCTCCTGTCTTTAGAATTCCTCATCACTGGACGGGTTGGGGTGCACTTCCCTCCCTAGAGGAGGACAAGTGTTTCCACTTGTGTGCGTCTCATACCAGCAAATCCAACCCCCTCACCACTCCAACTGAGTTGAGCCATGTGAAAGGTGCAGGTGTCCAAGTTAGGTCATTATCAACAAGATTCGTGCGTGTGTTCCAAAATACTCTACTTAGGCAGCAAGAATTTGTTGAATTAAGTATTGTGATCCTCAAAGAATTAAGTCAACTAGACCTGAAGTACCTCAAACCCAGTTCCTATAAGGTTCCTGTTATTTAGGTAGATTTTAAGGTCCAATCAAGCTCTAATCTCCGGATTTTATTTAGACTTGTTCAACTATCAAACTCAATCCGAAAAATGGAATGTTATACAGATGATATGCAGAATGCAGAAAATATTTTTGTGATGCAATTTTCAAGATTTTGAAATTTTTATGGATTTTCTAAAATATGATGATGCATATGCATTTTTTTTGTATTTTTCAAAAGATTTTTTCAAATGTTTTTTGGATTTTAGTTTTGCAAATGTTTTTGGGATTTTTGAAAACAAAAAGATTTTGGATAAAAATTAGGTACAAATATTTACATGGGGATGCTTCTTATATTTACAAGAAGTGGATTTTAAGAATTTACAAGGGTAAGTGGTCAATTTTATAAGTATATATCTAATGAATTTTGGTATGATGTGTATATTCGTCAAAGTTATTTGACACAGGTTTTTCAAACAATTTCGAAAACTATAGCCCAAAATAATTTTGATACACATTTTTACAAACATGTACACATATTTGAAAATCATTTTACAAGGGTTTTTCAAATAGTATAGATAGATTTCTCAAAATATTTTTGCAACCATTTTTCAAACCATTTGCAAATCATTTTTCAAACATTTTATTTTACACAAAGAAAATAAATTTTCAAAACAAACAATTTTTACAAAGGTTGAAAACATGTAACAAAACATTTTACAAATATTTTCAAAAGATGTTCACAAAGATTTTCAAACTATTTTTTAACATTTTGCAAAAAAACATTTTCACCTGATTTATTAATCCGTATATACAAATAGAATTTGAGGAATGTAGGAAAATACGAAAGTACGAGTTATGGCTAAAGTATATACGTAGTATATACGACCCCCTATACTTAGCTTGAGCTATGTCCTCATAGATCAGAGAGAAAAGAGAAGACATAACTCGTACTGAGTATAGGAAAATTTAAAGAATAAACCAATGAAGAAATGAATGAATCAATGAGAAGTTGACTGTCCCCCCTGTACTTAGGATCAAATAATCCTAAGTACATCAGACTGTACACTAAGCAGGGAGGGTCAAGGGTGGGAATGAACAGATCGTACTCAGATTGTCTCCCCCTATACTTAGGGTAAGATATTCCTAAGTATAGACAAGAAAAGGAGACAATGGAGAGGATCGAAAGGAATGAAAGAAACTCGGGGTGCACACCCCCCTATACTTAGGAAAGTACGTCCTAAGTAAAGAAGACTGTCTACAAGGGGCGACACCTTTCTGATAGATACAGAAGATCGAAAAGGAAAAGAAGAAAAGAAGAAAAGAAGAAAAGAGATGAAGATGGAAGAAGAGATCAGAGGATATACACACCACTCCCCCTATACTTAGGGTAAAAGAAGCCCTAAGTATAGGCAACAACAGGAGTTGATGAAATGGAACAATGAATGAACACTCGGCTCGTCCACCCCCCTATACTTAGGACAAAGTACGTCCTAAGCAAGGCAAACACGAGAATGGGTGGACGAGCAATTCGAGAGAGGGACAGAGATGAACAGAGGCGGATGTACAACAGAGATGGATATACACATGATCAAGAAGGTAGAAAGCGAACCTTCTTGCGGGACTGCTGAGGAATGGATCTGGTGTGGTGCAGGTCGACATCGGGGTCCACAGTGGACGGAAGCCGATCAGGGTCAACAGAGTGGAGATCCTCAAGGGCCCTAGGGTGAAGAGGCACAGACTGGTGAGTGGAATAAGTGTGGTCAGGTCTGGCCTTAGGAGTCTCGTTGATATCAAAGTGGAATGGGACGAACTCATCATCATCAGAAGTAGTGTAGTCAGTGTCATCTTGCGAGGTCTCGTCCAGGTCAAAACCAAAAGCCACGAACTCATCGGTGGAAGTAGTCGAACTCTGTTCGTCCTCTATAATCTCAATTGGATCATCTTTCTCATCAAAGGGCCCGAATTCTCGGATAAAATCTATCAAATCAAATTCGACCTTTGTCTCATTTGAACCTGAGTGAACAGGAGCAGCATACCGATGAAAGTAGTCGAGCCATGTTCGTCCTGTCTAGTCTCTAAATCTGCCCTCCGCTCAATGGTATCAATCGTGTAAATCCCACGGATGTCATCAACACATCGCCAAGTCCCAGAAGAAGGAACTACGAGGTCCATGCTTTCCGAGTCTTCCTCCACATGGAGGAATTCTCGGGTCTCAGTGGAATCCAATGAACAGTAAAATTCTCTAATAGTCTCATCAAGGTCATGGTCCTCAGGGTCAGACAAGATAGGTGTGGTCACATCAGGTGAGGGTCTCTAGTCAGCAGTGGGTGCGGTGATCGACACTTCGCTCTTTTCAACAGGACGGAAGCGAATCTCTCCTGATCCATAGTCAATAACGACCCTCGCAGAAGTAAGGAATGGTCGTCCCAGGATGATTGGAGAGTGCTCCCCAGTGGAGGTCTCCATGGGTAAACAACAAAATCAACATTGTAGCTTGTGCCCTGAATTGAAATGACGACATTTTCAAGGATACCCTTCGACCTCTTTATTGATCCATTAGCAAACTGAACGATCATCCTGATTTTCTTGAGAGGCCCTAAGTGAAGAGATTGTACAAATGAGAAGGGTATGATACTAATCGAAGCACCGCCGTCAAGGAGAGTGTGATCACATGTGAAGTCAGAGATGGTGCAGCTAATGAAAGGTGTGGCAGTGTTCCTCTTCTGAGGAATGGAACGGTGTGTGATAGCGTGGGCAGTGGCCATGGTCAGAATGTGACTCTCAGATATGCTCCTCCGCTTTCTCTTCTTGGGAAGAGGAGCAGAAATAGGGTCATGGCCTGCTGAAGTGGGGCACGGATGATCTCATGAATTATGGCCACCACTTCGGGTTCAGTCAACATTTTTTTGAATTTTTGGACCTCCTCCATACAAGGGAGAAGGTCGGAATCATCATTTGCATGAGGCATGCGAAGAGCAGTCAATACATCGGCATCCTCGGGGTCAAAGGTGGGACAAGGTGTGAAAGGTTGTGTGGTCAAAGTATCTGGCAAGTGGTACCTCTTCTTAAGTCTGACTTGATCATGGGTCTCCCGAACTCTTTTTGTGTTTTTTGAATTTTTCTCATTTTTTTGTATTTTGGGCGATTGCAAGCTCTCATTGTAATCCTCAAATGATTCCAAATCCTCAAAGAATGGAGTGACATTTTGGTTCTTATTTAAACTAGTAAGGTCGGCAATCCTCGAATTCATATGCTCCAGCATCTGATTCAAGGTCTCAAGGGTGGATACAATGAAAGGTGACTCCAAAATCTCATGATCGGATGTGTCGAATGTGGGCGGTGGGTGTGGACAAAAATCACATTCCGGATCAGGATACTCAAGGAAGAGAGGGTTGTCGAAATGTGTAGGAGATGTTGGTAGAAATGTTTGTTGAAGGTCAAAGTCCGAATCCTGAAATAGTGGGTTGGTTGGATATGTACAAAAATCAGGAGCAAAGTCTGCCTAGAAAAAGTAAGGTGGACTGACTGGAGTGAACGAGGGATCCGCAAAGTCTGGATAAAATACGCTCCAGGGGTCCATCTCGAAAACAAAAGGAAAATGATTCGGGAGAGCACGAAGGTCAAGTCAAGAGAAGTAGAGGAAAGGCGCAAATGAGCAGAGGCAATCTATGATGCACACAAACAATCACAAACAAAACTCACACAATACAAACCCTCAATTCACCTACTCAACTCGGTGGAGACCAAAAAGTCGGTCTTTGTATCTTGTATGTTTTAGAGTTAGGTGAGAAGTCAAAATATTGCACAAACACTTAGGGGGCTGAAAATGGGATTTTGGCATTAATCCTTAGTGTGTGCGCGAGCAAGTAAAACGAAGACAATGAGGGGATTACTCACCCCAAGACAATATTTTTCTTTTTGATTTTTTAGGGTCAAGTAATGTTAGCAGTCCCAATTTTAGTTGATTGACATTTTTTTTGGATTTTTAATGAGAAATGCACGTGCCTAACGAGGAATCGATTCCTTTAAGCACCTAGGTGATCAAAATAAGATGTAGAGTCGGAAAAGCAATGCAAGCGGTAACTCAATGATGTATGCTAAAGAGAAATGCTCACCTTGCCTCCAGCACTCTACATGCAAGGATGCTTAGCAGAATTGAAACCTATCTATATGCAAATGCAAAGCCAATGAAATCGCCCTAAGGTGAGAAGTTGCTATTAGCGTGAAGCGCGTTTTCAGAATTTGACTAAGTCCAAACGAGACTATAGGCACATGCAAATATATTAAGTGGTTGGACCTACTCTATCGACAAGCAACTCCTACAACTAAAGGCTCAATCACACAAAGGAAAGAAAATAAAGCCGGAAAACAAAATAAAAAATGCGAAGAAAAGCTGAGAAAACCGCGGTGAGCCTCCAAGTGAACAATCACTTAGAAATTAGGCATGAGTGTCCAAGTGTTCGAGTACCTGTATTATTACAATAAAAGTGGTCTCTCTCTCACTTCAAATTACAAAATAAATACAAGAAAATAAATGCAACAACTAAGGTGGAGCTCGATCTTCAAAATTCCTCTAAGTCTCCTTCGATGCAAGGCGAGCAGAGTCGGCTTCACGTGGGTGCACAGGCGCCTAGGGTAGAGCACCTCCCTCGATCCACGGTTCCTCGCACAAAGTCAACTAAAGAGAAGGTTAGACAGCTCAACAGATATATCAAGAATAAAGAAAATAAAATAAGCAAAAATAGAAGCCGCAAAATAGACAATCAATCACAATCACAAACAAGACCCGAACTAAGCGACGTTGTTCCCCGGCAACGGCGCCATTTGTTTAATGAGATTTTTCACGGGTCTAGAGTAATCCACACAAGGCGGGATCGCAATGTCTCTGAGGCGACCCGCGAGAAATCCCAATTCAAACAACAATTAACCCACAACTAGAATCAAACAATGAAAAGCGGTGTGGAGTTAAAATTTATTATAACTCTACAAAGGATGTGTATAGTGTGTAAGCAGTGTAGAGGTCGAACACAGGGAGCGGACAGGTAGAACGGGGCAAAATGCTCAAAAAATGTGAATGTGATGTATTTGTCTATTTATGCTATGTTTTTGTGGATATTTAATTATATATATATATTAATTTTTGGATTTTATATTTTTATATTTTGATTTTAATTTTCTGATTTTATATTTTATTTTTATATTTTATATATATTTTTTATTTTCTTTTTCTATAAATAGAATATATATATATACACAATATAAGAAAAGAGAAGGATGAGGTATTTATAAAAATAGGTAAAAATAAGGAAAATTCAGAAAGTAAAATGTTTTTGGTCTTTTTTTGATTTTATAATGTTTTTGTGATTTTTCTAGATTAATCCTATTTTTTGGTATTTTTAAAGGTAAAAATGCTAGAAAAAAGTGAACTAAGTTGCTGGCCGAAATTAAAATGAGGATGAAAAATATTAAACAGTGTCCAAAATTCCTCAAATAAGTTTTAAACAAAGACAATAAAACAAAGAAAATTCAGGAAAAGAAAACACAATTTTTAGATTTTTATGAATTTTATAAATTTTTATGAATGTTTTAGAGTTTTATAATTTTTAGGAGTTTTCTTTTGTGTTTTTTAATGATTTTTTGACTGAAGTTAAAAGACATGGAAATAAGCAAAATATATTTTTTGGGAATTTTTTAAGTTGTTTTTATAATTTTTATGGATTTTATAATGCAAATAGTAGAGAAAATGCTTGTTTTTTGTTTTTTTGTAAATATTAAAATGCAACAAAACTGTAAAACAAAAATATGGCGTGAAAGAGTGATGCAACAGGGGCTTAACGTGATTTTTTGAGAATTTTTTAGCAATTGAGAGATGCATACAATAAATAAAGGCAACAACAAGAAACTACAACTGGCAGGGGCATTTATGGAATTATCAAAAAGTTCAGGGACAGAATGCAAAATTTCCACAAAATTTATAACTCAATGAAATAGTTACAGGACCAAACAGAAATGCACAACATGCAAGGTCTTTTCCTGCAAAAATGCCAGAGCTCACGCGCAAAGCACGTAAGTCTGGCAGGGGCGTACTAGTAATTACTTGAAAGTCCAGGGCTAACATGGAAGTTCTCTAAAATAATACAACGTTCAAAATATCTTCTAGACTTAATCGAAATACAATCAAAACCCAGGGGCTTGCCCTGCAAAATTGCCAAGCCACGTGCACAAGGCACGTGACCTGGCAGGGCTAAATTGAGATATGACAAAACGCTGGGGTGCCGTTCGCAAAAGTCACAACAGTTTTCAATAGCCTATGAAAGTTTGAATACTAATAAAAAATTACAAAAGAAGCGGGGGCAATACCGCAAAATACCCACGCAGTTGGCGCTGGCGGATGGTGGGATGCCTTCCACTTATACATGTGGCGCGTTCATGTCAACAGATACCCCTTCGCAGATGAAGGGCCAGGATTAGATCCTTGACCTTGATCGAACGGTGCTGGCAAAGTTGATCGGACGGTGGCTGCCTTCCGCGAAAAACAGGGGGCGACCGCACGGCTCCAGGGCATGAACGAAGAACTGCCGCAGAACACGGCCTAGATGAGCTTTAACCACCAAAATATCGATGCACGGAGCTGTACCCTCCCCTCCACTGGCCCCACGAGCTTCCTGGAAGCCTCCTCAATTGGACGGTGACCTCAAAATAGCCAAGGCACAGTGGGAGCGCCGCCGCGAAATCGGCGGAGGAGGAGTGCTCCAGGAGGCTCAGGAGTTAGCAAAAAGACGACCCCATATGGGGTCCTTCGGGTCCTGGGACCTGCAAGGAAGCACAAAAACAAACAGTAAAAAGTTCCCAGGTCGTTGAGGCGCGGGAGAAGCGCGGATGGTGCGGGAGAAGGTTCGTCAGAGCAGGGCTCCGGTGAACCTCAAATGGGCTGATCTAAGCGACTGCAAGCAGCTAAATGGAAAGATAGAGATAGGATGCAGGAGTTAAAATGTGGTTAAAAGCAACAGAAATAACCTCGAGTTGGCCGGAAAACCAACGAGATGGGACCTCAGCACCGGCGGCCGGCGGAGATAGATGGAGACCGCGATTCACCCGCCAAACGCCTCCGCGAAGAGGCCGGAGAGGACCTGTCACCTCCTCGATCCAAGACCTGCAGGAAGGAGAAGCTGGACTAGGGCAAAAAGGGTTCAAAAGTTGAATGAAGGGGAAGGGTGTATTTTGAAAGAATGGCGGACAGGGCTCAAAGAACAATGTGTGGCAGGCGCTGCAATGATCCAAATCCCAATATTTCATCTGAGCGTGTAAGCTCTATGATAGGGGAGAAAAAGTCGTGAAGACAACATCATGAAAGGAGGAAGGATGTGGCCTCGAAAAAATGGTCGAAAGTGGCCAAAAACGCATTCTGACACAGCCCAGACGTTGGGCATAGAGTTGACCAGAGGTCAACTCTTGTCGCCCCCTGGTTGGTCCATGTGGACCAACCAGGAAAAAGACTGGGGGAAAACCTTGGAAATTCAATTAAAAATATCAAACAATTTTATTAATTTTTTGTTATAAAATAAAAAATGTTTATTATTTTATAAATTAACTTATTATGATTTGTAATTATTTTTCATGAGGTATAAAAATGCAAGTTCCCATTTATAGGCTATATAGGTATATATATCTATATATTTTAATATTTTATTTTTATTTTATGAATTAAATTTTATTTATTTTGTTTATTATTTTATAAATTTATAAAATATTTTTATATACTTAAATATATTTTTGTTTTATTCTTTTGATATATTTTGTACACTTAATAAAATAGTTGTATATTTTATGTAGGTATATTTATAGGTATCATACCTATGTATTGTATACAGGTATTTTAATTTTGTGTTTCTTTTGTATTTCTATTCTTGTTTTAATGTATATATATATTATAAATAATATTTACAAAGTTATAAAAATATAAAAATATAAAAATAATGAATAAATAATAAAATGTATATTTTAATCTGTACAAGTATACAATAGGGGTCCAAAACTCAACTTTCAAACCGTAGCTCTGCCAAATGCGAAACCATCGCCATTAAATAGCTTATTTTAAATTATATACAATTAAAGGTGAGTTTGACGTGTTTCAAGTTTTTATTTGGGAGATACATGTCTGGGAAATTGGGATTCTAGAATTTTATTCAGATCATAACTTTTTATCTGTACAATATTTTTGAGTGAAATCAATTTTGTATTTTTATTTATTTAATTATCTACAACTTTCATGTACAATGTTTCTTTATTTTAAGTATAAAAAGTGAAACCAAAAATAGGTCCCAAAAAGAATAAAATAAAAGGGAATTTTATTGTATTTTTGGCCCTTATCTCCCCCTACTTTATTCCTTGTCGACCTAGTCATCGAGATGCCTAGGTCTCGGGGTTTCGGGTCATAAAATATTTACAATATTTTATTCTTTTTCTTTTCTTTTTTCTATAATTTTGGCTTTAAAAACCGCATTTTGTACACTTTTTACACAAATATGCATGAATGCTAAAATGTATGAATTAACAGTATTTACACGCATTTACTAGGGTTTTTAAGGCCAATATGATAGAATAAAGATGATGAAACGTAGATTCATCAGGCACCAACCAAACACTAAGCTCAATTTAATTATATTAGTGATTAATCTATTAAAGTGAACAAAGGGATTACATCGAAATAGGAGACAAGCGGGCAAGAAGTTGCGTCGCTAGTCCTTTTTGAATTGCAAAACCAATCCTTCTGAACATTACATCCATAAATCTCGGAACCATCACATTACTACTCATGACTTTTTGGATCCTCTTCAAAAGCTCAACAGCTTCTGGTGCTAACAAACTAAAAGTATCAAAAGCAAAAGGGATGAAGGCATGATTATTCTCAGTGTGCATGCTTTCCCGTACTTCATCACTTTTCCTGAAGCAACTCTAAGGGCAGCATGCCCTGTTGTGAAGGTCCGACTCTTCAACCCCGCCACTGGAGAAACTCCTGTCAAGTCTACACAAGCATGTTTCCCTCCGACCCATCCAAAAATCAAAATATCATCAGGTCTAAGCATAGATCTTCCCTCTTGAGGATCAGTTAAAAAGTTTGCAGGCGCCTCTTTCTTAGCAGCAACGCTTGCATATCTAAGTACATCAAATAAAATATCCCTAACAAGATCTTGTCTGTACTTAAAATCCGGAAGCTCCCTGCAATGAATTGCATGATTGCCAAAACTGTCTAAGCACGTCTTACGGTAGACTGGACATATCTCATCCGCTAGAAATAAGGGAACCATGAGACGATATCTGAGAATACTACGATACTCCACTAGTGACATGTGTATCCCAAGTTCATCAACAGGTAAAGCAAGGAGAAAAAACTTGAGCATGATCAGCTTGAAGACACTGAAAAATAACATTTTCTCTAATGAAAATATTGAAAACGACCTCCATATCCTTAATTATTTTGCTAAAAAGAACACTCGCTAAAATATTGTGGATCTGTGGGGGGGATGGTGTCCTTTCTAGAGAAACAGCTGAGGTCAAAAGAGGGAATCATTCCACGAAGTCCTTAAAGAGCACAATCAAAGTCGATGTCCATATTGTAAATCTCATTGTCTCGAAAGATATGATCCTGAAGTTCCCAAGACTGCACCCTAGAAGTCACAAAGGCATAGGAAGAAGCATCAACAGCTGAAAGATGATCCAAACCGCCAAGCTGAATGGGCAAAGAAGCCACCCTCCACTGGAGGTCTCCAAAAAAAAGGGCCTCCATAAACAACAATGCATTCAATAGAATCTCATAAGCCTCTGTCGAATAATATTGTAGCCTCCTCCACGTACTTAAGTTGGCAAGTACTGGTCCACGTTGTTGGATGATACTTAGAACCTTGTCTACCTCATATGTATCTCCAATGACCGTACCATCATCAAGATACCATGCATGAAGAAGTAGTTTGCAATTATCCCTGATATAATGGATAAGTGGGTGTAGTACGAGAGAAAAGACGAGCGGCCCTAGAGGATCCCCTTGTTGCATTCCAGCGGAAGACCATCTATGTTTGTCTCCAAGGTACAACATTGTTGCCTGTCCATATAAGAACTCCACTCACAAAGAGATAGATGAGCATCTTTCTCTTACCTGACGTAATAAGGCGGACCTATCCACCATATTGAAGGCATTCAAAAAATCCACTGTAAGCATGGAAAGAGAACCATCATTATGACGAGCATTCAACACTCTGTTGACACTATGCAGAATAGTCTCAGTTCTGCCAGAGACACCCACTCCGAACTGAAAGTCATTGAGGTATTTGACCATATCTTTACTAACTCCTACCATAGCAACGTTAGATACTAGCCGCCTCCAAATAGTACCAACTGCAATAGGACGAATGATGTTGTCTGGCTTAAGCAATGGTGTAAGCAGTGCATACACTATAAATTCTAAAAAGGATAAGGGACACCTCCCTCCCAACCATAAATTAACCACATCGGTGATGGCATGTAAAAGGTCCATGGCCACGATAGACCCCTCTCCATACATAGCATCTAGGAGGTGTTGGGCCCTCAAACCATCTCTATCGTAGGAGGTCCCTTTAGGGAAAGACTTGATACACCCAATAATGGTGTCAACTTCTACAACAAGGGGAGCTTTAGAAAGAGGAAGATCCAATGAGGAGGGAGGTGGATTGTAGGGGTGTTTCGCCTCTAAATTCCTAAAGGTATCTCCACTGGAAGGTGCTACACCAGATGAGGACAAAACTTTAAACGCCGCTATAAAATGGCCATCAGCAGCCTTACGAAGGCCTTGTCTGGTGTTGGTATTTAAATTCTTATCTCCCTCTTTAGAGCAATCACTTTCATGGTCCAAACCCACAAACACATGAGCATTCAATACCTGATCCACAAGCTTAGCAATACAACCATCTTCTCCCCAGGTAGAGAGTGAGTTGAGGATAAGACATTGTTATATTGACTTCCTATTTCTAGACCTACAATCACATCTGTTTTGAGGATGAAACATCTGCAAAGTACAAAATGGAAGAAGCAACAACATAACCCATGTAGAAATGGAACCTGGATCAGCGATCACTTTATAAAGAGATGTCTTTAAAGTTTGAGAGAAAGCAAGTCGGCAACAAAGAGGGATGCTCTTTACTGTCAAGATAGGTACTTTAAAGACCCGATCAAGAATCTTGCCATGAAGGATCAGTCCTTTCCTGCCAGCAGATATCTCAAGACTCATCTTGAGAGGCTTGATGATGCCAATAAGACAACTTTCAATCTCTCTAGATTCCTTAGTGGCTCGAGCAATACCATCATCATGATGACATGCACGACTCCTTTCTTGTATCTGCATACACTTAACCAATGATCAAGTACCCTCAAGGTCTCATCCGCAATAATAAATAAGTCACAATATTTTTGAAGAGCTTCCTGTAATAAGGTACAATACTCTTCAGTAGAGAGATGCACTCTTTTGAGATAAGAGGTAAAGCGTGTAAATCCTTTACTTCCCTCTCTTCCATTCGGACAACAATGAAAGTCCTGGAATGGACATAATAGGACCCCTTTAGACGATCTTGCAAGAAGCCATAAAGAAGGTAGTGGGTTGCTGGATGTATGAAATACATCTCTAGGAAGCTCTCCTTCTTCTAGATTGGACATAGTGTTGCTCTCCAAGCATAAAAATAAGTGGGGAAAAACCTCGAACACTTGATAGGCACACCAAAAGGTTGGCGTATGACCTTCCTGACGTGCAGGTCACAGGTGAAGGTATGCGATCGGTGTCAACCCAGAGGAGGCACAGGTGCTAGCTGGTGTATGACTACAAGGGGCCACACTTGAAGGTGGGGCCGCACTGAAGGGGGTGTGCACTGTCAACCTCGGCTGACATAGGAAGTGTGTGAGGGAGAACTATCATCCTCAAAGCACTGGCGGGGTGTCCAAGGGTGCACTGTCGTCCTCAGTGCACCGACAAAGGCCACACTGGCGGAGGCCGCACGTACGGAGCCCTAGGGCCTTGAGGCGGAGGTGCGAGTGTAGGTGGAGGACAAGAGGCAGGGGTGCGGGCGCAGACGGAGGTCGGAGATGGGTGCGATCAGGGTAGGTGGGGGTTCAGGGGGCGGGGGTGAAAAACGAAAAATGCGAGGGCCGCTAAATAGTGGTCTGACAAATCAGACTCACTGTCGCTGAGGCGACTACTCAAGCCTTCTCGTTTGTCAACAATTAACCCACAGAATTAATCAAGCAATCAACAGCAATGATTAAAATTTATTATACCCTACTAAAAATGTACAATGGTAAGCAAGTAGGGGTCGAACATAGGAAACAAAGGTGTAGAGCGTAGACAAAAAGTCAGACTCAAGGTCTAATGAACTACTTAGCCAATCTGAAATTTTTTGTGGGTTTTTTATTTTTAATATTTTTTTCTTTTTTTTGTTTAATTTTTAATTTTGTATTTTGATTTTTTAATTTACTGATTTTTTATTTTTATATTTTATATTTTTTTTCTTTTTCAATATTGGAATATGTAAACTATATAATAAAGGAGGTACTAGGGTATTTGTAAAAATATATAAAAATGCTCAAAAATTCAGAAATAAAATATTTTTGGTCTTTTTATGAATTTTTACTATTTTTGTGATTTTTGGATATTTTTCAGAATCTTTTTGGTATTTTTAGAAGGTGAAATAAGGGAAAATAGTGATTTAGCTACTGGCTGAAGGTAAAATAGGAATGAAAAATATCAAACAGCCACAAAATTTTCCAAAACTAATTTAAAATAAAGAAAATAAAATAAGGAATCTACAGAAACTGAGTTTGCATTTTTCTTGATTTTTCTACTATTTTATAGATTTTTTTGAAGTTTTTGGATATTTTCTAATTTTTAAGGTTTTCCTTTTGAAATTTTTAGTGATTTTTGGATTGACACTAAAATAGAATAAAATACAGAGTAGCTGAATTTTTTGGAATTTTTCTAGGTATTTTAATATTTTTTTGGTATTTTCTAAGCTAGACAGTAGTTAAAATGCATGTTTTTTATTTTTAATAAATATAAAAATGTAATAAAAATAAAATGCAAAAACATGGCATGTAAGTGCAAGTTAACAGGAGCCTATGTGATTTTTTTGGTAATTTTTGGAGTTAATATGATGCATGAAATAAATAGAGCAAGCAAGCAAAAATAACCAGCCCGGTAGGGGTATATCTATAAATAGGTAAAGTATCCAGGGCACGCATGCAATTTTCCAACAAAATATTACACTAATTTTGCGATTAATTTATTAATGGACTAAATACCAATCACAAAACCCGCAGGGGTATGACTGCAAAATGTCCAAGAATACGTGCGCGAGGCACGTGAACCTGGGAGGGGTATAACTACAATATTGAAAACCCTGGGGGCTTACATGCAAAAAGGCCAATACTTTTATACAGCAGCTGAAAGTTTAGGTACTAAAAGTGAACACACAAATACTCCTGGGTTCCCTTGCAAAAAGCCCAGACGCACGTGACGGGCACATGCGCCAGGCGGGGGACCTAGACGCAATATTCAAAAGCCCAGGGGGCTGCATGTAAATATTACAAAAACAGTTAAACAGCCCACGAAAGTTTAGTTACTAATAAACTATTACAAAAACTGGTGGGGGAGGAATGCAAAATTACCCACACCGGGGGCGCATCCAACGGCTGATAGGTCTCACTTAACGCCACGTGGAGCGTCCTCCTTGCGCGATGCCCCTTCGGCTGGACGGCCCTGATTAGATGATTGAAGTTGATCGAACGGTAAGGGCTGGATCTGATCCTACGGTGGCTGCTATCCTGGGCGATCAGCCTTTGATCGGACGGCGTGGAGAGGACCACCAAGAACACCCGAAGAACAGGCCCCCATCGAGTTTGAATCGACAAAGGGCGGCTCCTCCGTGCACCTGGGCGGTCCCCGACCATCTCCGTGTACTCCTGCAGGGTTCCTCTGACGTCTGGAGGCTTCAAAATGCACAGGCGAAGGCTGGGGCCCTCCCGCTGCGTAGGCGGAGCTTGGCGGTTCCAAGCTTCTTCCGACGAGGCACAAAATCCCCCCAGGCGCGTGGTGGAGTCTTAGACCTGTAAGGAAAATGGTAAAGAAGTCGGGGGCAAAATGCCCCGACCTCGTGGAGAGTTTCACAGGGGTGTACAGCGACGGGGGAAAGTGATGGTGACCGGCGAGACTCGATGTCGGCCGAGACGAAATCGAAAGGGTCTGATGATGGTTTGATGATGGATCATAACGAGGCGAACGCAAGGGAGAGTTTTAATGACCTGGACACTAGTTAATAGTAGAGAAGAAGGGGGAAAGGACCTCACCAAGGTGCGCACGAAGGGGTCTCTAGCGAGAACTCCGGCGAGGGGATCGGACTCGATTCAACGCCGCCTTGCTCCCACGAGAAGCCCGACGAGCTCCTGCTGTCACTAGGAGTATCTTCAAGGGCTTAGGTTAGGGTTTTGGTGGTGGAAGAGTGATCAAAAAAGAGAGGAAAGTCGGGGGGCGTATTTGAATGTTTGATTGCCCGCCCGACCAGCTCCAAAGAACGAGGTGTGCTGCTCGCATCTATGCTCCACAGCCCGAGGAAAGATATGGGCGAGCATCCTCGACCAACGACGAATAAAAGTCAAGAAGACTTTGCCATGAAACAAGGAGCGGACAGCCCTTGAAAAAAACGAGAAGCAAACCCAAAAACCATTCTAACATGGCTACAGGGGGGAGGTCAGACAGTTGACCAGAGGTCAACGGTCAGACCAACCTGGTTGGTCCACGTGGACCAACCAAGAAAAACCCCTTGTAAAATCAACTAAAAATATTAAATGAATTATTTAGCTTTAGGTTATTAAATAAAAATTGTTTATTATTTTATATATTATTTAATGGTGATTTTTATTTATTTTTTAGAGGTATATTTTTACAAGTTGATTATTATACCCTTTATAGGTATATTCTTCTATAAATTTTAATCTTTTATTTTTATTTTGTATATTTGATTTATTTATCTTTATTTATTATTTTATAAATTTATAAAGTATTTTTATACACTTAGTTATATTTTTATTTTATTTTTCTGATGTAATTTCTACACTTAATAACATAGAAATATACATTATACAGGTATGTATATAGGTATTTTGCCTATGTCTTTTATATACAAGTATTCTTATTTTGTATTTCTTTTGTGTTTTATTCTGATTTTAATATACAAATATATTATAAATAATATTTACAAATTATAAAAATATAAAAATACAAAAATAATGAATAAATAATAAATCAAATATTTTAATCTGTACAATTATACAATGTGGGTCCAAAACTCAACTTTCAAACCGTAGCTCCGCCAAATGCGAAACCACCGCCATTAAATAGCTTATTTTATTTTATATACAATTAAAGGTGAGTTTGCTGCATTTGGAGTTTTCATTTGTGAGATACGGGTCTGGGAAGTTGGGATTCTGGATTTTTGTTCAGGCCATAACTTTTTATCTGTACATTATTTTTGAATGAAATCAATTTTGTATTTTTCTTTATTTAATTATCTACAACTTTCATGTACAAAGTTTCTTTATTTGATGTATAAAAAGTGGAACCAAAAATAGGTCCCAAATTGAATAAATAATGGATAAAATAAAAGGGTTTTTTATTGTATTCTAGCCCTTATCTCCCCCTACTTTATTCCTTGTCGACCTAGTCATGGAGATGCCTAGGTCTCGAGGTTTTGGGTCATAAAATATTTACAATATTTTATTCTTTTTCTTTTCTTTTCTTTTCTTTATTCAATAATTTTGGCTTTAGAAACCGCATTTTATACCATATTTACACCATGATGCATGAATGCTAAAATACCTATATTAAGCCTATTTACACGCATTTACTAGGGTTTTTAAGGCCAAAATGATAGAATAAAGATGATGAAACGTAGATTCATCATCCCCCTATACTTGCCTTTGCTAGTCCCTAGCAAACACTTATGCAATAAGTGCAGAAAAGAAAAACGAAGAAAAGAAAAAGAAGAAAAATGGATTAATTTTGATTATCAAACTTGTCTTCACAAAATCAAAGTTTGGATCTCAAGTCAGACCCTTGGAAGTTTAGTACAGGAGGAACCTCAATGAGAACCGAATTTAAAATCCAACGGTCCTTGAGAATCCCAAAACTCTGCCCAAGTCTCCTCAATAGCCAGGTCAGAAATATCTCAATTCATACGCAAACCCTTACGACTATGAATCTGACTCGTACAGTGTAAGTGATAGTGGCTTTCCCCAAATAGAATGACCAAGAGACTGACTTCTCCAGTATGACAACCCAATGATTCCCCTGTCCAACAACTCCATCCTCGAGGAGCGGGGTATTCCCTTCTAAGTTCAAATGGCAACCAGCTCAAGAGGAGGGGGTGAAGAGAAGAATGGACGGTAGCCAGTGTAGCTACCTATCCTAGGATGCAAGACCAGTGTAGTCAAGTCAACCAGCTGCAGGCTTACATATTTGACTTTGGAACTCAAGCTTGCTTATTGGCTTTAGAACATTTGTACATAATTTGCAGGCATTTTATTTTTGTACAGGCTTGACCACTTTTTTTTTTCTTCTTTTTTTTTGAAATACTATTCACAGCAGCATTTACATAGGGAGGTTTTCCTCTTGAGCCAGTAGACTATCCCTCTTTTGAAGCTTTATCGCAACCCTCACTCTCCTGTCTTTAGAATTCCTTATCACTAGACGGGGTGAGGTGCACTTTCCTCCCTAGAGGAGGACAAGTGTTTCCACTTGTGCGCGTCTCATACCAGCAAATCCAATCCCCTCACCACTCCAACTGGGTTGAGCCATATGAAAGGTGCAGGTGTCCAAGTTAGGTCATTATCAACAAGGGTCATGCGTGTGCTCTGAAATACTCTACTTAGGCAGTCAAGAATCCATTGAACTAAGTCTCGTAATCCTCAAAGAATTAAGTCAACTTAGACCTGAAGTACCTCAAACCCAGTTCCTATAAGGTTCCTGTTATCAGGCAGATTTTAAGGTCCAATCGAGCTCCAATCTCCAGATTTTACTTAGACTCGTTCAACTATCAAACTCAATCCGAAAAATGCTCATGCTATGCAAATGCGATGCTGATGAATCTCCATTTCATCACCTTTATTCTATCATTTTGGCCTCAAAAACCCCAGCAAATGCATGAAAATAGCATCAATTTGTACATAATATCATTCATTATTCATTTGTATTAATTGTATATAAAATAAGGTTTTTAATGCCAAAATTATAGAATAAAGAGAAGAAAAGAAAAAGGAATAAAATATTACAAATATTTTATGACCCTAACCCCGAGACCAAGGCCAGCATGGAATTGGTCGATAAGGAATAAAGTAGGGGGAGATAAGGGCCGATATACAATAAATACCTCATTTATTTATTCATCCATTTGTGCATTTTTGACACCTATTTTATGCATAAGTATTTATTCATCAAATAGAGAAACTTTGTTCATGAAAGTTGTAGATAATAATGTAAATAAAAATACAAAATTGAGTTTGTGTAAAAATAATACCCAGTGTACATTTTGTGCACATAATAAAAAGCCAAAATCTCAACTTCACAGACCCATATCTTGCAAATAAAAACTCCAAATCAACCAAATTCACCTTCAATTGTATATAGCATTTCATAAACTATTTTATAAAATTGGTTTCATAATTTTTGGAGTCCATCTGTGGAAGATAGGTTTTTGGCCCTTCTTGTACAAAATACCTGATTAAAACATTCATTATATTCACCATTCATTATTTTTATAAATTAATATTTTTAGAATCTTGTAAATAATGTATATAATTCATATACATATTAGCCTTAGAATAAAACCAAAAAGAGTTTGTAAAATAAAATAAAATAAGTCTATGAAATATATATAGGCAATTTACCTATGAGAAGGATGTACATAAATAAAAGAGGAAAACATTCTTTAATTATTCAAATCTCTTATATTTTTGTAATAACGTATATATTATATATGTCCTATTAAAAATACAAATCCTTAATAAAAACACATAAAATTAATTAAATAAATACAATGTGTATAATATATAGGTAAAGTACCTATAAGTATACTTACAAATACATAGACCTATTTATTTAAAAATACAAATAAACTTATAAAAATCAAACAAAAATATCTTTATACTCACAAAAATAAGTTATAAATTTATAAAATAAGCCAAGAAAATAATAAAAGAAAATAAATAAATTAAAAATAAAATACCCAAAAACATATGTAAATACATACATATACACATTATTAAAACAAAATCATAATAAAACACCTCGAAAAATTCTATAAAAATCATAAACAAATACTAGATGAAATAATACACATTTTTTATTTTTTAAGAAAAAATTAATAAAATCATTTAGGGCGTCAAACAAATCAATCTTCCTTCAGATTTGCTATTTTGTCTCGTAGCGGCTTACGTGGCCCAATGAGGCGCCGGCCAACGTTGACTCCCAGGTCAACTGTCCCATCCCTCGCCTGGCGTCTCTGAACAGTCTACTCCCCCGATTTCATGCCTTTTTCCCGGGCACACCATCCATCAATCGACAACGCTTCCTTCACAAGATTTGTTCCCTAATCTTCCATGATGCCCGCCGAAATCATAGATCAACCTAATACTCTCTAGATCATGCAATAATCGCCGGTCAATAAGGCCACTCGCCAATGTTTATAAATAAAAAGCTCCGCTTCCTTCCTCGAATTTGGCCACTTTTTATCCAATCTCAAGCCTTAATTCTAGTCCTAGGACATTCCTCGTGACAGGGGGAGTGAGCTGGTGCCTCGAATCAGCCGGAGAGAGGAGGATTTTGTCGCGGCGGAGCTCCGGCATCCGCCCTGCTCCCTGGAGGCCCCCAGGTATAAGAGCTGCCCTTTCATGCGTTTTTAGTTAGCCTTTAATGTTAGCATTTCATTCCAGTAGGTAGATTAGTTGTTAGTTAATCACCCTAGCGTAAAAATCAAAAATCGAAGTTCGCCGGAGCTCCGCTCCGGCGACTTCTCCACTGTAGATCTGACCGTATCCGACTGACCTGTTCACCCCATTTCGAAACCCAACGCTTTCTCCATCTGCCGCACGCATTGGTTCAACCCAGGACCCTAGGTCCTGGCGAATCGGGGCTCCACCTCCGCCGTTCGCCGGAGCCCCTCCGCCCACCTCATTTTTGCGCCGTAGCTTCAAAACCCCGGGTCGAGGAGCAAGCTCTCTCGCCCGCGGTTCTTCCTGTGCATGCACTTCGAAGAATCGAGCCCTTCTGGGCTTGCTTTGACCCAGGAAGAGGTTCCTAGGGGTCCTCTTCTTCTCCGACCTCGCTCCATCGACTCGGACCTCCAGGAGCCACCAAAGAACCGTCAGACGACGCGGAAGCTTCCCAGCTACGATCAGAGAGCTTCAGATGCGCGGGAGGTGCCCGGAGGAGCCCGAGCTACCCGATCGAAGCTCGCCGGGGTCGAGCTTCTTCCCAGTTCTTCCAGGTGCCTTCCGCACCGTTGGATCGAGAGGGGCGGCCCAGATTGAAAGCCGACCGTTCGATGGAGATGCACATCCACCGTCAGATCAGCCAGGAGGATCTAATCCTGGCCCTTCATCGCCGAACCGATGTCCGCCGTCCGATGGTTGCCACGTGTATAAGTGGCGCCTCCAGCGCCGCAGGATGAAAAGCCTTACTTAGGGGTAAATTTCACATCTCGCCCCTTACTTTTTGTAATTAGTATTTAATCCCAAAAATAAAAGTTTCAGTTGTAAATAAGTTGTAAAAATTGTAGTGGACCCCCTGAGGTTTACATATTTACATTTTAGTCCCTCCGCGCCTCACGTGCAGCAACCACGTGAGGCGCGTGAAAATTGCATCTAAACCCTACCGGGTTCTTGTATTTATTAAATGGTCCTGAAAATAAGAGTTAAAGTGTATTTTTGTTGTAATTTTTGCATGTATGCCCCTGCCAACTATTTTATTTGCAAAAACACCCCTGCCAGGCCATTTAATTTTTGAAGACTTTGTCTATTTATTTTATGCTTCATATTAAATCGAAAAATCTTGCAAAAATAGACTTAAGCTCCTGTTTGGTCATGCTTATACGCCATATTTTCAGTTTTGCATTTTGTTGCATTTTTGCATTTATTAAAAATCAAAAACATGTCTTTTATTCCCTGTCTAACTTATAAAATCCCAAAAAATATAAAAATGCCTCGAAAAATTCCAAAAAAAATCACCTATGGTGTATCTTGACCTATATTAGTGTCAGTCCAAAACTCCCTCAAAATCTCAAAAAGAAAACCTTAAAAACTCAAAAATATCCAAAAACTTCAAAAAAATATAAAAAATCAAAGAAAAATCAAAAAAAAATTAAACTCAAGCCCTACTTATGCTATATTTTATTATTGTTATTAGAAAATTAAGGTGGAAAATTTTTGAGGCTGTTAGTTATTTTTAATCTCTGTTTTTGGACGGCCAGTACCTAGTACACTGTTTGCTATTATTTAGCTATTTTAAAATACTAAAAATGTTCGCAAAAATACCCAAAAATCATAAAAACAGTAAAAAGCCATGAAAATTCCAAAAAGCTCCTTTTCCTGAATTTTTGACTATTTTTGAGTATTTTTGTGAATATTATAACACCCCTTTTATGTATATATATCTATATATCCAAAAAAAGAAAAATATATATATATAATTAGTAATATATATATTCCCATTAATCTTAATACAATATAAAAAAAAGAAAAAATGTATATATTTATTTTATTATATACATATATATAGGATACATGTATTATAAGCTATATGCTTACCCTCTATGTATATATATATAATTAATATATTTGTTTTATATAAATATATCTATATATATAATACTTAATTATTGTATTTTAATAATAAAAAAATATAAAAAAAAAGAGAGGAACCCACACAAGGATGACTGTGATTGACACGTAGGCTATTGCATTTTGTGTTGCTCTCTGTGGTTCGACCTCTACATACTTGTCACTATACATTTTATGGTAGAGTAAAATAAAGATTAATTCACATTTATTTTTGAGCTTGATTGTTGTATTCTTTGGATTGTGGGTTAATTGCTGATTAACACCGGTCTTCTATGAGTGGTCGCCTCAGCGACAACACTTCTATATTTTTCATGGTGACCCTCGTGGAAAACCCCTGTTATTAGATGGCGCCGTTGCCGGGGAGCAATGAGCATAGCCAAATTGATTTTTGTCATTCTTGTATAAAAATTTGGATTCATGATTCATTTTTGTATGAGCAGCTATTGTTTTATGGCCATTAATCACCATGCTTAATTCCTTTATTTATTGTGATTAATTTATCTGCTCTATTTGATTAACTGAGTATGCTAATGCAATATTTTTTGTAACTTTGATGCGAGGGACCGCCACGCTAGGATGGCTTCCTAGGAGGCCAAGGCAGCCGAGCTTGGAGGAGGATGGTCTTCTCTTCTCATGACCATCTGGAGAGTGCACCAAAGAAGCAAAGAGAGGGGCATTAGATAGGCTAGAGGTTTAGGAAAATTATTTTTGTAATTCATGGTGAGAGAGAGACTATTTTGGCATGTAATTAAATAGGACTCTACTCTTCACAATGAGGTCCAGTGCCCGGGTGATTGTTCACCTGGGGGCCTCATCACGGTTTTTTTCGAGTTTTCATCGCCTTCTTTTATTTTGTTTCCCGCGGTTTTGAGCTTTCCGCCTTTCTTTTACTTTGTTTTGTGTGCTTGGAGCCCCTAAATATAGGTTGCTTGACTCGGTAGCTAGGTCCAAACATTAATAAGAATGCATGTTCCTATAGTATACTTCGATTGGATCTAGTCAAACTCAAACAAGTTGTAAATTTGTCTCTTAGCCCTTTGTGCCGTAGCAAACCCTGTAAAGCGCTTTCTCCTACCCTCAATTTGTTGAGCATAGGAGGGGTGAGCCAAGACCGGACCCTCTTGGGCTAGAGACAAATGAGCAACTTATGGTTCTTCACGCTAATAGCAGCTTATGTTTAGGACGATTTTTGTGCCTTGCATACCGACATGTAGATAGGTTTAAAAATTCTGTTTTGCATACCACATGGAGAGAGCTGGGATGTACTGTAAGTCTTCTAACTCAGCATGCATCATTCGGTTCAATGGTGAGATTTCCATCATGGAACCACTTGCACGGCTTTTCCGCTATCTCCCTCTGATTTTGAGCACCTAGGACTTAAATGAAAATCTACAAAAACGATTAGGCGCTGGTATGAGAACAGATCCAAAAAAAGTGAAAACCAAAAAAAATTAAAACCAGGGGACTGCTAAATAAACTTTGACCTTAATTAAAATCTGTAATGGACTATCATTGTACCGGGTTCATAAAGCCCTCATTGTTTTCAGGTACTTGGAGGGGGACCAAAACCCTACTCCCTTGAGCGAGTGCGACCCCTAAGGATAGAAAAGCCCAAAACCCAGTCTGCAACTGCCTTGTGTATCGCCTGGATTTCCGAAGTAATGGCGCTTCTATCGTACGTAGGCGAGTAGGACTTGGTCACCAATGGTGACTCTCTGTTGTGAGAGCATCGACCCTGTCCGAAGTATTGAGCATAGGCCACGCCTTCACGGGGGTGTCTGTCTCATCGTCCTGCGTCCGAGTAGGTTCTTGCACGCTCACGGGTGATTCCGTCGCGAGCGAGAACCGAAGTATTGGTTTCGCCTATCGGCTTCCTCTCTCTTTTCTTTGGCTGAGTAGGGATCCAGGAAGGGTTACAAGGACTCCAAAAAGTACAGACTACAGGTTACACAGGAGGAGGACAAGTACGGGATACTCTTCCGGCAGTACTCTCTCTCCTATAGGGTAGCGTACTAAGGACTTGTTACAAGATATGCCTGAAAATCACAACTCTAAAAATGAAAAGATAATAAATAGCCGAGCTTTCACGGCTTCACATGGCGTGAGTTGGTGAACCCGATTTTGTCTTGTGTTTGTATGGATCTAGATTAAGGTTCAAAGATCAAAGTCCCGCGCTTTTGCGCCAATTTTTGATTATATCTTTCTTTGACCACCCTGCTCAACCGAGCCTTTCTACTGTTTTACACTCCTTTTGTTCCTCGTTGACCATCGTATCATTCTTCCAAAATCCGACATTCTCTTGCGCTCCGCGAAGTTGATCCATGGATGGTCTCGTCGGGACCATGCCGACACCTACATCGATTCCATGGACTCAACCTCGCCAATAATTTCGAGGCGATTCCCGAGAACCCGATCCGGACTTTGCGGATCGATCTCCAGACTCCTCGTTTTCTACCTTTCTCTTGGCCACCCAATAAACCGGGATCACTTTTGTCCCGCTATCGTTGTTGTGAATGGGAGTCGATTACAGTCTACATCAATTTTCCATTCACAACATGCTGGGGTTGACCTGAATTCCAGCTTCATCACGGCAGCTGAGCATTAATTGCAAGTGATCTGATTCGGACCATCTCATTATGCAGATAGAAGACAGTGCGAGCCCTGGAGACTACTCCGGAGTTCATTTCGTCCGACTCAGACCATGACATGGCGCCAGGAGGAAAGGGCAAGGGTCAGCAGCCACCCACATCAGAGGGACAGGTGCCAGATCAGAACCAAGTCAATGCACAGTTACTGGCATCTATCCAGGCTATCCAGCAGCAGCTGACTGAGCAGGCCCTTACGCAGACCGCTTTCCAGGACATGTTGAATGATATGATACTCCGTAACGACGGAGGAGGAGGCCGAGGCAGAGGAGGCAGGGGAGGAGGAGGTGGAGGAGGAGACGGTGGTGACGACCTTAATGATGATCCTGAATTCCCACCACCGCCGAAACCGACACTAAAAGAAACATACAATCCAGGAGACAGCCAGATGACCGAGTGGATTCTCATTCCACCGGTACACGCTCACTTTGAGCTGAAGCCCCAATTCATAGCCCTTCTCCCTGCATTCCATGGCAACACCAATGAAGAGCCGTACATTCACCTGCAGCAATTCTCCCGCATTTGCTGCACCACCCATTATCCGAATGTCCCCCTGGACATTGTCAAGATGACGGCTTTCCCCTTCAGTCTACAGGATAAGGCCCTTTATTGGGTCAATCACATGGGAAAGGTCGTGACGACCTGGGAGGAGTTGAAGTCTGCCTTCCTGCACAAGTACTACCCTCTCGGTCGGCTCAACCAGATGCGAGCCTGTATTAGCAATTTCTCCCAAGGGGCACATGAGTCCGTACATGAGGCTTGGGAGAGATTCACTGATCTGCAGGAGAAGTGTCCCCACCATGAGATCCCTAAGACCAGCCTGGTCCAGCATTTCTTTGGGGGACTCAATATTGAAAGTCAAAGGCTCGTGGACGCAGCATGTGGGGGCTCCCACTTCAACAAGGATGAAGATGTTGTATGGCAAATTTTCGAAGAAATGGCCGAAGGAGAGGCCTCCCTCTCTTCATCCAAGGCATACCAGAAGCAGCCCCAGATCCTCCAGAAACAAGTTCACATGGCTGCATCAAAAGAAGCAGAGAGAGATGAGAGCTCCAACCTCAGCATCATCGGGGGCCATCTCTCTAAGGTCGACATAATCGAGAAGCGATCACAGGACCTTGAGAAACTCGTTGTGATCGAGAAGAGGACCCAGAACCTGGATAAGCTCGATCAGATCAACAAGAACCTCGAGCTGTTGGTCGGTACGATCAACTCTGTCCAGTCGGCTACACCATCAGACGCTCCCGCTGAGAGGAAGGATGAGCCGCAACCGCAGCATCAGCCTCAGCCGAGCCAGCAGCCACCGGCAGTCCAGCACGTGTACTACGTGCAGGCGCCCGACCAGGGCCCGCCACAGCAGCAGATGGTCGTTTATCAGCCAGAGTTCCTTTCCATGCCTGATCCAGTTTTCCCACCACCACCCCTGATCCAAGAAGTTAACGGGGTATGGACGAATGATGCACAGCCGACCCGTCCTCAGGGACAACTCCAGGGTCAGCAATTTGCCAACCGGCAGTACCACCAACCTCAGGGTGGTCGTTTTGGCCAAACCTCTCAACCTCACCAACAACACCAGCAGTCTCCTCAGTTCGCACGCCAATGGAGGCAGAACTTTCCATATCAGCAGCAGCCGCAGTATCGCCATCCACAACCATATCACCAATACGCGGCTGCTCAGCCTCAACCATACCAGCAGTATCCACCTCCGTCCTACCAGCAACTTCAACTTCCTGCTCCACCACAGCAACACCACCAGCAGCCTCCCCACCCATCTAACCAACAGCAGCGTGGTCTGCACGCTGCATCTTCTGATGTGCCCTCAGCTAATCCCACCATGGAGTGTCTAGCCCAGCTTGTCCAAGGGCTGGCGGAGATGACCAAGCGGCTTGATGACCTGACCGCCACTCGCACTACCATTCCGGCGCAGGTCGAAGCCAACCCCAACAATTTCAAGAAGAAGGAGCAGGTAGAATGTGATGTCCAGTCCGCGTGTGATAATGATATTACTGTTTATTCTAATGCTGTCACTCTCAGGAGCGGTAGGGCCTTGCCTCCGCCTGCTACCAGATGTGGGGTGAATAAAGAAACAGGTGGATCGTCATCTTCCGCATCAGCCGTGCCAACTCCAGGGGTGGGTGAGGAGGAAGAGGAAGGAGAAGCCAGTCCAGTCGTCGTGCCATGTCATCAGCCTCAGCCAAAAACACAAAAAAATCAGCAAAAACAAAAACAACAAAAAGAAGCATGTAGCAGAAGTGAAGCCGCGCCAGCTTTGGAGGAGCCGCCAGCAGCAGCCGATCTCGTGCCAGCCGATGGAGCCAATGCTACCCTTTTTGATCGCCCAGCAGCACCAGCATATTTAGATCCAGCTTGTACTCCTTTTTGTAGTCCGGATGTACAACATTCTATGGGCGATGATTTTGATGTAAATAAGAACTCTAATTCTCCTGCCAGTAATGTGAATATTCCTTTTCCGCATGCAATACAAAAATCCAAAAAAATTGCAAAAAGAAAAACTGCATTGTCTGATCCAGGTGTCGTGGACATTTTGGATAAATTGACTGATGAGATTCCATTGCTGAAGGCCGTGGAATACATGCCAGCCGTGAAGAAAGGATTGAAAGAGGCATGTACTAACAGGCGTCGCCCAGCGCAAGATAACAGACGCCGAGAGGTAGAAAAGCACGTCCTGTCCATGGCCACAGTTGCAGCTATCACCAACCTCCCCCAGAAAAAGCGAGATACAGGAGCACCTCTGATCAGTTGTGTGATTTTCGATCAGGTCTTCGAGCGTACTCTTCTTGACAGTGGTTCTTCCATCAACCTTCTGCCCTCGTCCATAATGCAAGAATTCGGGCTGGGACCGCTCAAGCAGACACGAATGATCCTTCAGTTCGCTGACCGATCCGTTAAGCGGCCCCGAGGTCTGTTGGAAGACGTGATAGTTACCGTGCAGGAGATGAAATTCCCAGCAGACTTTGTAGTCCTTGATATGGACTCTCCTGCACCCCTGCTCCAGACTCCTATCATCCTTGGCAGACCATTTCTCCGTACTTCAGGTGCCGTGGTTGATTACGGGTCTGGAAAAATCACTTTCAGCTCGAACACCCAACAAATCACAATCAACATGAACAAGGAGCAGAATGCCACAACTGATGAGAGTCAAGCAGCACCAGAAGCAGACTGTGATTTGATTGCAGAAATCAGAGACTCAGAGTTGTCGCTGGACGATCCATGGACCCGAGAAATCCTCACTCTTGAGGAGGACTTGGAAAGCACAGTCATCATAAGCTTCGATGATTTGTGGGAGACAGATTCTCAGATGCAGGCGCATCTTCTTGAGCATTCACTCCAGACCGAACATGATCAGCTCACCACAGAACCGTTCGGTACATCACTGGGAACTCAACAGGATGTTGAGGATGGTAACAGTCTCAAAGTACATCCCACCACCAGCATGGTATCAGAAGTGACCGGTAAAGTGGACAGACTGAAACCAGAACTCAAGGCACTTCCTGCAGGCCTGAAGTATGCTTTCCTTACGGGTGAAGAACACATGTATCCAGTCATCATCAGAAGCAGGCTGAATCTGGATCAAGAATCTCGACTTCTCGAGATTCTAGAAAAGAACCGCAAGGCACTTGGTTGGAGCGTATCAGACCTCCGAGGGATAAATCCAGCTCTGTGATCACACCATATCTATCTAGAAGACGATGCCAAGCCGTCCCGCGAATTTCAGAGAAGGCTGAACCCTAACCTTCGGGACGTGGTCATGAAAGAAATCACAAAGTGGTGTGATGCAGGCTTCATTTATCCCATCTCCGATTCAAAGTGGGTAAGCCCCCTGCATGTAGTTCCAAAGAAATCCGGGCTTACCGTGGTCACAAATGAAAAAGGAGAGGAAATTTCAACTCGGGTACCGACATCCTGGCGGGTGTGTGTTGACTACCGCCGTCTTAATGCAACAACCAAGAAGGACCACTTCCCCTTGCCATTTATTGACCAAGTGTTGGAAAGATTAGCAGGCAAGGAGTTCTTCTGCTTTCTGGATGGGTCTTCGGGTACAACCAAGTGGCGATCGCCCCTGAGGATCAAGAGAAGACTACCTTCACTTGCCCGTTCGGTACCTACGCCTTCAAGAGGATGCCCTTTGGATTATGCAATGCACCCGCAACTTTCCAAAGATGCATGCTAGCTGTATTCGCCGAAATGGTAGGCAGTTTTCTCGAGGTGTTCATGGATGATTTCTCTGTCTATGGTGATAGTTTCGATTCTTGCCTCGAGCACCTAGACAGAGTGCTTCAGAAATGCCGGGAAGTCAATTTAGTGCTCTCATGGGAAAAGAGCCACTTTATGGTCACAGAGGGTATTGTGCTGGGCCATGTCGTTTCCAAACGTGGCATGGAAGTCGACCCAGCCAAGGTGGATGTCATTTCAAACCTTCAGCCACCTCAGTCAGTAAAGAATGTGAGGTCATTCCTGGGGCATGTGGGATTTTACAGACGATTTATCAAGGATTTCAGCCGCATTGCCCGACCTCTAACAGAACTCTTGTGCAAGGAGACGGAGTTCATTGTTGATCAACCGGTTCTCCTTGCTTTCAATCAATTGAAGGAGCTTATCACTCAGGCTCCAATCTTACAGCCTCTCGACTGGACTCTTCCATTTGAAATAATGACCGATGCGTCAGATTTTGCAGTCGGAGCTGTTCTAGGGCAGAGGAAAGACAAGGCGCCCTATGCCATTCACTATGCCAGCAGAACGTTAGATGAAGCTCAAAGAAATTATACAGTGACAGAGAAAGAACTGTTGGTTGTGGTTTTCGCCTTAGAGAAGTTCAGATCCTATTTGTTGGGGTCGAAGGTCACTGTCTTCACGGACCACTCTGCTATTCGGTACCTACAGCAGAAGAAGGATGCCAAGCCCAGACTGATTCGTTGGATCCTTCTCCTCCAGAAATTCGATCTGGAAATCAAAGACAAACCTGGAGTTCAGAATGTGGTAGCAGATCACCTCTCCAGAATAGAGCAGCATGACTCTCCTCTGAGCAATGCACCTATCACAGAAACCTTCCCTGACGAAGCTATCTTAGCCGTGGATGCTCTCCCTTGGTATGCTGACATCGTCAATTACCTCGCCTCGGGGGTAATACCTTCGGATTGGACGAAGAATCAGAAGAACAAATTCATGTCGACCATCCGCTTTTACCAGTGGGAAGATCCCCTTCTATTCAGAGAAGGACCAGATTGTATTTGGCGCAGGTGCATTCCTCAGACGGAGCAATCTAGTGTCCTCGAGCATTGTCATTCGCTCGAATCTGGTGGGCACCACTCTGGAGATCGTACGGCAGCAAAAGCATTACAGTGTGGCCTCTGGTGGCCCACTTTATTCAAGGATGCAGCAGAATTTGTTAAAAGATGTATTGACTGTCAGCGACTGAAAGGGACACTCACTGCCAAAGACTCAATGCCTTTGAAAATCATTCAGATAGCAGATGTTTTCGATGCATGGGGTATCGACTTCATGGGACCTTTCCCTAACAGTCAAGGTTTTGAGCACATCCTTCTTGCCGTAGATTACGTGAGTCGTTGGGTTGAAGCTATCCCCGCCCGAGCCGCCGACAGCAAAACAGTTTGCCAGTTTCTGAAGAAGAACATCATTTCGCGGTTTGGGATACCAAAGATTCTCATCTCAGACGGGGGTAGCCATTTCATTAACAAAGAGGTCAAGAAGTTAACGAAGGAGTACGGCATCGATCACTGTGTCGCATCTCCTTATCATCCGCAGACCAATGGCATGGCGGAGTTATCCAATAGAGAAATCAAGACCATATTGCAGAAACTTGTTAGGCCAAACAGAAAAGACTGGTCTCAACTCTTGGACTCAGCTCTTTAGGCTTATCGTACGGCCTACAAGTCTCCCTTGGGCATGTTGCCCTACCGTCTTGTATATGGAAAACCATGCCATCTGCCCGTGGAATTAATTCACAAATCCCTTTGGGCAATTACTAATTGTAACTTGGACTCACGAAAAGGTGGTCAGAAGAGAAAAGATGATCTGAACAGGCTCTTGGAATTCCGAGACTGCGCATACGATAACACCTTGATGTACAAGGAGAAGGTGAAACGCTGGCATGACCGGCACATCAGACGAAAGACCTTCGATGTTGGGCAGAAAGTGTGGTTGTTTGATGCAAAGTTGCGGATATTCCCAGGTAAATTAAAAAGTAAGTGGACAGGGCCATTCCGAATATGTGAAGTGCGTGACAACAGAAGCATCGCGATATCAGAATTGTCCCCTGACGCACAGCCTTTCGTCGTCAATGGCCAACTACTGAAGCCTTTCTTGGAACCTGATGCATTCTTGGCCATTGTTGACTCTATTCAACTAGTGCACAACGATGACATCTCCACAGCACCTGCAGCACCAAAAGATTCAGACGATGTACTCCAACCACTATTTCTCTGATTTTCTTCTTTTCTTCTTTTCTTCTTCTCTTTTCTTTTTCTATCTAGAAGGTGCCGCCTTTGTAGACAGTTTTCTATACTTAGGACGTACTTTGTCCTAAGTATAGGGGGATGTGCACCTAGAGTTTTTGATTTCAGTTCGATCTTCTCCATTGTCTCCTCTTCTATACTTAGGAGTATTTTACCCTAAGTATAGGGGGAGACAATCTGAGTACGATCAGTATATTCCCACCCTTGACCCTCCCCGCTTTTTGTACAGTCTGCTATACTTAGGATTCTTTGATCCTAAGTATAGGGGGGACGGTCAACTTCTCATTCATTCATTTCTTTCATATTTGTTCTTTAGATCTGTCTATACTCAGTACGAGTTATGTCTTTGCATTTTCCTTTCGATCTATGAGGACATAGCTCAAGCTAAGTATAGGGGGGTCATATATACCGTGTATATACTAAAAGCCATAACTCATACTGAAAAATAAAATATCACTACAACAACAAATTAAAATGTAAAAAGTAGCTTGTGAGTTGCTCAGACTCATTGTAATTATACTGACTAGTAAGTCAGAAAAGTGTTTTGTACGAAACGTTTTCCTTTGAAAAATCTTGTGAAAGTTGTTTGAAAATAGCGTGAACAAGTATTCAACGATTGAAAAATTAGTTTGTGTGTAAAACCTATTTTCTTTGAGTGAAAGCAAAAACTTTGTGAAAATTAGTGTGCAAATGATTGTGAAAAGTTGATTGTCAAAGGTGTTTTGATAAATCTATCTATGTTGTGTAAAACATTTGTAAAAGGATTTTCAAATGCGTGTACATGTTGCAAAAATTATTTTGGACTAGAGTTTTCAAAAACCCTTGTGAAAATGATTCTCGAGTAAGTCTGAGGAATCCGCACAAAAATCTCTCATTTGTAAATAAGGAACAAGCCAAATAAAGTTTATAAGAACGGGAACCATATTATACGTCATATACAATTTTTCTTCTTTTGTATCTACTGGTTAATAAATCAGATACCTATACAGTATGATTTGAAAAATAGTGTGACCAATTTTGAAAAATTTGATGTGAAATGATTTCAAATGTGTGAAACTGTGTTGATTGCAAAACTTTTCTTTGTGTGAAAGAAAGGATTTCAAAAACCTATGTGCAAATGTTTTGAAAAATGATTGTCAAACTTATTGTGAAAATTGTATATATATACATATAGTGTGAAAAATCTTTGCAAAAATAGTTTTCAAATGTGTGTAAAGGATTGCAAAAATTATCGTGTACTATAGTTTGCAAAATTATTTTCAAAAAGCTAATAAGAACACCATTTCAGATACTAGTAAATCAGAAACAAGACACATACAATTCTTTCTGGACATACTTCAATAAACTATTTCATTCACACCTGTAAAGTTGCTAAAAATTCCTAAAGCAGCACGCGTGTAAATAAGTGTACATACTTTTTAAATATTTTCAGTTCGTACTTCCTGTGCAGAAATTCTTTTTGTAAAAACATTCTTTGATCCTTTCAAATTTTTGTGAAAAATTGCATCGTTCATTGTGCATAGCATAAGCATACCATTCATATTCTTTTTGAGTGAAGCTTGATGATTGGATCAGTCTAAGAAAGTCTCAAATTGGAGCTCGGTTAGACCTTACCGCACCTAATTGCACCGGAACCTTATGGGAACTAGGTTTAAGGTACCTCAGGTCTATACAGACTTAATTCTTTGAGAAATCAGGGCTGGGTTCAAGTCACCTCAGTGGACTAACTAGAACTTTTCGAGACACACGTATGACTCTTGCCGACCGTGATCTAACTTGGACACCTGCACCTTTCACTTGGCTCAACTCAGTTGGAGTGGTGAGGGGGTTGGATTTGCCAGTCTGAGACGCACACGGGTGGAAACATTCGTCCTCGTCTAGGGAGGGAAGTGCACCCCAACCGGATCCAATAGCAATGAGGTCTAAAGACAGGAGATTGTGGGTTGCGATAAAGCTTCAAAAGAGGGATAGTCTACTGGCTCAAGAGGAAAAACTCCTTATGTAAATGCTGCTGTGAATAGTATGTTGAAAAAAAAATGGTCAGGCCTGTACAAAAATAAAATGCCTGCAAAGTATGTACAAGGTCAATAAGCAAGCTTGAGCTCCAAAGTCAAATATGTAAGCCTGCAGCTGGATGACTTGACTACACTGGTCTTGCATCCCGGGATAGGTAGCTACACTGGCTACCGTCCATTCTTCTCCTCACCCCCTCCTCTAGAGCTGGTTGCCACTTGAACTTAGAAGGGAATACCCTGCTCCTCAAGGAAAGAGCTGTTGGATTGGGGAATCATTGGGTTGTCATTCTAGAGAAGTCAGTTCCTTTATCATTTCAGTTGGGGAGAGCCACTATCACTTACACCGTACAAGTCAGCTTCATAGTTATAAGAGTTTGCGTATGATGTAGACTATTTCTGACCCGGCTATTGAGGTGGGTTGAACTGAGTTCTGTGACTATCGAAGGTTGTTGTACCTTAGAGCTGGTTCCTGACTAGGTTCCACACACCTTCACACCAAGGTCTGACAGGAGCTCCAAATTCAGATTTTGTAAGGACATGCATTGCACTGAAAGCATCCCTATTCACTCTATATTTCTTGCATTTTCCTTTTTCTTTTCTTTATTCTTTTTGCGCTTATTGCATAAGTGTTTGCTAGGGACTAGCAAAGGCAAGTATAGGGGGGTGATGAATCTCCATTTCATCACCTTTATTCTATCATTTTGGCCTCAAAAACCCCAGCAAATGCATGAAAATAGCATCAATTTGTACATAATGTCATTCATTATTCATTTGTATTAATTGTATATAAAATAAGGTTTTTAATGCCAAAATTATAGAATAAAGAGAAGAAAAGAAAAAGGAATAAAATATTACAAATATTTTATGACCCTAACCCCGAGACCAAGGCCAGCATGGAATTGGTCGACAAGGAATAAAGTAGGGGGAGATAAGGGCCGATATACAATAAATACCTCATTTATTTATTCATCCATTTGTGCATTTTTGACACCTATTTTATGCATAAGTATTTATTCATCAAATAGAGAAACTTTGTTCCTGAAAGTTGTAGATAATAATGTAAATAAAAATACAAAATTGAGTTTGTGTAAAAATAATACCCAATGTACATTTTGTGCACATAATAAAAAGCCAAAATCTCAACTTCACAGACCCATATCTTGCAAATAAAAACTCCAAATAAACCAAATTCACCTTCAATTGTATATAGCATTTCATAAACTATTTTATAAAATTGGTTTCATAATTTTTGGAGTCCATCTGTGGAAGATAGGTTTTTGGCCCTTCTTGTACAAAATACCTGATTAAAACATTCATTATATTCACCATTCATTATTTTTATAAATTAATATTTTTAGAATCTTGTAAATAATGTATATAATTCATATACATATTAGCCTTAGAATAAAACCAAAAAGAGTTTGTAAAATAAAATAAAATAAGTCTATGAAATATATATAGGCAATATACCTATGAGAAGGATGTACATAAATAAAAGAGGAAAACATTCTTTAATTATTCAAATCTCTTATATTTTTGTAATAATGTATATATTATATATGTCCTATTAAAAATACAAATACTTAATAAAAACACATAAAATTAATTAAATAAATACAATGTGTATAATATATAGGTAAAGTACCTATAAGTATACTTACAAATACATAGACCTATTTATTTAAAAATACAAATAAACTTATAAAAATCAAACAAATAAATCTTTATACTCACAAAAATAAGTTATAAATTTATAAAATAAGCCAAGAAAATAATAAAAGAAAATAAATAAATTAAAAATAAAATACCCAAAAACATATGTAAATACATACATATACACATTATTAAAATAAAATCATAATAAAACACCTCGAAAAATTCAATAAAAATCATAAACAAATACTAGATGAAATAATACACATTTTTTATTTTTTAAGAAAAAATTAATAAAATCATTTAGGGCGTCAAACAAATCAATCTTCCTTCAGATTTGCTATTTTGTCTCGTAGCGGCTTACGTGGCCCAATGAGGCGCCGGCCAACGTTGACTCCCAGGTCAACTGTCCCATCCCTCGCCTGGCGTCTCTGAACAGTCTACTCCCCCGATTTCATGCCTTTTTCTCGGGCACACCATCCATCAATCGACAACGCTTCCTTCACAAGATTTGTTCCCTAATCTTCCATGATGCCCGCCGAAATCATAGATCAACCTAATACTCTCTAGATCATGCAATAATCGCCGGTCAATAAGGCCACTCGCCAATGTTTATAAATAAAAAGCTCCGCTTCCTTCCTCGAATTTGGCCACTTTTTATCCAATCTCAAGCCTTAATTCTAGTCCTAGGACATTCCTCGTGACAGGGGGAGTGAGCTGGTGCCTCGAATCGGCCGGAGAGAGGAGGATTTTGTCGCGGCGGAGCTCCGGCGTCCGCCCTGCTCCCTGGAGGCCCCCAGGTATAAGAGCTGCCCTTTCATGCGTTTTTAGTTAGCCTTTAATGTTAGCATTTCATTCCAGTAGGTAGATTAGTTGTTAGTTAATCACCCTAGCGTAAAAATCAAAAATCGAAGTTCGCCGGAGCTCCGCTCCGACGACTTCTCCACTGTAGATCTGACCGTATCCGACCGACCTGTTCACCCCATTTCGAAACCCAACGCTTTCTCCATCTGCCGCACGCATTTGTTCAACCCAGGACCCTAGGTCCTGGCGAATCGGGGCTCCACCTCCGCCGTTCGCCGGAACCCCTCCGCCCACCTCATTTTTGCGCCGTAGCTTCAAAACCCCGGGTCGAGGAGCAAGCTCTCTCGCCCGCGGTTCTTCCTGTGCAGGTACTTCGAAGAATCGAGCCCTTCTGGGCTTGCTTTGACCCAGGAAGAGGTTCCTGGGGGTCCTCTTCTTCTCCGACCTCGCTCCATCGACTCGGACCTCCAGGAGCCACCAAAGAACCGTCAGACGACGCGGAAGCTTCCCAGCTACGATCAGAGAGCTTCAGATGCGCAGGAGGTGCCCGGAGGAGCCCGAGCTACCCGATCGAAGCTCGCCGGGGTCGAGCTTCTTCCCAGTTCTTCCAGGTGCCTTCTGCACCGTTGGATCGAGAGGGGCGGCCCAGATTGAAAGCCGATCGTTCGATGGAGATGCACATCCACCGTCAGATCAGCCAGGAGGATCTAATCCTGGCCCTTCATCGCCGAACCGATGTCCGCCGTCCGATGGTTGCCACGTGTATAAGTGGCGCCTCCAGCGCCGCAGGATGAAAAGCCTTACTTAGGGGTAAATTTCACATCTCTCCCCTTACTTTTTGTAATTAGTATTTAATCCCAAAAATAAAAGTTTCAGTTGTAAATAAGTTGTAAAAATTGTAGTGGACCCCCTGAGGTTTACATATTTACATTTTAGTCCCTCCGCGCCTCACGTGCAGCAACCACGTGAGGCGCGTGAAAATTGCATCTAAACCCTGCCGGGTTCTTGTATTTATTAAATGGTCCTGAAAATAAGAGTTAAAGTGTATTTTTGTTGTAATTTTTGCATGTATGCCCCTGCCAACTATTTTATTTGCAAAAACACCCCTGCCAGGCCATTTAATTTTTGAAGGCTTTGTCTATTTATTTTATGCTTCATATTAAATCGAAAAATCTTGCAAAAATAGACTTAAGCTCCTGTTTGGTCATGCTTAAACGCCATATTTTCAGTTTTGCATTTTGTTGCATTTTTGCATTTATTAAAAATCAAAAACATGTCTTTTATTCCCTGTCTAACTTATAAAATCCCAAAAAAATATAAAAATGCCTCGAAAAATTCCAAAAAAAATCACCTATGGTGTATCTTGACCTATATTAGTGTCAGTCCAAAACTCCCTCAAAATCTCAAAAAGAAAACCTTAAAAATTCAAAAATATCCAAAAACTTCAAAAAAATATAAAAAATCAAAGAAAAATCAAAAAAATATAAACTCAAGCCCTACTTATGCTATATTTTATTATTGTTATTAGAAAATTAAGGTGGAAAATTTTTGAGGTTGTTAGTTATTTTTAATCTCTGTTTTTGTGACGGCCAGTACCTAGTACACTGTTTGCTATTATTTAGCTATTTTAAAATACTAAAAATGTTCGCAAAAATACCCAAAAATCATAAAAACAGTAAAAAGCCATGAAAATTCCAAAAAGCTCCTTTTCCTGAATTTTTGACTATTTTTGAGTATTTTTGTGAATATTATAACACCCCTTTTATGTATATATATCTATATATCCAAAAATATATATATATATATATATAATTAGTAATATATATATTCCCATTAATCTTAATACAATATAAAAAAAGAAAAAAAATGTATATATACATATATATAGGATACATGTATTATAAGCTATATGCTTACTCTCTATGTATATATATATATATATAATTAATATATTTGTTTTATATAAATATATCTATATATATAATACTTAATTAGTGTATTTTAATAATAAAATATATATATATATATATATAAAAGAGAGGAACCCACACAAGGATGACTGTGATTGACACGTAGGCTATTGCATTTTGTGTTGCTCTCTGTGGTTCGACCTCTACATACTTGTCACTATACATTTTATGGTAGAGTAAAATAAAGATTAATTCACATTTATTTTTGAGCTTGATTGTTGTATTCTTTGGATTGTGGGTTAATTGCTGATTAACACCGGTCTTCTATGAGTGGTCGCCTCAGCGACAACACTTCTATATTTTTCATGGTGACCCTCGTGGAAAACCCCTGTTATCAGATGCAGAATGTAGAAAATATTTTTGTAATGCAATTTGCAAGATTTTGACTTTTTATGAATTTTTGAAAAGATGATGATGATGCATATGCATTTTTTGTATTTTTCAAGGAGATTTTTCAAAAAAAAATTTTAATTTTTAATTTTGCAAATGTTTTTGGGAATTTTGAAAACAAAAAAATTTTGGCTAAAAACTAGGGTAAAAATATTTACACGGGAGTGCTTCTTATATATACAAGAAGTGGATTTTAAGAATTTACAAGGGTAAGTGATCAATTTTATACATATATATAGTGGATTTTTGGTGTGATGTGTGTACTCCTCAAACTTATTTGACACAGGTTTTTCAAACAATTTTGAAAACTATAGTCCAAAATAATTTTTACAAACATTTACAAGCATGTACACACATTTGAAAATCATTTTGCAAAGGTTTTCAAAATAGTATATATAGATTTTTCAAATATTTTTGCAACCATTTTTCAAACCATTTGCAAATCATTTTTTCAAACCTTTTTATTTCACACAAAGAAAATAAATTTTACAAACCACATATTTTTACAAAGGTTGAAAACATGTAACAAAATATTTTCAAAATAGTTTTCAATAAATGTTCACAAAGATTTTCAAACTATTTTGCAAACATTTTGCAAAAAACATTTTCACTTGATTTATTAATCAGTATATATAAAAAGAATTTGAGGAATGGTAACATCTTTTTATTACGGATTTTAATGAATTTTACAAAAGTACGAGTTATGGCTAAAGTATATACATAGTATATACGACCCCCTATACTTAGCTTGAGCTATGTCCTCATAGATCGGAGAGAAAAGAGAAGACATAACTCGTACTAAGTATAGGAAAATCTAAAGAATGGATAAATGAACCAATAAGAAGTTGACCGTCCCCCCTATACTTAGGATCAAATAATCCTAAGTATAGCAGATTGTACACAATGCAGGAAGGGTCAAGGGTGGGAATGAACAGATCGTACTCAGATTGTCTCCCCCTATACTTAGGGTAAAATATCCCTAAGTATAGACAAGAAGAGGAGACAATGGAGAGGATCGAAATGAATGAAAGAACTCGGGGTGCACACCCCCCTATACTTAGGACAAAGTACGTTCTAAGTATAGAAGATTGTCTACAAGGAGGCGACAACTGTTTGATAGATATAGAAGATAAAAAAGGAAAAGAAGAAAAGAAGAAAAGAAGAAAAGAGATGAAAATGGATATGAACAACTCGAGATGCGCATCCCCCCTATAATTAGGATAAAGTACATCCTAAGTGTAGCAATGATGAAAGGGATGGCATCATGTCGGTAGAAGAGGATAAAAGAGATTGAAAAGAAGAAAAGAAGAAAAGAAGAAAAGTCATTCAAAAATGTTTTGTTGTGCTTGGCCTTCCTCTGCCTCTTTGGAGATATCCAGCTCATCCTTATAGATTACTTGAATCGAGTCAATGACAGCCATGAATGTATCCTGTTCAAGGTATGGCTTTAATAGATGTCCATTGACCACAAATGGTTGTGCGTCAGCTGACAGATTGGATATCAATACACTTCTGTTGTCACGCACCTGCCTAACCATAAACGGCCCAGTTCATTTACTCTTCAATTTGCCTGGAAAGATCTTTAATTTTGCATCAAACAACCACACCTTCTGACCTGAATCGAAAGACTTGCGGTGGATATGCTTGTCATTCCATGTTTTGACCTTCTCCTTGTACATCAGGCTGTTGTCATATGCATAATCTCTGAATTCTAGTAATCTGTTCAGATCCAATTTCCTGTTCTTTCCTGCCTGCTTGGAGTCCAAATTACAGATGTTAATGGCCCATAAAGATTTGTGAATGAGTTCAACAAGCAAATGACATGGCTTGCCATACACAAGGCGGTAGGGAGACATTCCCAAGGGTGACTTATATGTTGTTCTATAAGCCCAAAGAACGGAATCAAGCAACTGAGACCAGTTCTTGCGATCCGGATGCACAAGCTTCTGTAAAATTGTCTTGATCTCCCTATTTGAACATTCAGCTAAGCCATTGGACTACGGGTGGTAGGGTGAAGCAACACGATTTTCAATGCAGAATTCTTGGGTCAGCTTCTTCACCTCTCTGTTTATGAAATGACTACCCCCGTCAGATATGAGAATCTTGGGAATCCCGAACCGTGCTATGATGTGATCTCTCAAGAATTGGCAGGCAGTCCTACTGTCGGCAGTTCGGGCGGGAATAGCCTCCACCCATCGACTTACATAATCGACAACAACCTGAATATATTCATAGCCCTGACTGTTGGGAAACGGGCCCATAAATTCGATGCCCCATGCGTCGAAGACGTCTGAGATCTGAATGTATTTCAGAGGCATCGTGTCTCTCATTCCTATGGTTCCGCCCATCTTCTGATAGTCAGTGCAGCATTTGACATAATCATCTGCATCTTTGAATAATGAAGGCCACCAGAGGCCACTTTGAAGAACTTTTGTTGCTGTTCGTTTGCCTGAATGATGTCCTCCAAAATCTTGGTCATGACATAAAGCGAGGACACTTGAAACTTCCTCCTGAGGAATGCAGCTTCTCCAGATACAATCTGCTCCCTCACAAAACAAATACGGATCCTCCCACTGGTAGAAATGGATTTTAGACAAGAATCTGTCTATTTTCAACTTAGGCCAATCATGTGGGATTTCCTTGGTCACCATATAATTCACAATGTCTGCATACCAAGGAAGCGAGGTGACAGACAGAATTGCCTCGTCTGGAAAGGTCTCTGTGATCGGCTGCAGGTTCAGCTCAGGAGATTCTGGCTCAGAAAGCCTTGACAGATGATTGGCCACCACATTCTTTGCCCCAGTTTTATCTTTGATTTCCAAGTCAAATTCCTGGAGGAGAAGGATCCACCGAATGAGACGTGGTTTAGCGTCCTTCTTCTGTTGTAAATACCGAATGGTGGAATGATCAGTGTAAATGATTACTTTGGATCCAAGGAGGTAGGATATGAACTTTTCCAAGGCAAAGACTACCGCTAGCAGCTCCTTTTCAGTGACATTGTAGTTTCTCTGGGCTTCGTCGAGCGTTCAACTAGCGTAGTGAATCGCAAATGGTACATTATCTTTTCTCTGACCAAGTATAGCTCCGATGGCATAATCTGACGCGTCGGTCATTATCTCGAAAGGCTGAGTCCAAATCAGTGGTTGCAAGACAGGGGCATGTGTGATGAGTTCTTTCAACTGATTAAAGGCAAGGAGCACACGGTCATCTACAATGAATTCATTCTCCTTGCCGAGCAACTCAGTCAACGGTCTGGCCAGTTTGCTGAAATCTTTGATGAATCGTCGGTAAAAACTGACATGGCCCAAGAATGACCTGACTTGCTTGATGGTTGTAGGTGGCTCAAGTTTGGAAATCACATCCACCTTGGTTGGGTCAACCTCCATACCACGTTTAGAAACAACGTGACGCAGCACAATTCCTTCGGTCACCATGATGTTTCTCTTCTCCCACGAGAGCACAAGATTGACTTCGCAGCACCTCCGTAAGACTCGGTCTAAATAATCCAGACATTGGTCAAATGAATCCCCGTAGACCAAAAAATCGTCCATAAAGATCTCGAGAAAATTGCCCACCATATCGGCAAAAACTGCAAGCATACACCTTTGAAATGTGGATGGGGTGTTGCAAAGCCCGAACGGCATCCGTCTGAAGGCATATGTACCAAAAGGACAGGTGAACGTGGTCTTCTCTTGATCTTCATGAGCAATAGCAACTTGATTGTATCCAGAGTAACCGTCCAAGAAGCAAAAATATTCCTTCGTGGCCAATCTCTCCAAGATCTGGTCGATGAAAGGTAAAGGAAAGTGGTCCTTCTTGGTAGCGAGATTAAATCTTCTGTAATCCACGCACACTCGCCAAGAAGTGGGTACTCTAGTTGCGATCTCCTCTCCTTTGTCATTCTTCACAATGGTGATCCCTGATTTCTTTGGCACAACATGTAGAGGGCTCACCCATTTGCTGTCGGAGATGGGATAAATGAATCCCGCATCACACCATTTCTGAATCTCTTTCATAAAAACCTCCCGCAGGTTAGGATTTAGTCTTCTCTGAAGTTCTCGAGAGGGTTTGCAATCTTCTTCCAGAAAAATGCGATGCGAGCACAGTGTTGGATTGATCCCATGGAGATCTGAAGTTCGCCAGCCTATCGCCTTGCGGTTGCGTTCAAGAACCTCCATCAGACGAGATTCTTGGTCTTCGTTCAAATGTGCATTGATAATGACCGGGTACATGTTCGATTCTCCCACAAGGAAGGCATATTTCATGTTGGAGGTCAAGGGTTTCAGCTCTGGCGGGATCTGAGCTGCTTCAGAAGTGACGTCAGCTATTAGTGTAGGTGGTGATTCTTTCAACTGTTCGGTGTCCACCATACTCGGTTCTGCCTCTTCTCTCAAATCCTGATAGAATTCCTCGATGATGTCCTTTTCATCAAAAGATTCTTCAAAAATTTGCTCTTGGTTTTGAAGGAACATCACCCCTACAGCAGTCTCTTGTAGCACATCAGCGAGTTCCTCATCCAGATCGATGAGCGGAATTTCAGCTGCGGTCTCCACTTCCTCCTCAGGGCAGAGGAGTTCATGGATCTCATTGTCATTCAAAAATAAGTTGGTGTCTTGAATTTCTGCTAGAAAGTCGCAGTCGTCAGAATATTCAATCACTCTTGCACATGTCGCAGATGTTCGTTCGGCTGGTGTTCCGTCAGGCAGGGTATCCACTCTAATTGTTTCATTTCCAGCACCAAAAGTGATTTCTCTTGTCCCATAGTTCACTACTGCGTTTGACGTCCGAACGTCCATATCTAATACCACAAAATCGGCCGGGAACGGCTTTCCCTGAACCGTGACTATCACGTCCTCCAACAGGCTCCTAGGCCGCTTAACGGACTTGTCTGCAAACTGAAGAATCATATTTGTAGGCTTGAGCGGTCCCAACCTGAACTCCGTAAGTAGCGAAGCTGGCATCAAGTTGACAGAAGACCTGTTGTCGAGAAGTGTTCGTTCAAACTCCTGATTGAACATCTGACAATGCACAAGAGGTGCTCCCATATCTGGCTTTTTATCCAGGAGGTTATTGATGGCATTAACAGTAGCCATTGTGAGGATATGCTTTTCGGACTTGCCACCCTTGCTTTTGGAGTTGTGAGGATGAGGCCGGCGCTTGGTTGTACATGCCTCTTTCAATCCTTTCTTCACGGCTGGCATGTACTCAAGAGCTTTCATTAATGGCATATTCAGCACCAAATTCTGGATGATTTCTGTAATGGCAGGATCAGACAAAGCATTTTTCAAATTTTTCATTTTTTTGTGTTTTTTCATTGCTTCTGGAAAAGGAATATTTACAACATCTTCACCAATTTCATTCAAAATAGTGTCCATATTGTTGTGTACAGGTAGATGGCAAAAAGGAATAGAATCATCTACAAGATGTGGACCAAAAATGGTAGGCCTGGCTTCTGGTGCTGACGTTGGACTCGATGCAGGTGCAATGCTCCTCCTGTCAGGTGATGGCTGTGAGACAGGTGCAGACGTCTCCAATGCTGGCCGATCTCCATCGAGATTGCTGCTATTTTTTTGGGTCTTGCTATTTTCTTCATTTTTTGTGATTTTCTGAATAATGGTGCTGCTCCCAAAATGCTGCTTGGCCCTGGTGTTGGCTGGACTGACGATTCCCTGTCAGATGCAAGATGCTTTCCCTTCGCCGTCGCTGATGGTTGGAGTGTCCTACCGCTCCTGAGTGTAGCAGCATTAGATAAAAAACAATTTAATTCACCTGATTCGGGTTGGACACTGCCAGCTACTTGCTCCTTGCGTCAGAAGTTGTTCGGATTGGCTTCGACCTGGGCTGGTATGACGGTCTTGGCAGCCATCAGGTCATCGATCTTCTGGGTCATCTCAGCCATGTTCTTCACTAATTGTTCAAGATAGGCCAGGGCCGGATTAACCGGCACAATCTCAGAAGAATCCCCCTGCTGAGGTCTAGAATGCTGGTATGGCGGCTGAGATTGCGATGGATCACCCTGAGAAAATTGGTGAGGAGGAGGGTTAGAGGAGTACTGTGAATTCTGTTGGTTGTATTGAGTAGCCGATTGATGATTGTAACCTTGTCCGTAATATCCGGACTGCTGAGGACCGTGCTGGTAGTTCTGCCTCCAGGTGTTACCGTGAGATGGAGGCTGGCATTGGTAGGAGGGCTGGAAGGGTCTCCCACCCTGCTGCTGGTGGTGATAGGGCATGTTGCCCATGTTCTGACCTTGAGAGTGTCCCTGAGGTCGGTTCAGCTGCGCTTCATTATTCCATACGCCATTGATCTCCTGAATCAGTGGCGGGGGTGGAGAGAACTGCTCAGAGTAGACTGGCTGGGACTCAGGTTGATATACAACCATCTGTGTCTGGGGTTGCGGGGGCTGCTCCGGAACCTGCACGTAATACATGTGTTGAATAGGCTGGGGCTGCGGTGGAGTCGGCCGAGGGTTCTGCTGCATTGTAGGCTCCTTCTTCTCAGCATTCGGCTTGGCAGAAGTGGACACATCGTTGCACATGTTTGCAATCAATGCACGAACGAGCTGCTCCAGCTGTTGGGAGATCTGGTCGAGCTTTTCCAGACCCTGTGTCCTCTTCTCAATGATAGATAGTTTTTCGAGGTCCTGCGACCTCTTCTCAATGATGTCCACCTTAGACAGGTGGCTCCCAATCATGCTCAGGTTGGAGCTCTCATCCTTGTCCTCGGTGTGAGAAGCCATGTTTACTGGCTTGCTGATGGCGGTTGGTAGCTTCAGGTATGCTCTGGACGAGGATTGAGCGGCTTCTCCTTCAGCCATTTCCTCGAAGATATTCCATACCACATCCTCGTCCTTGTTGAAATGCGAACCGCCGCAAGCAGCGTCTACAAGCTTTTGGCTCTCAAGTGATAGCCCCCCAAAGAAATGTTGTACGAGACTAGTCTTTGGAATTTCATGGTGGGGGCACTTCTCCTGCAGGTCCTTGAATCTCTCCCACGCTTCATGGATAGTCTCGTGGGGCTGCTGGCGGAAACTGAAGATACGGGCACGCATCTGATTCAATCGCCCGAGAGGACAGAATTTATGGAGAAATGCATACTTCAGCTCCTCCCAAGTCATGACGACCTTCCCAAAATGGTCGACTCAATATAGGGCCTTGTCTTGAAGGCTGAAGGGAAAGGCGGTCATCTTGACTAGCCCCAGAGGAATACCCGGGTAGTGAGCAGTGGCACAGATGCGGCCGAACTTCTTGAGAAAGATATATGGTTCCTCAGTGGTATTCCCGTGGAATGTGGGAAGCAGGGACAGAAATTACAACTTCAGCTCGAAGTGGGCATGCATACGTGGAACCTGAATCCACTCAGTGATGCGACCTGCCCATGGGTTGTATGTTTCCTTTAGTGTAGGCTTCGGCTGCGGTGGATCCGCTTCCACTGCATCAAATTCTGGTCCTCCCACTAAGAACTCATCTCTGACTTCTTGAAAATTAGGATCTTGGTTTGGATCATCCTCCTACCGGCCATCTCTTGCATCGGCCCTCCTCCTCAGATCGTTCAACATATCTTGGAAGGCGGTCTGGGCCATGGCTTGATTAGTCAACTGCTGCTGGATGGCTTGAATAGAAGCCAGCAGCTGATTGTTAACCTCGTTCTGCGTGGTGTACTACCCTTCCCCCGGATTGACTTCAGGTTCAGGTGGGGGTTGTGGTCCCTTTCCTCTTCCACCTGCCATCTCAGATTCTGCTTGGTATGATGGCTCGTGATCGAGCTCTAAGTCTGCACATGGAAGAATGCTCTGATCAGTCTGAATTGCAGCACCCGATAAAGAGAAATGGTCTGTGTTAAGGTCAACACAGAATTTTGTTAAGGACGGCGATGTGTAAGGAGTGAAATCAATTGCCATCTAGAACGGACAGAATTCGGGATGAGAGTGATCCCGGTTTATTGAAGAAGACAGGGAGTCTGGAGATTGGTCCACAGAGTCTGAACCGGGTTCTCGGGAATCGCCCTGAATTATTAGAGAGGGAGAGCGAGTGGAACTGATGTGGGTGTCGACGGTGTCTCGACTAAACTGCCCATTCGTCGCCATCTCGGAGATCAAGAGAAAGATCGATGTGGATGAAAGATACGGGGGTCAACAAGAAATAAATGGAGTTTAAAACAGTAGACAGCTCACAATGAGCAAGGGTCAACTAGAGGGAGAACAAAATTTGCGCAAAGGCGCGATGTTTTTGATCTTGACCTAAATGCAACTAGCAATCAAACACAAAACAAGGGGATTCACCAACTCAACACGTAAAGCCGTGAAGGTTCGGCTTTTATCTTTGTAATTTTTTACTTGAATTCAGGAAGTTATCTTTTAACGAGTCCTTAGAGCGCTACGCCTATAGGAGCGAGAGTACTGCCGGAAAAGTATTCTTGTACTTGTCCTCCTCCTGTGTAACCTGTAGCCTGTGCTTTTTAAGGTCCTTGTAACCCTTCCTGGATCCCTACTCAGCCAAAGAAAAGAGGGAGGAAGCCGATAGGCGAAACTGATACTTCGGATCTTGCTCGCAACGGAATCACCCGTGAGCGTGCAAGACCCTACTCGGACGCAGATGGTGAGACAGACACACCCATGAAGGCGTGGCCTATGCTTGGTACTTTGGACAAGGTCGATGCTCACACAATAGTGAGTCACCAATGGTGACCAAGCCCTACTCGCCTACGTACGATAGTAGCGCCAATTCTTCGGAAATCCAAGCGATACACAAGGCAGCCACAAGATGGGTTTTTGGCTCTAATCCTTACGAAGCACTCTGCTCACTTGGAAGGAGACCTTCCCATACTACCTGAAAACAAGTGAGGGTGTTAGTCTCCCCAAACAATGAGTCCAATTACCAATTTTATTTAGGTCAAAGTTTTCTTAGCAGACCCTTTTTTAAATTTTTTGGTGTTATCGCTTCTTTTGAGTAAATTCAAACAAGCGCCTAACGATTTTGTATTTTCTTTGATTCCTACTTTGTCCAAAAAAACAGAGGTAGAAAAGAGTCGGAAAAGCCGTGCAAGTTGGCACCAAGATGGAAATCTCACCTTTGTGCCTAAATGATGAATGTAAAGATAGAATGACTTACAGTGCCTCCAGCTCTCTCCATGCGGGATGCAAAGCAGAAATTTTTAAACCTAATCTAAATGCCGCTATGCAAGCAGAAATCGTCCTAAGCAGGCAATTGCTACGTGAAGAACCACAAGTCAATCACCAATCCTCAACCCTAGAGTCCGGTCTAGGCTCACCCCTCCTCCTCTCGACACATCGAGTTCAGGAGAAGCACTTGGCGGGATGAACTCACGGTGCGGCGGATCAAAAACTAGTGATTAACTATTTAATCAAACTAAGTCCAAATACGATCTATAGGTACATGCAATGATTATTAGGGTGTTTGGACCTAATCTAATCGACCAAGCAAAAGCCTAAAATCTAAGGGCTCAATTCACAAAAGAAATAAAAAATGAAAACAAAACCGGAAAATGACAACGGTGAAACACGAAGAAAACCGTGGTGGGCCCCCAGGTGAACAAACACCTGGAAGTTAGGCCCGAAAGTCCTGAGTGTCCGAGGGTACCTGTATTATTATAATTCAAATTACTCTCTCTCACAAAAAAATAAAAAAAATCTAGTTATCTCTCTCTCTCTCAAGCTCTCCTGCTCTCTCTTGCCGGCTAGGGTAGAATAGTCGGCTCCTCCTCCCAAGGATGCGCAGGATCTACTAGGCGATCCTCCTTGGTCAGCGGTCCCTCGCAAGAAAACAAGAGAGGTGTCAGACAGTTCAAAACAATTTATGCACTAAAAACAGATAATCAAAAATGGCTAAGCAGATAAAAGACACAAATGTACTCTACAAGCCGATGCTCCCCGGCAACGGTTCCATTTGAAAAATGAAAAATGCGAGAGCCGCTAAATAGTGGTCTGACAAATCAGACTCACTGTCGCTGAGGCGACTACTCAAGCCTTCCCGTTTGTCAACAATTAACCCAAACAATTAATCAAGCAATCAACGGTAAGGATTAAAATTTATTATACCCTACTAAAAATGTACAATGGCAAGCAAGTAGGGGTCGAACACAGGAAACAAAGGTGTAGAGCGTAGACAAAAAGTCAGATTCTAGGTCTAATGAACTACTTAGCCAATCTGAAATTTTTTGTGGGTTTTTTATTTTTAATAATTTTTTTCTTTTTTGTTTAATTTTTAATTTTGTATTTTGATTTTCTAAATTTACTGATTTTTTATTTTTATATTTTATATTTTTTTATTTTCTTTTTCAATATTGGAATATATAAACTATATATTAAAGGAGGTACTAGGGTATTTGTAAAAATATATAAAAATGCTCAAAAATTCAAAAATAAAATATTTTTGGTCTTTTTATGAATTTTTACTATTTTTGTGATTTTTGGGTATTTTTCAGATGCTTTTTGGTATTTTTAGAAGGTGAAATAAGGGAAAACAGTGACTTAGCTACTGGCTGAAGGTAAAATAGGAATGAAAAATATCAAACAGCCACAAAATTTTCCAAAACTAATTTTAAAATAAAGAAAATAAAATAGGGAATCTACAGAAACTGAGTTTGTATTTTCTTGATTTTTCTACTATTTTAAAGATTTTTTTGAATTTCTGGATATTTTTAATTTTTAAGGTTTTTCTTTTGAAATTTTCAGTGATTTTTGGACTGACACTAAAATAGAATAAAATACACAGTACGTGAATTTTTTGGAATTTTTCTAGGTGTTTTAATATAATTTTTTTATTTTCTAAGCTAGACAGTAGCTAAAATGCATGTTTTTGATTTTTAATAAATATAAAAATGCAATAAAAATAAAATGCAAAAACATGGCGTGGAAGTGCAAGTTAACAGGAGCTTATGTGATTTTTTTGGTAGATTTTGGAGTTAATATGATGCATGAAATAAATAGAGCAAGCAAGCAAAAATAACCAGCCCGGCAGGGGTATATCTGTAAATAGGCAAAGTATCCAGGGCACGCTTGCAATTTTCCAACAAAATATTACACTAATTTTGCGAATTAATAGACTAAATACCAATCACAAAACCCGCAGGGGTATGCCAGCAAAATGTCCAAGGTCACGCGCGCAAGGCATGTGAACCTAGGAGGGGTATAACTGCAATATTGAAAACCCTGGGGGCTTACATGCAAAAGGCCAATACTTTTATATAGCTGCTGAAAGTTTAGGTACTAAAAGTGGACACACAAAAACTCCGGGGTTCCCTTGCAAAAATCCCAGACGCACGTGACAGGCACGTACGCCAGGTGGGGGACCTAGACGCAATATTCAAAAGCCCAGGGGGCTGCGTGTAAATATTACAAAAACAATTAAACGACCCACGAAAGTTTAGTTACTAATAAACTATTACAAAAACTGGCGGGGGAGGAATGCAAAATTACCCACACCGGGGGCGCATCCAACGGCTGATAGGTCTCACTTAACGCCACGTGGAGCGTCCTCCTTGCGCGATGCCCCTTCGGCTGGACTGCCCTGATTAGATGATTGAAGTTGATCGAACGGCAAGGGCTGGATCTGATCCTACGGTGGCTACTATCCTGGGCGATCGGCCTTTGATCGGACGGCGTGGAGAGGTCCACCAAGAACACCCAAAGAACAGGCCCCCGTTGAGTTTGAATCGACAAAGGACGGCTCCTCCGTGCACCTGGGCGGTCCCCGACCGTCTCCGTGTACTCCTGCAGGGTTCCTCTGACGTCTGGAGGCTTCAAAATGCCCAGGCGAAGGCTGTAGCCCTCCCGCTACGTATGCGGAGCTTGGCGGTTCCAAGCTTCTTCCGGCGAGGCACAAAATCCCCCCAGGCGCGTGGTGGAGTCTCAGACCTGCAAGGAAAATGGTAAATAAGTCGGGGGAAAATGCCCCGACCTCGTGGAGAGTTTCACAGGGGTGTACAGCGATGGGGGAAAGTGATGGCGACCGGCGAGACTCGATGCCGGTCGAGACGAAATCGAAAGGGTCTGATGATGGTTTGATGATGGATCATAACGAGGCGAACGCAAGGGAGAGTTTTAACGACATGGACACTAGTTAACAGTAGAGAAGAAGGGGAAAAGGACCTCACCAAGGTGTGCATGAAGGGGTCTCCGGCGAGAACTCCGGCGTGGGGATCGAACTCGATTCAACGCCGCCTTGCTCCCACGAGAAGCCCGACGAGCTCCAGCTGTCACCAGGAGTATCTTCAAGGGCTTAGGTTAGGGTTTTGGTGGTGGAAGAGTGATCAAAAAAGAGACGAAAGTCGGGGGGCGTATTTGAAGGTTTGACTGCCCATCCGACCAGCTCCAAAGAACGAGGCGCGCTGCTCGCATCGATGCTCCACAGCCCGCGGAAAGATATGGGCGAGCAACCTCGACCAACGACGAACAAAAGTCAAGAAGACTTTGACATGAAACGAGGAGCGGGCAGCCCTTGAAAAAATCTAGAAGCATACCCAAAAACCATTCTGACATGGCTACAGGGGGGAGGTCAGACAGTTGACCAGAGGTCAACTGTCAGACCAACCTGGTTGGTCCACGTGGACCAACCAGGAAAAACCCCTTGTAAAATCAATTAAAAATATTAAATGAATTATTTAGCTTTAGGTTATTAAATAAAAATTGTTTATTATTTTATATATTATTTAATGGTGATTTTTATTTATTTTTTAGAGGTATATTTTTACAAGTTTCTTATTATACCCTTTATAGGTATATTCTTCTATATATTTTAATCTTTTATTTTTATTTTGTATATTTGATTTATTTATCTTTATTTATTATTTTATAAATTTATAAAGTATTTTTATACACTTAGTTATATTTTTATTTATTTTTCTGATGTAATTTGTACACTTAATAAAATAGAAGTATACGTTATATAGGTATGTATATAGGTATTTTGCCTATGTCTTTTATATACAAGTATTTTTATTTTGTATTTCTTTTGTGTTTTATTCTGATTTTAACATATAAATATATTATAAATAATATTTACAAAATTATAAAAATTTAAAAATACAAAAATAATGAATAAATAATAAATCGAATATTTTAATCTGTACAATTATACAATGTGGGTCCAAAACTCAACTTTCAAACCGTAGCTCCGCCAAATGCGAAACCATGCCATTAAATAGCTTATTTTATTCTATATACAATTAAAAGTGAGTTTGCTGCATTTGGAGTTTTCATTTGTGAGATACGGGTCTGGGAAGTTGGGATTCTGGATTTTTGTTCAGGCCATAACTTTTTATCTGTACATTATTTTTGAATGAAATCAATTTTGTATTTTTCTTTATTTAATTATCTAAACTTTCATGTACAAAGTTTCTTTATTTGATGTATAAAAAGTGGAACCAAAAATAGGTCCCAAATTGAATAAATAATGGATAAAATAAAAGGGATTTTTATTGTATTCTAGCCCTTATCTCCCCCTACTTTATTCCTTGTCGACCTAGCCATCGAGATGCCTAGGTCTCGGGGTTTCAGGTCATAAAATATTTACAATATTTTATTCTTTTTCTTTTCTTTTCTTTATTCGATAATTTTGGCTTTAAAAATAGCATTTTATACCGTATTTACACCATGATGCATGAATGCTAAAATACCTATATTAAGCCTATTTACACGCATTTACTAAGGTTTTTAAGGCCAAAATGATAGAATAAAGATGATGAAACATAGATTCATCTGGGGGTCGGGGGTAGGCAAGGGTTGGGGGGTCGGGGGTACGGGCGAAGGCGGAGGTCAGAGACGGGTGTGATCGAAAGTAGGCGGGGGTCGGGGATCAAGGGTCGGAGAATATTAATACTAGTATACACTACGTACCGCACGTTCACAGTAACTGGGTGGCCTAATAATTATTTACATAGTGCTATTGTGGCAATTGTCATAACCCCCACGATTCTAATACCACTTGTCGGGAACACCCCGTATATATAGAATCACATGAAAACACTAAAATTTTGATAAGAGGATGCAATGATATGTCAACTCTAACCATGGATAAAAAATTCTACCATGGAAAACTAAATCACATAGAATGGAGAATTTTAATGTGGAAAACCCTCAATGGAAGAAAAAACTACATGTTCATCACAACCCAAAACCTTATAATTAAAGATGTAAGCTTTGAGCGGCTTACACAAAGCTGATGTTCTCTACAATGGCACAATTTATCAAAAGTAGATATAATTTATGCAAAACTTATCACATGCATCATCGACAGGATTATGATCACTCCACACCTATTTCCAAAAGGTGATTGATTTCTTCCCCTAATAAGATATTGATTCTTCTCTAATTAAGATATGATTTCGTTCTCCAAATTTTTTTGAAAAATGTTGCATTTCATTTCATAAAAAAGAAGGGGTAGGGTGGTACATTGTACCCGCTTCACAACAACACCAGCAGATAGTTTCAGCAACCACAAAATAGAGGCTAAGATACTCTGTAAGGGCCCAAAATTTAGTACAACTGGCTAACCCTTATGGAGGATAAAATGCTCAGAGTTCTAGGGCATAAATAAAAAACAAAAACCATGAGTGCATAAAAGTTCAGCAATGAAAAAAGTTACAACATCTAGGGGAGCTTTGACAGCATGAGGGCATCATTTCATGATTTTCCTGATCGCTGATGACGAGTGTGAGGGTGAGGACTTGCAGGACTCTCTAAGTTCTCTGCAATATAAGAACCATAAAGGGGTGAAACAATGAGATGGGTATTGGGAAGGGTTGAATGTTAAAGGGAACAATTGCAAAGTAAAGAAGCATCTTTAGCTATAGTAGAGGGTGGCTTAGATGTATCCTGAAACAACCTCACACATCATTCCTTCCAAATCAACCACTAGATTGATGCATTCTTGGTGATTATCTGCCAACGTGATTTTTAATGATGAATTAAGTTATGATTTTCAAAGAAACAATGCAAGTTGGTCCTCGGTAGGGAAATTTGAGAAAGTGTCAATATATGTAATGCAAATCGACTGTTTAGAAGTAGGTATTCAAGGGTTTTTAGCCTCCTCCAGGCATAGGGGGTACGCATTTGACGACAGGTAAGATAAGACGCCTATTTTATCTTGCGTCAAGGGTTTATCATGGGTGATTGACTACAGGAAAAGGGAAACACATGGGTGTAAGGGTTTAGACCAAAATTATATATGGAGTTTGGGGCCCAATCCATCATGGGCAAAGAGGGAGTAAAGGTCCTCTGTGACTCGTATGGAGTTGGCTCTACCAGGGAAAAAAGTTGAGTCTTCGTAGGGGGTTTAAATGGATACCTTTGAGGATGATCTTCAGTTCTTAAATCTCAAGGGCTGGACCTGCTTTTTCTAAAAGGGATTTGAACCAAATTTACTTTGTCGAAAGGGTTTGTAGAGATTCGTTGCTACATTATGTCGGTCAGATGTACTCATATGAGTCCATCTGTAGTCCTCACAATCCTGGAACCTCTTTCAGGCCTTGCATGGATCCCTTGCTACATATGTTAATCCTTCAGTGTGTGATTAATCGTATAACTTCATTGTATAAATTTGACATAGTAGACTACACATCTATGGAAATTCAGAAATATTGGGAATATATACCCATCGGGAAGGAGATCCAAGAAACACCATGTAACTAGCCACAATTAGAGGGGTGGTAGGACAAATCATGGCAGTGGATCCTCTAACATCCTCCACTTCTGACATTGACTGATCCTCATGGTGTGAAGATCGTGGAGTAGGCTAATGACCGTCGAAAGGAATGTACAGGTCAGAGCAGGTACCATGTACTAGAGCAGGTGCGTGGACAATGATGAGCGCTCAGCCGATTGAGGTTAAGTATCAGAAAAGCATATCAAGGTCGTAGCGACCTCAATGGCTCAATCAAGAAAAAAAACAGACCACCATAGAAAGAAATCAAACACGAAAACCAAGGCAAGCGGTCTTGCTAATTATTTAACCTTGTATAGCCACCAGGATCGAACACAAGGAGCACAGAATGAATCCAACGAAGTAGTCAGGTAATCCAAGAAATAAAGGTATTTTTGGTGGTTTTTAATTCTTAAATTTTTTGAATATTTTCTATTAAGAAAAGAGGTAAAGAAAAGGCAAAAAGGCACACTCAAGTAATTATTTAATGGCCTAAAAATACTCAAAAATTCAAAACAAAAATTTTTTGGTTTTTAAAATATTCAGATGTTTTTGGGTATTTTATGGGGGTTTTCTAATTTTTATATAATTTTCTAGAAATAAAAGAAAGAGGAAAACAACAAGCAATGTGCATCCTAGATGAAAAGGCACATTAAAAATATCTAAAGTGCCTCTAAAATCTTGGCAATATTTTTTTATGAAAATATAAAATAAAATCTACCTACAGAAACTGAAAACACATTTTTTTTATTTTTAATGAATTTTTAATGATTTATAAAGTTTTTAGCCTCTTGCAATTTTTAGATGTTTTATAAAAGATAATGGAATGAAAATCACATAGAAATTAAAACAAGACAAAACAAGCACCATTAATTTTTTGGAATTTTTAAAGATATTTCTCGATTTTTAATTGATTTTCTAAAATAGTCAGGGACACTTTTTAAGGTTTTTGAATTTTAGAAAATATCAAATAAAATCAAAATGCGTCACAAAAATTACCAAAAAAACTACACAGAAGCAGGAGCCACATTTAATTTTCTTGGAATATTTGGAGTAGTTTTGATATTTATTTGATTAAAAACAACACACACAGGTTATAGGGACCTAAATGAAATTGTTTTAAGTTTCATGATCAAATATTAACAAGCATAAAAAGCACGATATTAAAGATGCAATTTATCCAATAAAATCTGGGGTATACGCAAAATGCCCAAAAGATCAGGTCACACACGCATGCCACTCAAGGCTTGAGCAGTGGGGCGGTGAACGGCTTTGATTTTGATGCAAGTCACAGCTATGCGCCCTTGATCGAGCCCAATCGAACAGTAGCTATTGCTGTTGTGGCTGACGGATGGCGCGTTGTACTTCCGTCAGATGCGTGGTCGATCGAATGACTTATATACGCCCTGGATCTGGCTTGATCTAATCCGTTAGATTAATGGGAATCAAAGGGTTGTTGTAACCCTTGTCCGTCCCATATTCAACTACAGTTGGTTTTCTCCGATCGAGGCGGAGGAGTTCTCGAGCAATGGCGGTCGAAGACTCCGAATGATTCTAGGCGACACAGGCAGTGGCGAACGATGATGATCAGTTGTAGCTCCTCCAAGTGCATCGCGATGAAGATGTTTGAAGATGTGAGTGGAGGATTCCATTGACGAAGAGGGCTCGATGAAGATTCACAGACATGCTCTCCTCCCAAAAATGAATAAACGACTCAAGCTCAAAGGCTCGGTCGGAAGAAAACAAGAGATGGTGAATGAAATGGTTTCAATGATGGATTCAAATAAGAACATGTAGGGGATTCAAAATGTGACTACGAATCAAAAATGGAATTGGGGATTTGTTGAGGAAAACAGAGAGATTGAGAAGAGAAGTCGCAGAGGAAAGAAGGAAACGGGAGAGAATGAGGACTAACCTGAATAGAGATTGCGGATGAAGGTATTCGCTTGGGATGGAGCTCGGGTAGAGCTCCTGGATGATGGCCTCAACACCCAGCAGAGGCAGAGGCTGAGAACGACAATGAGTGGAGGTCCACGTTGGCGTTGGATCGTGCCACTCCTCGCTCTTCCTCGCTCAACGGCAAACGGAGATGCTCTTGTCACAAGCTCTCTCTCTTATTGGAGCTCTCAGAAGGAGAAGGTTACAACAATGGCAGATAGGGTGGCCGGAGATGAGGTTAGGGCTTTATATAGGGTGAGGAGATTGATGAAACCCAGTTTCATGTCATTAACTTGTGGATATTAACCCCTAGCTTAGACTAAGTGTCAATAAAAACCAGATAAAATGTTGTATATATCTGAGTCATGGAATAAATTAAAAATACAAAAAATAACAAAACTAAAATCGTATTGTTTTTATACCCTTAAAAATGCTCACAAAAATATTTCTCCTTTCATTTGACATTGTTTATGTTTTTGGTCAACATAAAACTTGTAGACGTCATCGAGATCTGCAACTTTCATGTTTTGAGTTTTTCCAGATTCAGTCTCCTTCTCCCTCATGTTTCACATTCTTTATCCTAATAACCTGATTGGGTCACGTGGCGCTTTCTGGTTGCGCCACGTAGCCCGATCCTTTTTTGCGCACCACGCGCCTTCATTTCTGGACCACTCGATTCCCTCTTGGCACCCTCATCATGATCGTTCATCTCCGCTTCATTCCAGGCCCTCCGATCCTTCTGCTTGATCTCATCACCGCCGTCCACCTCCGCCTTTATGTCCTCTCGCCACATGTCTTCATCGTAGCCGTACGATCATCTTCCATCCCATCCACTCCTTCCCGCTTCATCTTACGCTCATTCGATCATTCCCAGATCAAATCATCACCGTTCATCTTCACCTTCTTCTCCTTACGACACGTGGCGCTCCTTGCGCCCTTCGATCCGCCATCTATCGATCTAATCCACACCGCTCTTTAGCGCCCGCCTCTCAGTCATTGGATCGCGAGATCCAACGTCCACGAGACTGTCTCCTACCTCTGGATCCCCCTTGCCTACGTCGCCCATCTCACGCACTGGCTTTGCCCTTTCCATTTCCCCTACCTTCTCTGCCATCTTCTTCATTCATGAACCAGCCCATGATGGTGCCCAGTCATCCATGATCCTCGCGAGCATCCACTCCCTCCATGATTCCCTCTCGTCCGCTCTACACGTCCCTCTCAAGTCATGTGTGTCCTCATCGGAACTGCCACTTTCATTCTTCAAATACGCCATCACCTCCGCCATTCCGTGTTTCAATGAAAAAGAGAGCGAGATTGGAGTGTTTCCGTCGGTGACAACGACCTAGCATCCTCCTTGAGAAATGACCTCTCCACGACGAGATCTGAGGTGGTCTCTACCACTTCATCACATCCATCCCTCGCAGGAAGCTGCTCAAGCATCGGAAGACGCCGTCTCCTTGAAGTGACGATCATCAGAGTCGAAGTTTATCTCCTCCTTCACATGCAACAACCTCCACCCATCACATGTAAATCTTCTATCCTCATTTTATTATTTTTTAATCAAATAATTTTTTTGTTCATCATCAACACATCATAATTGCATTTTTTATTTTATTCTTACATCATTATCATCATACATCATCATCACCCCTCTTCATTTCGCTCCAACATTTATATTCCTTGTTCAAAAATAATGCAAAAAATCAAAAAAAACAAAAAAAATAAATATAAAAGCAGGAGAAGGTCCCCTGGCCGATGTCCATCTCTCCCTGCCGCTGTGCCCCACGACCTGCGGTCGCGCCACCCACTCCGTCTCCGCAGCCGCGGGTCCCCTACAGCCACTAGACGACCGATGTTCTCCCCCTGCAGGCCTCATGTGCCACATCGCCAACTGCCCTACCCGCGCTTGCGCAGCCCCGCGGTCGTACGCCCACCTCTAGGTCGACGCCACCCATGCCACCGTAGTCCCTTCATCCCCCAGCATCCTTCGTCCATTTCTGCCTCCAACCAGCGCGTACGGTCGCACCGCCCTCCAGCCGCAGTGCTGCCACAAAGCGCTGCAACTCCGTCGCACCGAGCCACTCACCAACCAGCGGCCACGATGCCGCCCTCTCGCACCACCAGCTGATACTCCTCCCCCAGCAGCCCAGGTCGCGCTCCTCTGCGAGCTGCCTCAACAATCACGCCCTCCGCTTGCGCGCCCGGCAAGCCACCATGCATCGCTCGGCCACCTCCATTGCACCCACCTCCGCGCCGCCCTCCAAACGCGCATGTCTGCCAGTTGCCTTCGACGTGGGCTCCATTTTTGGAACCCACAAACATGTCTATTTTACCTTTTTATTTTTTTATTTGTGAAATTTACATTTTTGTTCCTACATATTTTGTTTATTTCAAAAGTGCCCTTAGGCATAGTACAGTAGGGATGAGCATGGTCAGGTTGGGTCGGGCCCTAAAGGGCCCAGGCCCAAGCCCATTTAAAAACTTCGGGCTTTGGGCCGGGCCTAGGCCCGCAATTTTTTTGGCTCGGCCCAAGCCCAGGCCCGGACCAATTCCTATGGGTCGAGGTTGGGACGGGCCGGCCCATCTCCACCCATTATAGTTTGAGTTTTTGTCTAAAGTCAATCTCAATTCAAGTTAGACAAGCTAAAATTATTTAAAACCTATGCCATAATACTTGTGAAACAACTAAAACTCAATTGTACTGGAGAAGATTTCTCATTTATACAGGTGCACTCAATTTTATATACCATAAACGTCTTTCATTACAGAAATTGAAAGAGTGACCAAACTTACACTGTTAACAACAACAGGTGCACCAGGCATTGCATGTTAAAAATTAGACATAATGCCCATATTGGGTAAAGGTTCAATAATAAAAAATATTCTGATGGAAAAAATAAACACTTAGAAATTCAAGAATAACCAACAGAATCTTAAACATAGACTAATTAAGAAGAATTAATTCCGAATTGAAATACAATGATCATCAATTCATATGCCCTACACCTGACTTTCTTGATTTATAAACATTGTATGAAGACATGATACATGAATAAAGTGTGCATGCAACGGGTGAGAGTTTCCAGACATGTAGGATACAGGAAGGGTTCGAGCCCTCTTTGGGCTGGGCCCTTGGACCGGGTCGGGTTGGGCCGAACAAGCCCAAGTCCGGCCCAAAAAAAAATTTGGGCCTAAATATTGGGTCCAAGCCCGGTCCAATGTTTGTTTGGGCTTGGGCCGGGCCGGGCTTTTTGGGTTGGGCTTCGGGCTGGGCCAGGCCGGGCCAGCATAATGCTCATTCCTATAGTACAACTTATTCATTTCAATTTATGTATTGCGAAGACATCTCTAACTTTGTATGATAATTTGGATGTCTTCCTTGCATCACTTATTTTAATGAAAAATAGCAACTTGTTGAGAAACTAAGTTTTTATCATTTGGATATTTATTTACATTTCTGTGAGCATTGGATAATTTATTAAAAATCAGAGTTTGAAATTCAGTGATAGTTTACCCATTCATGATCTGACATTTGCACATAGTTATTCCTTACTCCAAAAATTGTGCAAAAATCGTACATGATGCCTCTAAGTCTATTTTAGTGCTTTCCAAATTTCATCTAAATAGGAGTTGTCTTTTGCCTTAAATAAATTGTTGAGTGATTTCTGTAATTGATTTTTAGTTAAATCCATGAATATCATTTTTGCGAAAGTTCAACTCTCCTGAATTTCTAATTTAAATATCTATTTAAGATAAATCACTCTCTGGATAATTTGATTTTGTGGGTTTATGAAAAATAAAATACTCACAGTCACATTGTTTTCATTTAAAAATTCATAAAAAAATCATCTATTGTCGAAAAAATTCAAAAATATTATTATAGCTTCATTTCATCACATTTCACTTACTATAAATTTTTCATAATTTTTGCATTTCGTTTACACGAAAAATTGCATAAAACCTCCCAAAAAATGTATTTTTCATCGTTGCACTTTAAACCTCAAAAATTCCAAAAAAAAATACATTTTGCATTCATTATTGGACTAGGTTTTCAAGAAAAATATAACTTGGTTAGATTGACTTAATTTCGCATTAAAATTAATTTAGCTAAGTTGTGTGTTTTCATATTAACCTAATTAATCTGCATCTTTGCATTTGGCATTTTTATTGCATAAAAAATAAAAAAAAATACCGCTTGGAAAAACCTTGAGTTAATTCCTCTAATCTGGTCTGAAGTTGTTCCTTTGCCTCCTTGAGTCGACCCTAGGGCTTGCCCATGTTAAAAAACATCAAACTGCACATTAATTAAATAATCAATTCATCGATTCGTAATCTTTTATCGATCTTGATTGCCCATCTACAACAAATCGTTGCATATTTTAAATTAAAAGGACATATCAACGGATCAATTAGAGACTTGGGGCCCAAGCCATCGAATGGCATCACCGATAGGGGGTACGGTCACCGGTGGGTAGTTAGGATACCGGTCGAATGGCCGATCGGTGAAGGGAAGAGGAAGAAGGAGCGACGGGCGGAAGAAGAAGGGTGATGGGGAAGAAATCGTACGTCGAGGAAGAAAGGAGGAAATGGAGGAGAGAGAGAGAGAGAAGGAGAAGAAAGAAAAAATGAAATTATTTAATTATAACTTAAGTAAATAAATTAAATTAATAAATAAATCAATAAACAATAATTAAATACTAATTAAATAAATAAAAGTAAAGTAAATAATTAATTAAATGGATATATAATTAAATATATAAATAAATAAACAAATTAGTAATTAATTAATTAATTAAAATTATATTTATATTTTTTAGTAATTAAATATTAATGAAGTATATAAATATAAGAAATTGCATGTATTAAATAAAAATAAAATTAAGATGCGGTGTACATTTTATACCAATAGGGTCCCAAAACCCACTTTTTGCATATTAACTCTTATTTTAGTGAAATATATTTCATTTGATAGATAATTCTATAAAATGAACTTTAAAAGTAAGTACACTCAATTCAGAGTCCATATGGCCGAGATAAGAGGTTCGAAAGTTTAGGGTCACAACTTTGTGGCTTCGAGATTTATTGGCATTTATTAGTAAATAATATTTTTCATATTTTTCTATTGATTTTTATAAACACATTAGAAAAATAATTAAGTCAGACGGAGTTAAGAATAATTAGTTATAAAATAAAGAAGACATATACATAATGCGTATATAAGGGGTCAAAACGTCAAAACTCGCATGTTTTATTCTAATATTTTTTTGATATTTTTAATAAATAGTATTAGTTATAAAACGATATTTAAAAGTGAGTTTGGTAAATTTGGAGTTTTGTATAAATATTTTTGATCCTTGGAAGTTGGCTTTTACGGTTTTTTCAGTTCATCATAATTAATTATCTATACATTAAATAATTTTTCTGATATTTTTATAAAATGTATATTTATTATTATAAACAACTTTTATGAAGAAAATTTTTAATTTGAAATAATCTTGATGGTAAATAAAATAGATGAAGTATTTACAATGTGAAAATTTGTATTTATCCACATTTGTGATCTTGAGTTCTTGACATTTTTATAAATGAGGATCCTTATCTCCCCCTACTTATTGATTTTGCCGACCACGTCAATATTGACATGTTCTCGGGGTTAGAATCAGTCTATATATATTAGATATCTACATCCTTCTTTTTATTTTTATTTTTCTCTTTTATTATTTTATTTTGGATAAAATAAGTGTTAAATATATAATATGAATAAATGCGGTTAGAATGTTAATTAGTGAGAATTAGTGAATATTTGGGGTGGATACTAAGAGTGATACGCATTCTACCTCCACTGAGCGGGCTGGAATTGACTAGGACCTGATTGGTGCTACTCTCTGGTCTGCCCCATATGTGCCTATGGTGACTGCTGGGATGAAGTACCTCCTGAAGACCAGTAGAAACTAGGATGATCACGATGGATCCCTGGTTGCTACGATTGATTATACCAAATCCCATTGACCTCAATTAATGGCTCAGCCATCTCTGTGTAAGTCAGGGGGATCAAAGCAAAAGGCTGATCACTCTGATACACCACCATCTGAGTGTCAGATGATGGTGTCTGATGTGTCTGCGGGTAAGCAAGAGACTGATGAGTCAGCTCGAAATGCACATGATAGATGTGTTGAACTGAAGAAGGTGGCCTTATAAGAATGCTTCAGTCTCTGCTCACAGGATCAACCGGTGATCTAGAAGACTTTATGGAATCTATATCTATCTCCTGAAGGCACATAATCTGAGTCTTCAGACCACTCAAACATCTTTCAAGCTCATCGATCTTTTCGAGCTTGTCCAAATTATGGCACTTCTTTTCAATGATTTCCATGTGATCCAACTTCTGACATATGATCCCCATATCAGCTGATGAGGAATCGGAATGAGTAGAAGCAGAAGAAGAAGGAGTCCCCTCAATTTGTACCACTAGGGAATGATGGTGATAAGAAGGTGGGTTTGTCTATGTGTAGAAACTAGTTTGGGACATCGTGGTATAGTTCTCGGTTATCTCCTCATAGATAGCCCATACTTGATCCTTGTGTTTGGTAAAAGTATGATCCACCACATGATGCGTTCACCAGTCCTTGTAACTCTGGTGTCAGCCGACAAAAGAAGCTCTGCACTAGGTTCGTCTTCAAGATATCGTGGTTTGGTGATGAATCTGTGATTCATGACTCTAAAAGTTGAAAATAGAGCTTTGTTCCCAAGTAATTAGCTGCATATTTCCACTTATATTGCATAATTAGCATTCATGCATGCATTGATAACATCTGCATTTTAGCATTCATATTTGCATAAAATAAGAAGCCAAATTCATCTGTAATATTCACTTGTATATTCATCATATTTCAACTATTTGTATATATTTTATACTAACTCCGAATCCAATAAAACCAACTACATAGTATGTATATGACTAACACTAATCAAAGAAAAATATCAAAAAAATACTAACTTGTAAAATTACCCAATAAAACCCCAAACCCAATTAAAGACCTTAGACCTTAAAACGCACATATCTCTCTCAAACAACTTCCGAATAAGGTCTACTCACTTTTATAATATACATTTAGAGACCTTCGAAACAAGACTAAATTCATTAAAATCGGAGCTCGTATGCAAAACTTGGGTTTTGGGCCCCTTTTGTATATTGTACATATTGACCTTTTTGCCCCTGTATTTTACCATTTTATTATCTTAATTATTAAAAATCCAAAAAACTTAGATTAAGTTGTAAATATTCTTTTTATATGTTTTCTATTTTTATTTTGATTTTTCTCTCTTTTAAAAATGACAAAAAATTACAAAAGATAAAATACGGTATTTTATATCTATAAGGTACCACCCAAAAATACCTTTTGTACAGATGATTTCATTTGATTTTTGACCCTTCACGAAAGTTGTAGATCTCGTCGAGACGAGCAACTTTCGTTTTGAACACTTTTTGATTTAATCCCTTTTGTTATTTCTTTTTTATTTTCTTTACATTTAATTTTTGAATTTTCTGGGAGCGACATGTGGCAGCTCCTGGAGCCGCCACATGTCACCCCATTTTCTTTATTTTTGGATTTATTTTTTATTATTTTCGGATTTTATTACTTTAATTATTATTATTATTATTATTGTTATTTTTATTAGCCTACTATATTATTTTATTAATTTATTTATTTTTACTCCCTTTTACTTCTTCCTCCTTACTTGCCTTCTACTCCAAGCCACACTTACCCCACTTCCTCCACCATTCTCTCCACCTTCTCCACTCATTTTCTAACTCCCTTCCCTTCCTTTTTATTCATCATCACCTCCATCATTTCCCTTCATCCGCCATTTCTTCAATTGAGAGGGAGAGACCACCAGCCTCCGAGTGTTGTCGGTGACAGCTTCAGCATCTCTCAGTCGAGCGACGACGGTTTCAAAGGCAAGATCCACGAGGACTCTTCCTCGTGTCGTTGTGCATCACTTCAGGTCACAACCGAGCTTCTTCGATTTTTCGTCGAATCAAATCGAGGCCACAACTGAAGCCGCGCACCGCGGCTCATCTTCGATGAACCACAGGTAAGTATATTCTATCTTCATCTTGTGATTTTATTTTATCTAACAAATTTGCATTTTTCATTTGTGCATTTTGAACCCAAAAAATCCCACTTGGAAAATCACAATCTAATCCATCTAAGTTGATCCCGAGTTGTTCCTTTGCCTCCTCGAGTCGACCCTGGGGCTTGCCCAGGCTAAACAAACATAAAACTGCATATTAATTTCATTCGATGATTCATCAATTTGTGCGGTTATTTTTTATCTACGCGGATCTATTCGACTGCAATGCATTCGTCAACTAGACAACAATAAAAAGGGTAGGTCCGCAGTTCGTCAAAATGGCGCTGTTGCCGGGGAGGCACGGCTTAGGTTAATTTACAGTAATATTTGAGTGCTTGATTTTCTATCCCCGGGTAGTCTGAACCCCGGTTTTCTTGTGAATATTTTCTATCTTTCAAATTTTGTATTTTTTTGTGTCGTTCTCTATCTGACCTCAATTTATTTTTGTGCGAGGGCCCGGTGGACTTGGAGCGGCTTTCTTGAAGTCGACACATCTCGAAGTGCATCGGAGGCCAACGATTCTTGGATCAAGTCGGCTGTTGAGATGCCAGAAAGATTTCTTTTTTTTAACTTGTGAAAACAAAGTGTCTGCATTTCCAGCGGTTCCCATTTGGATTCTCGCGTGTGTAAACATAGTGGAACCGTGTCCCCGTATGCTGTGTGGATTGAATTTCTAGACTAGGCTTATACTAGCGACTCCTCGAGCCATTCTAGGATTTGCTTGTGCTCGTAATTTTCTAGGACCACACATCACTTAAAAGACGCACTTAGACCGCAGATCTAGTCAAATCAACCCGTTATTCACTTGCTAATAGAACTGCCTGTCTAGGAGCGGATTTTTGTTGCTTGCATTTGCATATAGTGTAAAAGATTTCAATTCTGTTTGCATCCTGCATAAAAAGCGAAGGGATAACTATAAGTATCTCTACTCAGCATACGCATCATCATTTTTCGTGCATCAGCTTTTCTCGATTTCCCCCTCTGTTTTTCAAACTTAAATTAAACGGAAATTAGGACTGGACGTTAGGCGTGCTGTGTGGTTGGACTAACAAGTGATCACTTAACTTAAAACCGGGACTGCTAACATTATTGACCAAAAAAATCAATAAAATTGGAAAACTTTTTTTGGGAGATTAATCACTGACCTTGTTTTCAGGCTGAGTGAGGGTACTTGAGTGTGTGTGAACACCTTAAGGCAGAGCCCAAATCCCCGCCTTCCATATCACGTTCTGACTGATCCTAGCAAATATCACAAGTTGAATTATTTAGGTTCACTGACTAGTACCAAGTAGCCTCCGCCTGTCTCAGGTAGATAGGGGCAAAATTGCGGTACTTCGTGACAAGTTGCCAGTAACCCCCCAGGGTGAAGTTCCGGCCTTGTCAGCCTTCGCCTGCTTGCAGGTAGATAGGGGCAGGTCTTTGAATCCATCAACTTGGGATAGGAGCAAAGAAAGGAAGAACCGCCGGTATCTTAGGCGACAGGTTAAACAGGGAAGACGCATCCGGCTTTGAGCCGACTTCCCTATAGGCCACGTAACCTTTGCTATTTGCTTGAAAAACTCACACTTAAAATCAACCAAACTAATCGGACTCGATTTCGGGTCCTTCACCGTGTTAAGTGTGAACTCGGGGTTTGCTCTTGCGGTTGTCTTTGTGTTTGTCCGTGTGTGTTATCCTGTGTAATTGCACATTTTCTACCTCCATCTTCTTACATTCACCTTTCCTCTTCAAAATGTCAGGATATTGGTCCCCATACCCTGTGACCTCTGGTCAATCCTCCTCGACCATATACCGTTCATTTTCGCCTTCTCCTTCTTCCATGTATCCTCCGCCATCCACGGGAGATTCTTACCCGTGGTCGGCTCCACCTCAACCCGATTATGAAGTTAGAACTTTGACTGACTTCTCCATTTCTTCGCATTTCTTACCTACTCCATATTCCAAAACCCCGAATCCACTTCCATCTTGGGTTGACTGTCCTTATTCTCGAGAGCTTGCAGGAATAAAAGAATCGAATGAAGAGCAAGCCACTGCTGAGACAGATGATTGGCAAAATTATATGCCCCCATTCTCGCCTCAAGTAGGGACCAGACCACAATTTACATATACACGTCCCGACTTGACCTTAGGGCATAACTTGGTCGATCGAACAACCCGAATGAAGAGTCCTGCACATCATGATTTCCCAGACTTGATTTACTTTAGTGATCAAGATTCCATTAACCAGCCTTCATTCGGAGAGCCTATACATTCACAGGAGTGGACTCATGAGCTAGACATACTAGTCCCTCGTTCATTGACTCCATCATATGAGGCTCCGACCAATATTTGCCATTCGGATGATCAATACTCGACCCAGGATTACATGCCAGAGTCTAGGTATGTTGAGTATGAGACCTCAATATCTCAGCAGTATCCTCCAATTGAGCAGAACTCTCCCATGATTTGTAATGAGAATTTTTTGGAGGATGACATTTCTTGACTTATCGTGAAACATGAATTATTTGGTGCCAGGTCGAGAGATGTCACTGACATATTACACTCAATTTCTGCCAGCATGGGTATGAAAGTGGGGAAGGAAGTAAGTAGATCTGATGTTGAAAACAGAGCAAATATTACGGAACCCACACAAGGTGTACAGCTGGAGTCCATTCTATCTCCCTCTTCTACTAACCCTCTGCCTTCCAATCTAGAGTCTGATCATTCATCCACCAAAAATACCAAAAAATTTGAAAAATCAAAAACTCACATAAAAATTGAAAATGAAAATGATTTAAAAAAGTTGGATCCTACCCTAAGGGAAGCACTCGATGAAGAATTGATTTTCAAACTTCCCTTAATAAAGGCCATAAATCACTTCCCTGACCTCAAACGATTTGTGAGAAGTAAATTGATGCCCAAGAGGTCGGGCAATAAGAGGACAAGGACTGAAAGACACATAGTGTCTATGGCCACCTCCTTGGTGACGGGGAGAAAGACCAAAAGCCGCAGAGTGAAGCAGTTGCCCCGAGTTGAATGTGAAATCAAAGACACCATCTTTACCCATGCGAGAATCGATGATGACTCACTGATAAATATCTTCCCGACCTCTGTGTTTGATAAGCTCAAACTTAGGACACTTAGGAAGTCGAGAGAGATCGTTCAGCTGGTTGATCGATCTATCAAACGGCCGAGAGGAAACATTTCAGTCATCGTTACTTTCCAAGGTGCTCTACTTCAGGTGGACTTCATGATCATTGACATTGAGCACCGAGGAGAGTTTACCCAGTCTCAGATTATTCTCAGGAAGCCGTTCTTAGCCTTGGCTAAGGCGACTATAGATTGTGAGACTCGGGAGATCAATTTTTTAGCATTGGGAGTACTCTGACCTCACCCATTCTTTGACACACTCTACTCTAAGGTGCCTCGCACATCAGTTGACAAGCGTGACCATCGAGAGGTAGATGAGTCCCACCTCTCTGCTACACTTGAGGGACCGACTGACCGGACGACCGTTGGTTCTGAGACTCTCCACACGTTCACTTCATCAATTGCTTGCACCACCACCGTGACAGCTTCTAAGGAGGGCTCACGACCAGAAGCTATCATTAAGTCGGATACGACCTTTGTTGATTGCCTTGACCATTTTGATGATCCGACACAAGAGCCCAATAACGCCAAACCAGCTGAGACCAATAGACACTTCCCGAGACATGTGCTGACCCTTCAGGAATATTACAATCTATATGGTGACTCGTCTGATGAGGAACCCATAGTCAGCACCACACCACGACCCGGACCTTCTAAGGAAACAACCCAGACAAAATTGACTCCACATAAAAACACGGTTGCTCCCTCTTCTAGTCAGCTATCTAGTGAGAGGAAGTCGAGAATTGATTCCTCGAGATGTTCCCCCGAACCTCTCAAGGCGCGTCGCTCTCATCTCCCTCTCAATGATTCAGGTTCTTTAAAACTGACTAAGAAAGTTTCCTTCAACACACCGGAGAAGGAATTTTCTGAGGAGTCCTCATCTGGTCCGGATAAGGTGATTTATATGAGTGAGCTCAGTTCGGTTGTTCTCAAGCCTTATCTAAGCAAGCAGCCGTGTGTCGACCCTCGTTGGACGATCCCCACACCTCACTATTATTCATCTGAGGACGATTCCTACAGTGACACATATGTATATTATCCACCTCCTCGCGTCCGCAAGAAGGTACGTCACAAACCTTCTTGATCCATGTATATTCTCAATTCTCCTTGTGTATATTTCCCCTCCCTCCCCATTGATTCGAATCACTCGCCCCGGCTCCATATCATTTCATTTTATGGCTATACTTAGGATGATCAGATCCTAAGTATAGGGGGAGAGTGACCCGAGTCTCTTCACCATTCGATATATATTCTCTAGATCTCATCGGTTCTCACACTCACTCTTGTCCTATACTTAGGTTGACCAGAGCCTAAGTATAGGGGGGACCGATGTCCGCCGTGTATATATTCCTCCATTTCCCCTCTTACCCTCACCCGCCCATTTTTGATCTTCTTCTACACTTAGGCTGCTAGAGCCTGAGTATAGAGGGCGGAGCGACTTCTATATTTTTTTATTTTTTAGCTCTCCTACGCTTAGCATGAGCTGTCTTTTTCCTCACTTTTCGTGCTCTGAGGACATAGCACACGCTAAGTATAGGGGTGTGTGTATATATTACATAGATACTTTACCCATAGCTCGTACTTTCGCATATTTTCGTGTACTTTTGTATATATTTTTGTAATAATTACGGGTGGGTAAAAATTTGAAAAAAAAATTACTTGTATAATACTTGTAAATCTTTTGTAAAAATTGAAAAAAGTTTGTAAAATACTTGTATACTTGTATATTGTATAACACTTGTATAATTTGTATAATACTTATAAACTCTTGTAAATTGTTGTAACATAGGAGGTATACCAAAGTTTTGAAAAAACAAAAAAACAAAACAAAACAAATAAAAAAATCAAATGCTTCTTATTTACTCTTGCATATCATCCTTGCATTCAAAAAAAAAGAAAGAAAAAAAGAGTCTTGCATTTTCATTCATCTACATAGCATGTCATATGCATCTCATCTGCATATCTTGCATATGCAAGGTGAAAAGCTAGTGGGTTCTGAACAAAGTTATGAGTAGATATTGAGGATGGACTTGATTTGACCTTAATCCACCTAATTTCAGAGAAACCTTATAGGAACTGGAGTTAAGATTTCTCGGGTCAAGTGACTTAATTCTTTGAGTCTGCAAGTCTATGTTCACATGTCATCTTGATTAGTCTAAGTAGAATATCTCGTGCACACGCATGATTCTTATAGACAGTGACCTAACTTGGACAAGCACAATGCATGTATCTCTTCATTAATGAGGTGGTGAAGAGGTAGAATCCTTTATCTTGGAGTAGCACACGGGTGGAAACATCCGTCCTCCTCTAGGGAGGGTAGTGCATCTCAACCTAGTCTGGTGGTGTTGACATCTAAGGACGGGACGCTGTGGGTTGCAATAATGCTTCAAAAGAGGGATAGTCTACTGGATCAAGAGGAAAAACTCCTTATGTACATGCTGCACCTTGTATATAGTTCAAAAAAAAGAAAAAAAAAGAAAAAATGCAAAAACTCCAAAAAAATCAGACAGGTCCAAGTGAAAATAAAATACCTGTCGGAGTATGTATATTAGCAAGAAGTCTGTAGCTGGATGACGTGGCTACACTGGTCAGGCATCCCGAGATAGGTAGCTACACTGGCTACCGTCCATTCTTTTCTCTACCCCCTCCTCTTGAGCTAGTCGCACTTGAACTTAGAAGAGAATACCCCGCTCCTCGAGGAAAGAGTTACTAGACCGGGTAATCAGAGTTACCTTGTTAGAGGAGGCTGGTTCTGAGCCATTTCTGATGTGGAGAGCTATTTTACACTTACACAGTAAAGTAAGAATCATAGTCATCAGAAATTTGCGTCTGAGGATTTGTTCTGACCTGACTATTGAGGAGTCTTGAATAGAAGTCTTGTGGAACTTGAAGTATGTTAGGTCTTAAGTACAGATCCCAATAAGGTTTCGCCACACAATTAATTCAAAGGTCGAGTCAAGCCCCATTTTCAACTTTTGTTCATGACCTTGGTATGGAACCCAAAATCATTTCACTCTTGCATTTCATTTTAGTTGCTCGGGGATGAGCAAGGTTTAAGTATAGGGGGGTGATGAATCTGTGATTCATGACTCTAAAAGTTGAAAATAGAGCTTTGTTCCCGAGTAATTAGCTGCATATTTCCACTTATATTGCATAATTAGCATTCATGCATGCATTGATAACATCTGCATTTTAGCATTCATATTTGCATAAAATAAGAAGCCAAATTCATCTGTAATATTCACTTGTATATTCACCATATTTCACCTATTTGTATATATTTTATACTAACTCCGAATCCAATAAAACTAACTACATAGTATGTATATGACTAACAATAATCAAAGAAAAATATCAAAAAATTACTAACTTGTAAAATTACCCAATAAAACCCCAAACCCAGTTGAAGACCTTAGACCTTAAAATGCACATATCTCTCTCATACAACCTCCGAATAAGGTCTACTCACTTTTAAAGTAATATACATTCAGAGACCTTCAAAACAAGACCAATTTCATTAAAATCGGAGCCTGGTATGCAAAACTTTGGTTTTGGGCCCCTTTAGTATATTGTACGTATTGACCTTTTTGCCCCTGTATTTTACCATTTTATTATCTTAATTATTAAAAATCCAAAAAAATAGATTAAGTTGTAAAAATATTCTTTTTATATTTTTCTATTTTTATTTTGATTTTTCTCTCTTTTAAAAATGACAAAAAAATTACAAAAGATAAAATACGGTATTTTATATCTATATGGTACCACCCAAAAATACATTTTGTACAGATGATTTCATTTGATTTTCGACCATTCACAAAAGTTGTAGATCTCATCGAGACAAGCAACTTTCGTGTTGACCACCTTTTGATTTAATCCCTTTTGTTATTTCTTTTTTATTTTCTTTACATTTAATTTTTGAATTTTCTGGGAACGACATGTGGCGCTCCTGGAGCCGCCACATGTCACCCCATTTTCTTTATTTTCGGATTTATTTTTTATTATTTTCGGATTTTATTATTTTAATTATTATTATTATTAGTAGCCTACTTATTTTATTTATATTATATTATTATTATATTATTATTTATCTCCCTTTTACCCCTTCCTTTCTTCTTCCCCACTCCAAGTCACCACTCCCTCCACCATCCCTCCATCTTCTCTACCTCTTTTCTAACTTCCCTTCTCCTCTTTATAATCTCATACACTCCTCCATTGTTCATCATCCACCGATCTTGAGAGAGAGAGCCCCAGCCCTCGTATCGTTCTTGGTGACAGCACGGACGAGACGATCTGAGCGACAACGAGCTTGGCCATCTTCGGTCGTGGTGAGATCCAAGGAGCCTCACAACTCCTTGTTGCAGCTTCCACACAAGTTGCTCAAGCTTCGGAGCACCTGCCATCTCCTCGAGGCAACGACGGAAGCCGCACGATGCAGCTCCATTTTCGGTGAATCACAGGTAAGCAACCCCTCTTCTTTTCCTTGTCATTTATTTTTATCTAACAAATTTTCCCTTATTATTCTTCATATTCGTCATCACAATCAAAAACATCATTAACCATCACCACCACTATCATCATCACATTCAGATAAAAACCACTCCATTTTTTTATCCCATCACCACATCATCATCTTGTTCATCACACAAACATCATCTCATTTTTCACCACACAAATCATTACACAAAAACCACAAACACCACCTTCAATCACCATCACCACCATACATTCATTTCACATTTTTCCTATTTACAAAATACAAAAAAATTGCAAAACAAAAAAAGAAATTTTAGGAGCGGCAGCTTGGACGGTCGTCTGCCCACCGTCGTCAAGCTCTCAGCAGCCCCACGCCGACGCGTGCCCCTCCTGCAGGCGGCTGCCACAACCGTGCGGCCCGACGCTGCCTTGTTCTTGGAGCGCTTCACCGCCTCACTGCGCCGCCCAGGCGCAACGCCCTCGCACAGCCGGCCCTCCCCAGCCGCCTTGGCCGCAACACCATCGTGAGCTCCACCCGCCGCTTGCCCCAGCACCGCCCCACCGACGCGAGCGGTCGTGCGCGTGCGCCCTCCGCCCGCGGCCTGCCGCTGCCGCCTTGTCCGCCCACCGGCCTCCTCCTCATCCTTGCCGCGCGCAACCGTAGCACCGCCCTGGAGCCACCGCCGCCCGTCCTTGCCAACCTCCATCGTTAGCCCTACTTGCAGGAGAAGAAAGGAGGTCTATTTTTTATTTCATTTCTTTTGTGAAAATTGCACTATCACCCATTAAGTTTGTTTAATTACAAATGTGTCCATGTTCTTTGTTTGTTTATTAGTTTCAATTCTGTATTGCATTCATACCCCTGCATTTGCACGTTTATTTTGTCATTATTCTGTTGTCCATTTTTAATTCCGAAAATTGCATTGTGTAGCATAACTCTTGTTCTACCATGTTATCATTTATTTGTATTTTCCTGATTTGCAAAATATTTATAGAATTTAATTTGGGAAATATTGCAATATTTTGCTCATTTTGATTGATTAATTGATTGCGCATTCTATGCTTATCGAAAAATCTCTGAAAAATCATCACTGGTAGATTTAAGTTTATGCTACAACATATCAGAAAATCACACCATTTGCACACATAATTTGTCTTAGAAAAATCATTTAGTAAAAACATTAATCGATTTTTAATTAATCAACCGTGAAGTGTTTTAATGAAATTTAAGTTGATTTGGACAGCTCTTAATTTAGACCTATTTGGATTAATTTTGTTTCTAAGAAATAGCATCGTTGATAATTATTAAAATTAGTTTAGTCATTTTCACTAAAGTCTGCATTTTTCATTATCCGTGCATCTAAAAATTACAAAAAAAATAGAGTAGCTTAATTTCATTCCATTTCATAATCTGGCCAAGTTTCATCATTTTTGGACTTAATTTGATCACTTATCTGAATTAACATTTAAACTGGCCTGATTTTGCATGTGTCTTGCATAAAATATACCAAAAAGACCAAAAATATCCCCTCTGCAAATCATACCTTAGAAATTTGCTTCAAATCAACCTAAGGAGACAGCTGCCTACTTGAGTTCGACCTTGGACTTCCAACCAAGTAAAAAAAATTTGCCGCTCGAGATTAACTTAAATATAATTGAAAGTGGTTTTTGATTCGCTCTCGTTATCCGACTACAACGAACAAATATTATTAATTTGAACATTAATTTGCTCGAATTAACAAGGGTAGCGGGAGCGTTATCGTTGGAACACCTATCGATGAGCTCTCTTAAATGGTCCCATGCTCCATGAAACTAGATGTTCCCTAGCATGGTGAAACAACTAATCATAGCTCTGGCAGCATTAGTACAACCAAGTGGGTAGTGTTTGTTTATATTTTCTATGTGAAGCTTCTCCCAAGTAGAAACATATCTCCCCAACTGCTTCAGCTAATAGACTGCTATGTCCACCAGAGAGAATGGAAATGCGATCAGCTTGATCGTATCCTCGTCCACATGCGAGTCATGCACCTTACTACATATCATGTCGAATTCCTGTAGGTGCGAGTGTGGATCCTCTGTAGAATGCCCATGGAACTTGGGAAACAATTGTATTGTCTGAGGTCAAAGCTCAAAATTACCATGAATGGTAGGGAAATAAATCCACCTACGAGTAGTAGTAGCTCCAGGGTTATAGAGCTGCTTCATCGTTCGACCAGGACCAAGTGGTGGTCTCTCCTTTCCATTCGATCTCTTAGCCCCCTCTACATCTGAGATCTCAATATCTGGAGTATCTCTTCTAGCTCTCAAATGCGTCAGCTCAGCTCAAACATCATTCACCAATCTACCTTGCTTCCTGATCTGATTCTGCATAGTCTCGAGGGAAGCAAGTAGACTACTGTTGATAACTGCCTGATCGATCACTAAGGAAGTAGTTTGTGGCTGTTGCGGTCCTTTTCTAGCCATGGCATCTGGAAAGTAAAAAAAGTTCATATCAGGTTCTGTCAGGTCAACGTGCAACTCCTGAGGTAGAACAGGGTTCTCTCGAACTGAAGGTGATGATGATGGAGTCAGATGGAGTGGGAGAAAAGCTTCTGAGGTCGGAGTCACGCCTGGAAGAGGATACACGATGGGACTTTGGTTTGGGAATAGGGACATCCCGAACCGACCTAGATGAATGGGTAGGTGTGCAAGAGAGAGGATCAATCAAAGTCGATCGAAGCGATCGCCTACCCATCATCTTGACTAAAAATAAAAAGCTGACTCTAGACAAGACAAGACACAGACACAGACGACGAGTGACTGCTAGAGATCTCAGAGATCTGGGACTCACACCACACAATCAAATAGAACGCAAACCCAGATTTCACCAACTCAACTCGGTGATGACCGTGAAGGATCGATCGTTAATATTTTCAATTTTAGAGTTAGTTGGCAATGTAGTGTTTTCAACAGATTATGCGAGCTGATAGGTGCTTGAATTTCCCAGAAGGCTGTCCCTGAGAACGTACGATTAGTTGTACATACTTCCAGCCAGTACGGGAGTAAGTACAGATCGTTACCGACTTCCCGTTTTACTTGAGGATGGAGCCTTATGAATGTCCTCTAAACCACCCATCCTGCTAAGAAAACCCGAACCGGCTACCCGAGAGTCCCCACTGAGAAGTAGGTAATTATTTTAAGATCAATAGTCTTGAAGAAAATCTGAGCTTTGGTTCTAACCTTAAGGGTCATCCCTCACTCACAAATCTAGAGAGTAGATGCAAACCATCACCTGGATTGCTCTCCCAAAACGAGTGGTGTCTTTTATGTTTAGTTTTAAAGTCAGATAGAATTAACAGTCCTGGTTTTATTTTTAGGTTATTGCTTTTATTAGATCTCTTTCACAACAACGTGTAATGTATTTTTGTTTTTTTCCTTTATCTTAAGTGAAGGAAACTAGGTTAGCATCCTAACATCTAATCACAGATGTGTATACAAGGAAATGAAAATCCTAATCAAGCACCTAGCCTTGAAATTCCGCATAAAGCAAAGAAAAAAACACAAGGTAAACTGTGGTAAGTGCCTTGTTCCACCGAGTGCATAACACCTGGTGAAACAGACCTCGAGAGACAGGGGAGGCGAGGTATAAGTTGGGATGCCCTTAAGGGGCCCCTTCTAAAAAGGAAAAACGGGCAAGTGCCCTTTAACTTTTTACAAGGGAAATACAGAAAAGTAAAAAAATCAGCTTTTCTGCTCTGTCTCGCGCTGCTCGAATCCTGTAATACAACTCAGAAACAAAGAGTCGTAAAATAATAAAAATGAGATGAAAAAAGGGGAAGAAGAAAACCTAAACCTAAGGTTCTAAAATCTACCCTAGCGATGCCTCCCCGACAACGACGCTATCTGAAATATCGACCGATTGATTCATTTAAAAAGATAGACCACTATTGTTGTGTTGACCGGTGAAATTTACAGAAAAATGTATGTTTTTATTATTTATACTACTAACCTAAGTGTGTATAGTGATAGTACGAGAGTGTCAAACTCAGGGAGGCAAACTATGAAAAATTAAGGTAAAATAATAGAAAATCTAAGGTATATGGGTTTCCTAATTCTTTTATTTATTTTTAGAGATTTTTTTGTGTTTATTTGATTTTTATGAATTTTATGTTGTTTTTATAATTTTATATACTTATAAGTAGAAAAATATAGGTATTTGGTTTTATATTTTTTATTTGGTTTTTATTTTGTACTTTTTATATTTTTTTAAGTATTTTTAACTTTTATGTAATTTTAGAAAATGTTTTATAATTTTCATCTCGTTTTTAAAGTTGAAAAGTATTTTTATTGAAAACATGGTTTTATTTTTTAATTTTAAAATAATAGAGAGTACGAAAATATTTTAATTTTATTTTTATTAAAAAGTAGATGAAAATACCTTTCAAATGAGTTTTACGTATTTACGCAAATTTTATTAAACTAGTTATGTATTTTTTAAGTTTTAATGTATTTTGTATTTTTATTGACCTTAATATTTGATTTTTATTTTTGTTTTTGGTTTAATATGCAAAATATTGTAAAATATACTGTAGATATTTTCTTAGCATTTTTAAAGTGTTTTTATTTTTTAGTGTATTTTTAAAGTTTATTATTTTTTGTTATTTTTAAAAGGTATTTAATGCAAGAAAATATTATTTCTTTATTTTTTCCAAAATATGATTTAATATTGTATATAGTAAAATATACGGTATTAGTACATATTTTTATTTTATTTTTATAGTTTATATTTTATATTTACTTAATATGTATTATAAAACATATGTAGTATATATACTGTATAAGTGTCTTTTTGTTGTTTTCTGGGAATTATTGGGCATGTATGTAATATGTAGGAATTGGAGGAGCTCCCACGCAAAACACCAAAATGCACGTGCTAGGAACGTGGAGGCTTCAGATGTTGGACCTGATCATGAATTGTTGAATACTTAGGGGCATCTGTGCAAAAAGACCAGGAACCATGTACGCGCGCACGTGGTTCAGGTTGTAGATGACCTGCTTGCGAAAAAGAAGAAACACAGGGTGTATACGCAAAATGTCTAAAAGATCAGGTTGCGTACGCGTTGGTCACGCACGCCGCTCAAGACTTGAGCAGTGGGGCGGCGAGCGGCTCTGATTTCAACGCGTGTCGCGGCTATGTGCCTTTGATCGAGCACGATCGAACGGATTCTGTTGCCGCTGCACTGTGGCGGATGCATGGCGCGTTGTACTTCCATCAGACGCGCCAGTTGATCGAACAACTTATAGACGCCCTAGATCTAGCTTGATCTAATCCAACAGATTAATGGGAATAGGAGGGATGTTGTAACCCTTGTTCATCCCATATTCAACTGCATGTGGCGGTTCTTCGATCGAGGTGGAGGAGTTTTCGAGCAACGACGGTCGAAGATCCAAGCAATTCTAGGCGACGTTGGCGGTGGCAAATGACGATGATCAGTTGTAGCTCCTCCAAGTGCTTCACGATGAAGATGTTTGAAGATGTGAGTGGATGATTCCATTGACGGCAAGGGCTCGATGAAGATCCACAGACGCACTATCCTTCTGGAAATGGATAAACGACTAGAGCTCAAAAGCTCGGTCCGGAGAAAATAGAAGATGGTGAATGAAATGGTTTCGATGATGGATTCGAAGAGTGATTGCGAATCGAAAATGGAATCGGGGATTTATTGAGGAAAATAGAGGGATTGAGAAGAGGAGTCACAGAGGAAAAAGATGAAATGGGAGAGAACGAGGACTAACCTGGACAGAGATTGTGGATGAAGGTATTCGTCTGGGATGGAGCTCGGGTAGAGCTCATGGATGATGGCCTCGACACCCGGCGGAGGCAGAGGCTGAGCACGACGAGGAGCAGAGGTCCACGCCAACATTGGATCGCGCCACTCCTCGCTCTTCCTCGCTCGACAATGGACGGAGACGCTCATGTCACAAGCTCACTCTCGCCGGAGCTCTCAGAAGGAGAAGGTTACAACAATGGCGGATAGGGTGGTCGGACATGGGGTTAGGGCTTTATATAGGTTGAGGAGACTTGGGGCCCAAGCCACATCGGATGGCATCACTGGCGGGGGGGATGGTCACCGGTGGGTAGTTATGATATCGGTCTAACGGTTGGCCGATGGAGGGAAGAGGAAGAAGGAGCAGCGGGCGGAAGAAGGGTGTGGGGAAGAATGCATGTGTCGGGAAGAAAGGAGGAAAGGGAGGAGAGAAAAAAGGAGAAAGAAAATTTGAAATTAATTAATTAATTGTTAATTAGTAATTAAGTAATTTAATTAAAATAATAAATAAACTAATAAATGAATAATACTAATTAATAAAAGTTAATTAATTAAATAAATGAATGAATGAATACATAAATAAATAAATCATTACTTTAATAAATAATTAAATAATTAAATAAAATTTATTATTTATTTTGATGATAAGGCATCAATGAAGTATATAAATATAAGAAATGTCATATATTAAATAAAATAAAATTTAGATACATTGTACATTTTATACCAACAGGGTCCCCAAACCTACTTTTTACATATTAACTCTAATTTTAGTGAAATCGGTTTCATTTGATAAACAATTCTATAAAATGAACTTTAAAAGTGAGTACGCTCAATTCGTAGTCCATATGACCGAGTTATAAGGTCCAGAAGTTTAGCATCACGGCTTCGTGGCTTCAGGATTTATTGGCATTTATTAATAAATGATATTTTTATATTTTCCTACCGATTTCTATAGACACATTAGAAAAAGAATTAAGTCAAATTGATTAAGAATAATTAATTAGAAAATAAAGACACTACAACAAACATAATCTAGGCTGACGTTCAAGCGAAAGGAACGTCCACCTAGACTATGTTATTAGTAGACGTTTTTGAGTAACATCCAAGAAGGTAAAAAAAATCTCGACGTTATTTAAACATCTTCACAGAGTACTTTCCTAAGATGTTTCTTTATTAACGTCAACACAAGAATTTCGGCCCCCTAATTATCCCGCCAAACTCGTCCCATTTTCTCCAAATACCATAGCCGCCCAAATACCCTAGAAACCTAAACGACGTCCTCTCCCTTCAAACGATAACCTCTCCCCCTTCGAGCCCTCCTCCCACCGCACGACGACCCGACTATTCTTCAGCACCACAGAGTTTTGCAGCAGCCGCTCGTCAAACACGAAGGTGCCGTTGTCGTGGAAGATATCTGGACTCGAGCGCTCGTTGAACACGGAGGTGTTGTTCGTATCCGTTGGTTAGTTCTATAAGATTCCCAAAATAACAATAATTTCCTGCAGATTTTTATAGTTCTGAAGGACCTTCTGGACACCACGAGTTGTGTTCTGAAGGACCTTTTGGATATATATATATATATATATATATATATATATATATATATACCAAGCTCCGAGATCTGTAAAAACAAAGAAAGGATCAGGAATATTATCATTTGAAAGGCCACCAAAACGAAGGGCTAGTTTAAGAACAGACCTGACATGTTTGCATATGTTCGTATTCTAACTAGTTTTGCCTAACCCATTACGAAAAACCAGTGCTTCCTCTTGTTATTTATGTGCAAAGGAACTCATTTGAATCAGTAGTTTTTTCTTGATATTTTTCTCGGATGTACATACATCCTAAATTGAAGCTTTTGTTGTTGCATATGTTTTCCTTCTTGGATACTAGTTGCTGCTCTAGTGTTATTTCTAGATATATCATTGGTCCATGATGTTGCTTCTCCCATGAATGCTGATAATTTTGAGATATATTGGTGGGATGGATATTTAAATGATATGCTAAATCTGTAGTATACTCGTTATGACAAATTTTCTTTTACTTGTTATTTGAATAAAGAAAGTTGCTTCTCCCATGAATATTGTTATTCCTTTCATGCTAAATCTATTGCTTTATTTGATATGCTAAATCCGTTGCTAGCAACCGGAGGTTTAACTGAGTTTAAAATAAACTTACATGCATTTAAATTAATCAGGGATGATCATGGTTAAATAATTTCTTTTCTGCACACGATCTTCCAGAACGGTGATTTCTACATTGACGATATGTTGTCTCTAAATATATACATGTGGATTGGGTTTTAAACGTTGATTAGTTCATGACTATTTTTATAGGTTTATCTAATCTTACAGAACAAGGACACGCGTACCAACATTGTTAAAAATCTTTCTACGACTGGATCAAAGTCATGCGCAGTCATTCGGCAAGAGATAGTGAGTAATTTTTTACTGTCAGTTCTTTTTAGATATATTAATTTTTGTAATACCATAAATTTTCCGTTAACAGATGGGACAAGATAAAATAGCGGAAGGAATAGTAGCATATTTTAAAAACTACCTGTTAATAGACGGGACACTAGTGCCACTTTCTCCACTTACATTCTTTGGTACTTTTGTTAACAGCTTGATCAAATATAACATATCTTTTTAACCATGTCTAATCTACTTCATCTTTATTAGATGCTTCTCAAGGACGATCACAAGGCAATAGGTCCGGTGGTGTTGATCTTGATGCAGAGACAAAGGAAGATGCTTAGAGATTTTGATTTGCTTTATATATCTTCAATGTACTTCTGATCTGTTTGTTTAATGGACTTTAAAAACTTTGGAGTTGCTTGTAGTTATGTTGATACTCAAATTCATTTTCGTATTTGAAAGCATGTGCATGACTATGTTCTGAGTTTGCTCGTTTTGCATCTACACGTGTAATTATTTTCTCGCGATAAATTTTTCATCTAGAGTAGAAATTGGTAACATTTGATTGTTTTTCATGCTAATAAGGTTTTAAAAAAACTTGTAACTTGAGTTTTTTCATGCCAATAATTAGACGCAAACGGATTGGATTGGTAATAAGAAAGTCCGAAAATAAATATAATTCATCTATCGATAGTATTAACAACGACGTTTCAAAATATGATTCAGACCACCAATTATATAGGTCAAAATATATTCTACGTAGACGTTTAATAATATCTATATAAGTACTTAATTTGTAGACGTTCTTTAATATTGTCCCCCAAGATTATTTTTTTAAATGTTTTTAAACGTCTGCATAGAAGGGATTGTGTGGACGTTATTATAAAACGTCTTTTAAAACCTATCCCGACAAGGCAGACCAAGCGTTTGGAGCAGACGTTTTTTTACGTAGGGACAATGCTCTTCTGACGTTTGAGATAACATATGAAGACGTTTCAAAACATCAGTACATGTAATTTCTGTGGTAGTGAGAAAATCTATAATACATATATACAAAAGGGGTCCCAACGCCAAAACTCACACATTTTATTCTTATATTTTTTTTTGATATTTTTAATATATAGTATTAGTTATAAAACAAAGTTTAAAAAAAGGCATTTTCGCCAATTTATAGTTTTCGATGAATAGTTATGAACCTTGGAAGTCGGCTTTTATATCTTTTTTCGATTCATCATAATTAATTATTTATGCATTAAATATTTTTTTGATATTTTTATAAAATAATGTATATCATTATAAACAATTTTATGAAGAAAATATTTTAATTTAAAATTATCTTGATAACAAATAAAATTGGTAAAATATTTACAATGTGAATATTTGTATTTATGCACATTTGCGGTCTTGATTTTCTGACATTGTTTTTATAAATGTGTATGCTTATCTCCCCTTAATTATATATTTTGTGTACCGTGTAAATATTGACCTGATCTCGGGGTTAGGATCTGGTTGTATATATTATCTACTGTGACGCTCCGCCCCTCTATCTACCGAAACCGATGGAATAGGAGCGTTGGACCTACAGAATCAATTACACCATGATCTCTGATACTCGGCAAACCATCTTATACATAATAGATCAACATTTGAAATACATACAACAATAGGATAATAGTATAAAATGAAATTTAACTGCAACATTCATTCTCATTGATTATTTATCATCAAGTCCATGTCCACAATGAGATATAAGATACGACTATAGAATTCAAAATTTCTCATTACATTGTCTCTCAAGTGAAAATGAAATAAAGTGGAAATAAATAAATTACTCTAAGTAGAGCGCACCCTGTTTGATGCAAGTATGACGTAGAAAATTCGAACTCCTGAAAAGCTACTACTATTGCGGATGCTGCTTAGCTACAACTATTGGGTTCACACGAGGGTAACGTTATGAGCAATTGCCCAATAACGAGACAAATATTATAATAAATAATTTAAGATAAGCAAGGCATGTGTACTCAACTCTATTCAGTGATATATGCATGTATTATAGAAAGAAACAGTAATTTATTCAAATTTACATTGAATCACGTGGCAAATAATTTTATTTATTAGTATAATAATCAATTGAGTTACTACCATAGTGATCTTGATATTTCTGCTCATTGACTAGATTTCACAATAATATATACTTAAAAATTCTGATATCCAGTCGTAATCATTTCTTGTATTACTTCAGCACACGCAAGTACACGACTCGTAGGCCTCCGCTATGCGGGAACTTGTTTGTCATCTTGAGTAAATATTCAATGACCTTTGTTCAACTAGAACATGAAAATTTATCGTAATCACGATTTCTCCAACTTCAAACCACATTCCGGAACACCTCTCACAATAATATTACTCGAAATAGAATTGATGCAGCCACACCCAACTCTACTCCGAGTCATAATATAATGTATTAGTGTGAAATCAAGAATGTCAATCATACCACCTACCAACTCCATCGATCGACTCCGAATGCTACCGGGTTGTCGGGTGCAATGTGTCACCCAACTCGTCCATTAGGGTTGTGACTTTCATGTCATCTACTTGGGAACTCAAGGGTGCATGCCTAATCCCTTAAGGTACTTAACTCCATCTACCCCAATTAATAAAGTAATAAACATGCCATTCATGCATGTATGATTAATTTTAACATCATCTAGTCGTGTAATATACATTAAACTCCAATGGTATGTCCTTTGCAATTAACAGTATATATCCTACCTGTATATTACTCGAGGTATTTAGTTCCACTGGACGAAATATAGATGTAATTTTAATCTAGACGATTACTTGAAATGAGGACGTATATCCATATATCAATATTTGTATGGGAGTAGATCTAATTATTCAATTTAAATTGACTTGGTTCGTGAACATATATTTCGAGACAAACCGAAATAGGAGGTGATATGTAACTATCATAATTTTTTTAATGATGTCTGTAATCCATATAACGCTAAATGAAGCGACCAACGGGGATGTATTAATAAAGATGAGTCCCAACATAAATCAAACACATTAACTACCGATATTGATTGTAAAATAAATGTAGCAAAGCATAGATTTATTATTTGGTGGAAAGAAATATCAATCGATTGACTTTAACGTCAAGTGTAAAAAGAAAATTATACAATTTGTTGATTGATTCTTTTACTAATGCAAATGTACATCACATCTTCTCCGTCCCTCATTTGTATATGCATTTTTTTTTACAAACCAAACAAATTAAATATTTTAATTACACCAAGAGATTATAATCGAGAAATATTTGTTCTTTTTTTTTATATTACTCAGGATAAACATGTATCACATTTAGTGTTATCTATATGCAATAGATGTAATAATGTTCATGAATACAAGCTCAAATGTATCGGGCATGATGATAATTCTTCTTTTAATACCAAAGTTAATCAATTTAATCCCCATGTAGTGACAAGGCTGAAATCTCCCTTTTAATTTCCTATCATCTTCAAAATCGATGGTTATTAATAAGTAATAAAAATACACGTAATCGTTAGCATAGACATGAAGACTTTTGGAATATCAAGGTCCTTTTCACAAAGTCCATAATCGTGTCTTGATAGAAGTTGCCTTGTGAGAATAATCTTAAAAATCACATCCAGGCATACACTAAATGATATGGTCCTTATTTTCTAACTTAAACCATATCTATGAACTTGAATATTACAGTAGATAGATATGTGTATATAAGATTTCCCTTTTTTTTCATGACATGTGTTAGGAAATATACAAATGACCTAACCTTCAAATCAATATAATATAAAACAAATTCCCTAGACAATACGAACAAGTCTTATAGACTACGACTCAAAGATCAAGACAACTCTTTCAATGAGATGTTCTTCGAGTGACATGACCCTCATAAGTATCTGTAGATCACATCGTATAAACACATAAGACTCTAAGGATGTTCGAGAATACAAGACTAATGAATATGTGGAACCCGACAACAAGAGAAAGTTATTTAATGCTACCTCCAAGGATGTTCCCTCGGGATCTCCTCTCACACGAAAACGATATTTCCGTCGCCCGGTCGCAGCGTGAATGCGTGCACAATGGTGAACTCGAGCTTTCCTACGCGACGGTGGTCACGGATCTTCAACCAGAGCACCTTCTCCAATGTTGATGGCGGTCCTTTGGCGACCAATCCAATCAAGTGGTGGTGTTCCAAGGAGGGAGAGGGATGATGGTGGCTAGGTTTTTGAGAGGCCATTTTATGATGTCATATTTATAGAGGGAGAGGTGAAAATGGACTCAAATTCGGATTCGGTTTGGATCCATATATGGATCTCGATCATCCAACTTAAAATGTCAATATCTTGAGGTAGGAATGTCGGAATTTGATGTTCTTGGGCTCGTTGGAAAGATCTCAACAAGATATACGAAAGGAATTTAAAATTTTTCAATGTTGAAAATAATCTATATTTTAGGATAGAAAAATACATGGTTTCACATCTACATCCTTCTTTTTCTTTTTTTCCTCTTTATTATTTTATTTTAGATAAAATAAGTGTTAAATATATAATATTAATAAATATGGTTAAAATATTAATTAGTGAGAATTAGTAAATATTTACATGTATTTGACTACGGATTTTAGCCAAAATGAAAGAATAAAGGCGATGAATCATAGATTCATCATTGAACTTTATGTGGTGTGTTGGGTTTGTTACAACCCCTTCGTGCGGTTGGAACCCAACTTGAGTGGCGCAGAAATTAGATGCGCATACACTAGTTTAAATGCTTATTTTTTAGTGTACTTGTAATTATTAGGCCACACGTTTTTCACTAACTATACACACTATAGATCATCCGACTTAGCCGAATTTTAAATCCATTCTTCACCATTAATAGAACTATCTGCTTAGGGCATTTTCATATGTGCATATCATTTAGTATAAATTTTAAATCATTTTATTTGCATCTCGTATGAAGAACGTGAGGAATCACAATATCTTCTTCTTAACATGCATCATTGAGTTCACACTTGCATTAACTTTCTCAATACTCCCTCAAGTTTACAACTTAGGATTTAAAGGAATTGGGACTGCTCGTTAGACGCGATTTTTTTTCTTGTTTAAAGACCTAAGTGATAAACTTAAATTAAAATCATGATTGTTAATCAAGATGGCTGTAAATAAATCTGACATAAAATTAACCATTGTTTCTGGTAGAGAGAAATCCACTCATTGTATGTAGGAAAAGAATCACACACTTAGGGTAGAGCCAAAACATAGGAGCTTCACTCTAACTATTGATTTTAAAAAATGACTAGATACTTCTCAGTGAGGGAACTACGATCTCCCTTGGCCGATAAGGTGGTTAAAGGACAATGTGTGTGTCACCATCCTTAAGTAATACTGATAGTCGTTCTACAGTCCGTACTTAGACCCACAATAGCTGGAAGTAGACGCAACCAGTCGTACGAATTCAGGCCAGTTATCGTGACACTCTCCAGAACCTGAGATCCACTTAATTTCTCAAAGATTGCATTGTCATTAAATTAAAATTGAAAAGATAAGCAGCCAAACTCTAACATGCCTTCACAAGTTTCAAGTGGATGAATCTACGAGTTTGTTTTGTATTTGTCTTGTATGTGTCAAAGTTCTTATAGTTGCAAGCATATCGTGGTTCACAAATCATTCTCCATCTTTCTTTTGAGAAGATGTCAACACACTGGTCTTCGTACCCAAATTCCGTGGGTCCATCATACATGCGCATGTCCCGATACTCTTCCTCTCTCTCTCTCTTTCCAAGGGAATCCTCTATTCCAAAGTGACCCTACATCCATCATTTCCCTCTACTCCATTCACTCCACCCCATACTCCCACTTCTTCCTGGACTAGACTGCTCTCACATTCTGACTTTTAAATGAACTGATAGATCGGGCAGATTTGAGGATGGAAAAAGAGTAACTAATTTCGTCAAAAAACCACGATTCCCAGTTACCATGAACTTCCCACCATTGGAACCATACCATACTCAGGTTGACTCTCTTCTTGAGTACGACTTTTTTCCCTTCGACAGTTCACAAGAAATCCAGAGTCAAAGAAATATGACTCATGATTAGACTACAACCCCAAGGAATAATCACTACTCCTCTCAGAACTACATGCCATAGTCACAACATGTGGAGTATAATTATTCATCACCAAGTCATAAGATGTTTGAGGATTATATTGCTCGGATCAACCATAGAGCAAACGCTTTGATTGAACAAATATATAATACCATCTAGTCAATGAAGAATCAAGAAGTGATGACCCCACCACGTGAACCACAAGTCCATCATGTGACGTATGCTCAGACAACCACCACTAGCCTTTAACTGCTGACTAACTATCACACCGAAAATACCAAAAAAGGGAAATCAAGAAAATTCAACAAAATTTAGACAATCCTGAAATGGAAGCATTTTGCAAGAGTCGGATCTTAGAGCTTCTATTGATCAATGCTATAGAATATTGCCTGGTCTTAAGAGATTTGTGAAGAGTCAATTAATCCCTAAAAAGACGGGCAAGAAACGATCAAGGACAGAATATCATGTCATGCCTATGGTCAGTTCTTTGGTGATGAATCGCAAAACTAAAAGCCACAAAGTCAAGCGGTTGACTCGGATCATGTGTGAAATTAAGGATTCCTTATTCACTCGAGTTCAGTTAGACGATGACTCTACACTAAATATCATCTCAAAGATCGCCTTTGATCAACTCAAGCTCGGACAACTCAAAAAGACAAGGGTAATCGTTCAACTACCAGATCGATCTACCAAAAGACCACAAGGAATTGTTTCTGTCGTCGTAAACTTCCGAAGTGACAAGCACAAAGTGGACTTTATTATCTTTGACATTAAGCATCGCCGAGAATTACCTGAGTCTCCTATCATTCTAGGAAAGCCGTTCTTGGCCTCTTTTAAGGCAATTATCGATTGCGATACTTGGGACATAAGATTCCCGAACATGGACAATAATGAACAAACCCTCAATAACATGCCTGACCCCGAGACAATCCAACTATCAACTAACAATCGTGATCAGGACAAGAGCACTTCACATGACGAAACCTCTCCTCATGAAGCACAGACACAAACCCTATGAGAGACATTCGGGAAATCGACTGTTAGACATCAATATGTTGTGTGAATATCAAAAAAAGAAATATAAACAAAATAAAAGGCATGCATGACGGGAAAAAATGCAGGGCTTATATCTAAACATAAGTAAAAACTACAGTATTGTCTGCAACGTAAAAAAAAACAGAGAAGTATGTGTGGGTTTAGGGTTTTAGGGTTTAGGATTGAAGATTTAGAATTATCTAATTTCATTACACATAAAACCATCATAATAATTTCATAAAATTAGAAAAAAATGAACATGTGACCTTTGGAAATAAAATTAAGAGGAATACATATAGGGTATAAAATCTCTACTATGTACTAATATAAACAAATCAGGTAATAAACTAATTAAACAGACTTCCGGGGCGCTACTCTGCCTGCGACACCTTCTCATTTATGGAAAGCTATACTTGATACCAAGACATTTCTATTCGAGAACTCACTTGCACTAGTGGGCATTGGAAAAGCAATCAGCATATGGAGGGACCAATGGTTGCCAGTCTACCTAAAGCCGTTACACCCCAAACACATTACAGGAAGCACCCCTAATACGGTATGCGACCTCTTAACTTCCAATGGGCAATAGAACATGCCCTTAATTCAACAGTTTTTCCCAGCGACGGTATCAACTAAACTTTTACCCAGCCGCACACAAGATGACATTTGGATTTGGAAACCTCATCCCACTGAAAAATTCTCTGCGAAATCCGCATATCAGCAATTACTCATGGACAAGAGTACTTCATCTCCAGAAACAATACAATGCGCAAGGAAAATATGGGCCTATAAGGAAATTCCCCCACAGACAAAACTATTCATGTGGAAGTTGTTCTATGGATGTCTAACTACATGCACTAGAATTGAGGAGCGCATTCACGAGATTGATGACACATGTATTTTATGTTCAACTGCTGCAGAAAATGAAATACATTTATTTGGTTCATAGTCGTATGCTGGAGTTGTATGGTTTGCATTTGCATACAGAGTTTCTCCTTTGAAGAACATGATAGCCACAACCATGAAACTTTTAAGAGACCTGACGCAAGAATCATGGGAGATTCCTATGGTATGCACAATCTTGCATCAGATCTGGATGGAACGATGCATCACGAAGCACACGAAATCTCAGCCGAACTCTAGCTTGGCAATCAATAAGATCCAAAATTCATTGGCAACTAATATTGGTGAGTATCTTTGCCATTTCAAAGACACCAAAGAGGATACACAGACATTTATCACAGAGAACATAATTTTAGTCGATGCAGCATTCCATCACGGAATTGCAGCAATTGCGGCAGTTGGCTACAACTCCAAAAAGGAAGTTCTCATGGCAGAATGCATCGGATCAGAAGCAACATCAGTGTTGGAAGCAGAAGCACAAGCCTTAAATCTCGGAATACAGATGGCAGGAAGTTTCAAAATGAATGATATGGGCATTTACTCTGGCAGTAAAAATGCACTAGAAATAATGACATGCATACAACCCCCTCCTTGGCATATAAAAAGACTATGTGAAGGCATTCGATCAAAGTTGCTCCGCACTCCTTCAGCAAAGATGTTTTATGTAAGCAGGGAGAAAGTTAGGCAGGCGCACAACCTTGCAAGAATGACCAGCTATAATTCCATGTGTACAGAATGGACGACGAATGATATTCCCGAAGTCTTGTACTCACTTCTTCGGTATTGATAAGATACGATGAAATTCTGAAAAAAAAATGGGGCCTTTTATATTTGCTTTCTACAGTCAACAGGAACCAAAACCTCACAAAACCAATCGTGGCCTAATGGTCCACAACCAGGGAATATATAGGGAGAAAAAAAATAGGGTCGTGATTATTGTCAACTAAGCCAGTATATTAAAAGACGATGCTGCGTCCTAAACGTCAACCACGAGGCAGAAGAGGTGGCATAGGAGTTGCGAGCAGCCGTGTTGGCAGCTATGGTAGGTGGAGGGTGGAGAGTGTGATGTGGGAGGTGACATGGTTTGTGCCCCACTGAGTAGGCGAAAAAGGGCAGTAGCTGAACCGTAGGTGGCGACGAAGTTGACGTGGCTGCACTGGGTGGAGAGGAAGGTGACGGGGTTGTGGCTGGCAGTCAGGCCAAGCAGGTGTCAAGGAGATCGTTGGATGGCAGCGAGGGGAGGAGAAGGAGGATAAGAGAAGAAGGGGAGGTGGCGAAGAAGAAGGTGTTGGGGGTAGGGTTTCGTCCGAGTTGGGAAAAAGCAATGGAGGGGGGAGAGAGCTGAGGGAGGAGAAGAGAAGAAGGGAGACGGCGGATAAGAAGGGACTGGTGTCACTTGTCAGGGTTTTGTTCGGGTTAGGAAAAAGAAACGGCGGGGGAGAGAGAGATGATGAAGGAAAATTATTACTCTTCTTCGATTTTTCCTCATGGGGGTGGAGGTTTTAATTAGGATAAAGCTTATTAAATAAAACATAAAAATAGGATTCCAAATAAAAATATGACAATCTTATCTTACTCTATATATTATAGCGCGTGGGGGTGTCACTGTAGCAAATTTGCAGCAGATAAATTTCAACCAACGTCTGTCATTAATTTTTGGCATTAAATTCCTATTTTACCCTTCATTAATTAAATGTCAGGTTACTGTCCCAAATCCACCGCTAAAATATTTTCCGTGTAAAATTCTCAGTTTGCTCTTAGATTATTTATTAATAATGGGTAAAATGGGGTTGCCCTCATGGGGGAGCTAACTTGGCTCCCCCAACACCATTCCGCTCGCTTTTTTATTTTTATTTTTAATTTTTCCCGTAGATTTTCATCAATATATACCTATATTATGTCATTCAAATTTCGCATGAAACAGAGACTCCTACGACCTCCATCCGGAAGGGTCGTTTTTATCAATTCTGTTACCGTTAAAAAATGTATGTCTGGATGGATGTCGTAGGAGTCTCTGTTTCGCACGAAATTTGGATGACATAATATAAGGATATAGTGATGAATATTCACGAAAGAAATTTCCAATAAAAATAAAAAAAACGGGCGAAATGCCGCGAGGGGAGCCAAGTTAGCTCCCCCAAGGGGGCAACCCATTTAACCCATTAATAATCCTATGTCAAAAAATCATGTTTCCCCGCAATGGTACTGATGATATCGGAAATATTGCTTGATTCGAAACTCAATGTTAACAGTTTTATGATAAATAGATCCGCATATGGCTGGTAATATGATCGACATCAAATTTTCTAATTTCTTATTATTTCTATTTCAATACTATATATTAATTCCTAAGGTCTTAAATATCACATTTTCTTTCGCAGATACGTAGACATATATGGATATGATCTTCATTTTATGATAATATGGATATATACTACAACCATCACTATATCATCCGCTATTACATAAAGTAATTGTAGTATTCTTTGCGATGATTTATAAGAAACATCACTGTATACCCATTTTGTTGCAGCGATACATGGTTGTGCATTCATTTTTTTTAAATACGGATATGGATATGGATATATTCTCTTTGTAAAATATTGATATCCCATATCTACATGTGCAAAAGGAATATACATCAATATATAGTTAGATATCATCACTGATGACAACCGTATCTACATGTTCATAGATTTATGCCAGAATAATTAAAACTTCTTCATTTCATTATCTATACGTATGTAGACGCAGTTGTATAGATTTTATTTGTTTTAACATGCTTCATTAATTTTTTTTGTATATATATGTGTGTGTGTCTAGGTGTGAATTGCGAGCTTCGTCCGTGCAAAGCACGGGGTGTCCACTAGTTGTATATAAAGGCACGTGGGACTGTTACCGTATATGCCACCGTTCACCCGCTATCTTCCTATTCCGTGATGCGCTTGGTATATTTTTTAAATGTCCAATTTGTCCCGATGATGGCAAATTTAACACTGTTCTGCTACTGTCATATTCACCCAACTCATCTTCATATTTTGTGATGCCGTTAGTATTTTTTTAAATGACCAATTTGTCCTGATGACGACAAATTTAAAACTGTGCAGCCATAGTGACATTAGATGGCACTGTTCACCTGCTCATCTTCATATTATGTGATGCCCTTGGTATATTTTTTAAACGACCAATTTGTCCCGATGATGATAAATTGAAACCAATTTGTCCTGATGACGATAAATTGAACACTACTAGTAGGGAACCTGTCCTTCTCACGGGCAATTGTGTTTCTATAATGGCAGCATCCAAGTCTCGGGATCCGCAAATTTTGCGAGCACCAAGTTGTTGCCATTTTATAATTTGAAATTAACATCTATTAGTGATTAAATAAATAATATTCATTAAAATTACAAATGCACACTCATATGTCACAATGGATGGAAACCATACTACTGACAACATATACAGTGGTGAAGTTATTATTTACCGCATAGTTTCTTTAATGTAATATGTACAACTACTTATAATCATATATATATATATATACACACACACATATATATTTAACTTTTGAAATAATAACGAAAGAAATAACAACAAATCATCAAATTATTTGTTGATATAGCTTATATCATTAAATCATGAGTGGAGTTGATAGATTTGATATCCAACAATGGAATATCCAATAATAGGCATGTGATTTGCAAGGGATCTATTCTATTATAAAACATAACAGACCAATCATTTTTTACGAGTCTATTTTATATCTTGACCTGTAATCTAGAAATTATTTTCAATAACTGGCACAAACACAATTACGTTTCTATATCGTGGATCATAATTTGCAAGATCCCAAACATTGAAACTATTCACTCATATGCATCCTCTTTTGAGATTCTATCGTCTCCCTCTTCAAGAAATTTTGGGCCTGATATCACGGATATTATCTAGATAACTCCCATCCACGTATTGTGAAGGTTCCTGTTCTCCTCTAATCCCTTGCCCGTGAGCCTCTTCCTTGTTAACATCTCTAAGATTAGTAAACCAAAGTTGTACATATCTCCTTGAGTTGAGATGGGGCTTTCCATACCGTACGCTTCATTGGAAGTCTGTGAAGTTAAGTTAACATAAACATCAATTAAAATCAATAGATTAGTAAGATGATGCAAATGGACATGACGCAAAGTAATCGATAATCCCCTTCACAGTCACGCGAATCATGATCGTCGCCATGCTAGCTAGCAGTCTTGTTGTAAGACCTTGTTAATCCAAAATCTCCAACGTGTGCGTTCATATCTACTTCAAGAAGAATGTTGCTCGGGTACAAATTACTATGAACCATCATCGTCTTACTACCGTAATGAAGGTAGTTGATAACTTCATGCTCCCCAATAATGTGCATGTTCTCTCACGGTTAAGCTCCTTGACAGCCACCATGTTCGTGTATCACTTCAAGCGTCCTTTATGACGGACTCGTAAATTCTTGTCTCGCTCAGTTCTCCGTAGAAAACCCATCTGTTGCCTCGTGTAGATCCCCATGAGAAATGCCAGAGTGCCAAAACTTGAATGAGGTCTTTCAAATTATTTTCTCTTTCTTTTTGACCACTAAGCATCTCATAAAAAAGGAAACGATTAGCATCATGATTAGAACAACAACACCAACAATTAATGTTGTATGAGACGTTCCTCACTTGCTGGAATTTACAGGGATTGAGATGCAAAATAGGTATTCCCTCACGTAATCTCCGATTACCTACTAATCAAATTAAGCTCCCATTACCGAACAAACCTTCTTGTGGAAGACGCTCTCTCACCCTACGTCAACGCCAATGCCAATGTCGTGAAACAATCAAGGGCTCCGAGGAGCCCGATCGTGCAGTTCTTTGCTGTGTTGACAGCCTCGATTGGGCGCTCATGGCTGTCGGGATGGTCGTTGCGGCGATGCATGGGGCGGTTCAATGCTGACGACCACGATGCAGCAGCGCGACTTCAATGGTGGGGGCGGGGGAGAGGAGTTAGGATTTTGAGCAGGGCGGAGAGGGGGAAACATGATGGTATGGGGTGGGAGCTGTTTGGATCGATGGACCATACATCGATTTCAGGATCTGTCTGGGGGAGGAGGTTGGAGAGGCGAACTTAGAGGAGGGGAAGGTGGGATTGGCGAAGAAGGCAGTGGGTGTCGGAAGGGGAAGAAGCAACATCTAGGGTTTCTGTCGGAAGTTAGCATCGGGGGAGAGAACGGGGCAGCATGTGTAATTCCTTGCAGAAGTTGAGGGTAGAAATGGAATGATGCCTAGGACTGTCCGTAGGTAAAATGGAAGGGGTAAAAATGGGATTTTCTTGCCGAAAATTAATGTCTTGACAACCTTTAATATATATATAACTAGTTGGGAGCCCGTGCTTTACACGGGCAATTGTGTTAGGTGCATCTTTATCATATTAATTTGTAAAGATGGTAAGTATATTAATTAAATTCAAGTAACAAGGTAATAATGCAGAGAAATTCAAATGCATCTTTTCAACAACTCGTGGATCCACTGAGAAATTCAAATGCATGTTGTCAATAATTCACTTTATTGTAGTTTATTTTTGCATGAACTTCTGTAGCTGGAGAGCACATAACAGTGTTTAAAAAGTATTAGGAGAAAGTTATATAAAGCAACTTGTTATTGGATGGTATCATAAAATTCAACGAGTATAGGACATAAAAAATATTAAAAGGTGTATAAAATTTTCGGTAGTGATTTCTCCATATCATGGACTCCCAGACGCCATCCTGTATCTGAAACAATTGACAACAAATATTTTATGGAAATTTCCACAAAATTGACTGTCAATGCTATCTTAGGTGAAAAATTTATTCAAAATGACTGATACAGCTCATGTTGCTTTTTAACCATCATCTATGACCACTCATTTTACACACACACACATGAAGTCTCCAACGATTCTAAATATTTACCTGTGTAAGACATGGAAAAGGAAACAATGCTTATCACATTACAATGGTACCAAAACGTGAAGGAAACTAAATTCACAGTTTCAAAAAAGTAAGGCTTATAAACATTAAGATCGAAGAAGAGTAAACATGAGCTTGGTGGTCTTCTAGATGGTGATTGGAAAATTGTAGATGTTTGTGTCATCGACCTGTGAAATGTTGAAGGGAAATATGTTAGTATTAAAAATATTAGAGGTGTGATATATTGTAGGTGTACCTTGTTTCAATGTTCAGGTGGAGCTTGTTGCTTTACATGAAATATTTGGAGGAGTTTTGTTCGGTGACAACAACTGTAGTGAGATCTCCTCGAAGTGCATAGCGAACTTCTGTTACACGTTTGTGGAATGTATATTCCTTTTGAGTACAGTTATTGATAAGGTTTTGTAATAATGCTTCTGGCGTATCCCGCAAGAGAATAGTATATGTTTTAGGATGTTATTATGAGTTTAAAGGCATTGATATTTAAGTGGTTGGCAAAACTTTTCGAGCAGCGCTTGTAACTCAGAAATAGTAACTTCCAACATTTTCTCAACGGCATCTGCGAAGATGGTAAGGTACGCACGAGATGTGCCATCTGTAATCTCAGCTTTGACCTTTATTCTGTAGATCAATGTACATGTGAAGAAATTATATCAAATGTGAAAATGAGATGAGTGAGATTTATTTGGAGTAACTGACCTTGATAAGCATATTGAATTTTTGCCATGGCAAGTTGAGAAGTTGTTGTTTTCATCTAATGTGTATGTGTTGTAGCATAAACTGCAACACTCATACCATAGCTTTTTGTTTGTCAGGATTTTTATCACAACTAATATTCAGAAACACACTACAATCAGAAATACTGAGAAAGAAGTATTCAATACTTTTCCATGCACAAAATAAAGTTTACATGATACATTGTCCCACTATAACCATTTACATATACATCATCTGGAAAGAAAATACACAAAAATATTATCAACTACCTAATAGAGTAATGCTATTGTGGCTGGCTGGATGGCTATTGTCCTTGTGATGACTCTCTGATGCATGTTGGGTCTCCAGAAAATATATGAAAGAAATGAGCCAATGCTCAATAACGAAGAAAGGAAACATATGCCAAGCATGATATTTGAAAGATTCAGCAAGCCAATTTATACAATTATTCTTTTATTCCATTTTTATTTTAGTTTCCATCCATTCTAATCCACGTCAGGGATTGGTCCTCTCCCTCCACGGACCTCAAAGCTATGTACACTCCGGGATTGGGGCCTGTGTATACTTGATGTGCTCAGGCCGCTGCCTTAACCAATCATCCAATCTACCCTTGTTAATATCTCTTTTATTAGTAATATAGAGTCCTTAGACCATACCATCAGTTCAACGCATATGCATACCATCCTCGAGGTTCCGATTGCTCAAAACCACATGCCATTTTCACCAATGGTCTATTTGAAGTGTTATCGTAATACATTAGCTAATCATTCCACCATGTACTTCCACATGGCACAACCACATATTCAGTCATTCAACGTGAATATATTGGCACCCGATACCACGCATTGCAAATCATTCAATCATTTAGTACGTACTTATCATAACAGTGCAACCATGTACCACCTAGACAGGGCCACACCAATACGGGTTCCTTCTGACAAACCTATACATTGCATGCTCGACATGTAGTTCTACTCCCAATCATCCTTGACGTAACACATGATCAGTTTTAGGATCCATTTCAATACACATCAATTTCCACGATATAATTCCTCCATTACGTCGTCGATTTGCTTATTCATAAACACTGAGTATAGAATTACATATATATTAATTCCTATGTATATATACTCATATGTAAGCGTAATTTAATTTCAAACCCTAATTTTCCAAGCCACTATGTCATTTTGATACTTAATCATTATTCTAGTGTGAATCATAAAGTAACTTTTCATATTTTCCAAACATAGTCAAATCAGGGTCCTTTGTAAGGAAGAACATAAAATTAAGAACAACTATCTCATATGAAAAAACCAATAATAAAATAGTTGATTTCATTACATAATTGAGCTCTCTCCCACATATGTAACGCTTTATTGTGATTCGTTTTCAGATAGGGTAATCTACGGCTCCTGAAACGATCGAATTTCACTTTCGTATCAAGAACACAAAGAACACATTTTCCTCATAATTTCAGCAGAGCTCAAAGTTTCCCCTTATATTGGGACATATTTGTATAAAACAATTTGTTAGAATTTTTCCTTATATCGAGATATATTAAAAAAAAGAAATAGTTTCATCTATAAAATCTTCAAGAGGGAAAAAAAAGAAAAATATAAATAATATGACAGAACTATAATCGATGGAGAATCAATAGACACCACACATCTTAGGTGAATGAAGCATGTGGTGAATCACATGGTTCACTGACGTCCTAGGCATCCGCACCTAGGTATGGAATTACACGGATTTCTCCATAAAAACGACTGTAAATTCAATAAAACTACAGAATTGACTAGTCTCTTGCCAAGGATAAGTGAATCATACGAAGGACTCACATGCTCACTAGTGGTAAAGCCGCCAAAAGGGCAATCCTCAGATTTCTCATCGAACCACAATAAAAAATGAATCAGAAAGGAAAATGAATCAAAAACCTAGATCATGTTAGAGCTACTTACTTCCGACACGAAGCCAACTAGGAGAAGATCACACCATCCTCCTCCTACTCTTCCTTTCAGCAGCGCTTGGATAGCAATCCTTCCTCGCCTCCCTCTACTCCTCACGGCCTCTCGACCCTAGCCCTCGGGGTAGTGGTGGTAGTGGAAATCGTAGAGAATGAATGGGTTGTGGGGCATTTATAGGTTTTAGAAAACTCTTAAACATGATTAGTAAATCATGGTTTAACCCTTAACTATAGTTTACGACCCATGGTTTTTCCCAAGGCTTACCCCGAAACTTAGGGATTAAGTTAGAACCTTCTAGAATCTTATAGATTCACTAATGATGCTTAATTTGCGCTAATTACGATTAACGTTCACTAATTGCGATTAACTTTCACTAATCTTTGAATAATGTTCGCAGACAGTGATTAGTAGTCCATAATCCATCATTAGTCTCCTTAATCATGATTAATTAGTCTTAATGATAATCATCAAAGGTTAATGATGTCTTAAACCTCGTTGCTTCTCTTTCTTCAGAAAATCATAACAATTCAAAACGAAGCTCAATTCACACGAAACAAATTCTATTGGTTTTCTCTCGACGAGCCTAATCTTATGATACGATATAAAAAATGACCAAGTTCAATGCTTTACATCGAGGAGTTGGATCAAGACCACGAGTTACCACAAGATTCCAACTCGAGAAGCCCACATTGATCAATGCAATGGTTGAAGTCGTCCTTGGAACCTTGCAGAGGAACCTTCTCGCTCTGCTTCTCCCAGTCGTATATAACATCATTGAAAGTTCCCAATAACAAGCTAAGGATCACGCATAAACCTGCAAGGTTGTGAGAGATGAGCCCAAAGTTCCTTGCATTGAGTAGGGTGGTTTGCTCCATAAATGAAAGAGATTGACATGGATAAACCCCTCGATTTAGAGCAAGCCATGGAAGTGGCCTAGGGGGAGATCATCTTTGGAAATCAAGTCCAACAGGATCCCTTCCAAAGAAAGTAAATACGCCCCAGCACGGTGTCGTTGTGAATGAAGGCCCATCCACGTGGAATCAAAGAAGCAAATTTTCCTCTATTCTCAAGCCTTATTTTGATCTTTACCATACCCATAATTTCAACATTTATGTTGTTAAGCTCACAGAGAAGTGCCTTTAGCTTGCGAGGCTTATTGAGCCCTCGAATGTTGCAAACAACAACAAAAAATAAGAAGCAGTGGGAGGGGGACCTAAGCCTAAAGTTCTTGGAGGGGTCTTTCAGAGGCTTTCTTTTCTCGTGGGTGGCTGTGGGTCAGGAAGGATCTCTACAGAAATAACCTCTAGAATAGAGGTATCAGCCAGGTGAACTTCAACATCATTCTCCACATTATCAAATAGATGGGTCGTTCAGGTCAAGTCCCATGCCTCCGCCCCACTCAAGAGCATGAGATGAAGAGGTTTGCGAGTTGCAGCAAGCTTCTGCTGGAGCAGGTCCCTAGGGCCAGATGGTAAGGCACAAATGGGCTTTCCATGAGTGGCAACATGTTTCAAAGCTATATGTTGTGGAGGGTCTCGGGATGAGCTCGTGAACTGAGAAAGGCATGGGAGGAGCTCAACAACTAAGTAGATGCTGTAGAAGGGTTAGAGGCGTATGATCCATCGAGGAGGAGCTGGGGTGTGTCACCGTCGATGCCTTGGGGCAGCATTGAGGTCACAATGTTATGCATATTAGGAGCAAGGGCAACTTCAACCGAGTTTGCGAGAGCAGATCCTTCTTTGAAGGAGGCCATAGGAGGGGAGTAAGGAGCTAAGGGGCAGTCGATTGAGGAGTGGTCAAATGAGACACATCTGCCACACCTCAAGGGATGCCATTCAAGCTCCACCCCAACCATCTGCTGCTGGCCAGATAAGAAGACTAGGGGGGCAACAACAAGGATGAACTTCGATGCATGGATAGACAAGCAACACCTAACGAATTCATCGCGTTGCCTCGAGGCAGTGACATTGCCCATGAAAAGGGGCGTGCCTAGTAAACTCGCAAGCATGTAGAGGATCACCTCCGAGCAGTGACAAAGGTTCAGCCCATGGAATTAGACCAATAGGGGTATCTCCGAAAGGAGGTCCCGCTCGAGAGATGTTCCAGCTTCCCACCGCCGCAACATCATGAAGTAACTCTAGAAGAGCCAAGGGTCACCTGTCAAGATGCAATGGCAGCCCTCTTCACATGCAAGCCATAGATAGAAGAAGCCATTTGGCAGGGGGAAGAGTTAGAAGTCCCCAGGCAGCTTCTAGACCTTCTTGATGAAGGTTGACAGGAGCTTGCAGCAGGGTCTTTTTCCTAGGACGTAGAAAACGAGCATATGCACCCACATTTGGTCCATCGAGCATGCGTCAACCTTTGAGGCAAAAGCAACCTCCTCCCATCCAAGATGGTGGGGGTCGAAAGCCATTCGCGGGGAAATGGGCATGGAGGGGGAACCTCCACGGACATCCCACCGGGTAAGCGAAGGATCTGAGTTTTATATTATTTTTTCAAAATTGAATTATCAATATGTCATTGTATCGGGAGATCTAAAAAGATGCGAACCCAAAACAACTTATCTGCTCATCCCGTAAAGGTATATTCTCGCTGCATTCACACCCAAGTCAAAACCTGAGATGGTCCATCTGTACATCTCCTGTTCCACTTACAGGACAATCCACGTAAAGACAACGTTCCACGAATAGAAAACATTTCTCTGCGACCTGTCAACAGGGAGACATATGGGGCAAAATGAAGACTACATTCCAGCGAGTACCAACCCTTTACCATTGGTTGCTCCTTCACCCGTGCGCATCAGGCACCGTATCGTCAAGCAAGCCGTTTGAGGGAAGCCGTGGGGGAAAAAAAGAAAACCCACCCGCTTAGGGATGCAAACGGTTACGGTTATGGATATATCCATATCCGATCCGTCACCGTATCCGTTTTATACAGATTTTGACATTCGTATCCGAATCCTTTTTAAAATGGATACGGATACCGTTTTGTATATAAATATAGTCACAGATTTATTTTTAACCCTATATAACATAATTCTATACATTCTTTTACCATATTTGTATATTTTATGATATAGACACATTCAGTAAATTTATATCATGTGTTTTCCATCAAATTCATATATATTTAAGTCGATTCTATAGAGTATTTCTAACATTACTCGTACGCGATCAGTATCCGTTTTACATTCGTATCTATTTTTTAAGGATATGATAAGATAATTTTAATATCAGTTAATATTCATATCCGCATCGGTATTCATATTTTCGAGGATACGGTAAAACTATATCCGGATATGCACCTACACCCGCCTCTCCCATACGACTATACCAATCAAGCCTCACCTACTCGCGTATAAATTAACCCATCCTCCTCGCCCGATTCCCTCCCCCAAGATTCCACAACGGCGACATACTAACGGCTACGCCTCGTTCCCCTTCTCCCTCCCCCGAGTGCTTCCCCTTCCTCCTCTACGCCCACCAATTGAGCCCCTCCACGTGTACACCTTCCCGTAATAAATCACTTCCCCACCTCTACCCCCCGCAACCCCACCGCGATGTCGACGTCGTCCGTCCGCCGGAGGAAGGGCGGCGCCGCCGTCGTCCCTCCGCCCAAACCTCCTCCCCTCCCCATTTCCACAGACGGGGAGAGCTCCCAGGAAGAGGAGAGGCGGCCGCCGCCGACGGGGGCGGCAGGGCGGCCACGGCGGCACAGGTGCGCGCGTTGTGTAAACGGGTGCTTCTGGCTGGTGGGGGTGATCTGCACGACGTGGTGGGCGCTTCTTTTTGTCTACAACGCGGTGCCTCCGTCGATCCCGCAGTACGTGACGGAGGCGATCACGGGGCCGCTGCCGGACCCTCCGGGGGTGAAGCTCAAGAACGAGGGCCTGCGCGCCAGGCACCCGGTCGTTTTTGTGCCGGGGATAGTCACGGGGGGCCTCGAGCTCTGGGAGGGCCACCAGTGCGCGGATGGGCTCTTCAGGAAGAGGCTGTGGGGCGGCACCTTTGGAGAAATATATAAGAGGTATGTTTCTGTTTCTGTTTGTTTGTCGATCTGTAAAGCTGGTTTTTTTGTTAGGATCAATGTCCTGTCACGCTTTTTTGTGCTTCTGAATTGCCGCGAAGGTGGGAAAATTAGGGCATTTGGGGATTAGGGTCACCCGTAAGGAGGGGAGGCTTTTGGATCTGAGATTACGAGATTGAGATGGGTGGTGCTCTATAGATAGCGTTTTTCAGGATTGGATGCTTTGTGCGGTTGTTTTTAACGCGTCAAAGTTATACATCTAATACCCAAACAGCGTGAGAGTGATTTATAAGAATGAGAGATTATTACTTGACAATTTGGGATTGAACATTTTATGTGGCTGTCAATGAATCCAATTAAGCCGGAACTCAAAAAAGTTATCAGGCTAAATTTTCTCCCATGATGGTTCGAATCTAAGCTCGGAAGATTACATGTTCTTTTCTGAGCGTAAAGAAGAGTGAAGCTACTGGGCTTGCTGATGTGTGGATTTGATTGTTTGCAATGGGACAACAGAGTAGCCTGGGGAGTTATCCTTGGAGAGAGGTTTTAGAATGAGTTGCAGTAGCTGGTGAGGTATAGGTTGCTAGTTGCTGTGATGCTTCGTGATGAGAGTTGCTTTTGAGGATTCAGAATTTTTAGTCTTCAAAGATGTGCTTGTTATGGAAATGGTTCAATTTAGGTGCCGAGTTATGAGAAGATTGCTCGAAGGTTGTGAAAGCCATTGATGATGTAAGTTGTGTTGCTTCCTTACGAATTCTGCCGCAATCCTTGGGCATTTATCCGTGTAAAAATGAAGGGCCTTGGGATAAAGTTTGTGACGTTGAAAGTAAAGCAAATTCCAGAGGAACTTGACAATAGAAAACACAAGAACTACATTCGAGTTCATCTAAGTGCAATTTCGTTTGCTGCAATGGCTGAAAATTACATGCAAGTGAAATCACTTAAGTGGGAAAAGGCTTGGTTATATCTTTGGTATAAGGATGCATATAAAGCACCACCTGTGCCCTTCTGAATTCCTAAATAGCTTACTTCTTCAAGACAATTGATTTTTTTATCTATATGCAAAAGATACTCTCTTTTTTTTCTCCTTAATCGATATTCTAAGGTGGAAATTTCTTTTCAACGTTTTCATTACATAAGATAGAATTTTAAGTATGGTACATGAGAGCCTATCTTTCACACGTTTGGGTCTTTATGGTGGTAATGAGAGCAAGGGAGAACAAACGAGAGAGAGAGAGTGAGGGAGAGGAAGGAATGGCATAAAAGGAGGAAGGTCCCTACTCATTTTTTTTGTTTTTTCTCTTATCTTAGATAACATGAACCTTTGCAGTGTGTGGATTTGCATGTGATTGAGGATAAGCTTAGATCGGCGGATGAGGGGCCACTGTTGGAGTAGAGGGAACATAAGGTGGAGGGGTGTAAGGTGATGTTTTTTTTTGGGGGAGGGGGGGGGGGGCGCAAGATGGTGCTTATGAAGATTGTCATTAATTCCAATATTCTACGTTTTGCATGTAACTTACTAGTTAGGGTGCCATAGGTATTATTCTTATTAAAGGAAAAATGGCCTGCACCGTATAGGTTAGCCCAAAAACTTTGCCATTTATCACCAAGAGTTGTTACAATCCTCATACAAGTATGAAGACCGTAGACTTACATGTTCCAACTCCCCCTCAATGCATAGGCATGCACCATCTCAGCATATAAACAATCATTTTTAAAAATCACCCAATGTTGCAATAGTCGGTTGACTATACCGAATAGTCGGTTGACTATACCGAATAGTCGGTTCGAGTATGCGGTACGGGGGGGTCCCGACTTAATAATAAATAGTCGGCCAATAGTCGGCTTGATCGAGTAGTCGACTATTCACCCGTTTGTTGAATTTATTTTAATTTATTTTTAATTTCGTAGGCTTACCATTTATAGAGACATTACTAGAAATGTTAAAGATTTATACATGTATCTCGTTAATTGGTACTTATCTTTGATTCTGGTTAACTGATGGTCATATATGTATAAATATATAAGAATATATGTATTAGAACTAAATCTTATATTTAAAACAATTTTAAAAATACAAAAATGAATAATTTCCAATAGTCGCCTAAATACCAATTATTCTCTATTCAGTGACCTCTCCGACTGAATACAGAATACCGACTTCTGCAACACTGAAATCAACCCCATTCCTTGCTAGCCAGAGTGCCCAAATCATAGCAACACAACTTGCTCTTTTCTTCTTTGTGCCTGTCCAATCCACCCCAATAGAGCTCTAAAGTACAGCTGTGCTGTTAGATCTCATAGCTCTACTACTAAAGTGAAACATGCAAATATGTCCCCTTGGGCACCCCAGATCGGCCTCCTGAATGAAACGCGTAAATGTGTCCTTTATCATCAATCTCCCTCTTCTAAACAACCACATGAAAACCTTCACTCGAGTGGGAATCTTCCATTTCCATATCTGCCTACAATCCACCTCGCAACCCCCATGATCGAATATCATGGGATCCCTCAAAGCCTTGTCAGAAAAAGTGCCATCCTTCCATATTCAGCAGTTCCACCCATCCATGGGCCCAACTATGCCCTCCAGTTCTGCCAGCATAGAAAAAAACTCCCTCTGCCTGCTTAGAGAGCTCAGATATGAACCTAGGGAAGAATGTATGTCCATCTCGGGCGTCCGCCATCGAGCAATTTGGATATTTTGCCAATGCTTTCAATTGCAGAAACCTAACTCTCAATGCCCCAACCTCACTACAATCATATGTCCACATTTGAACCCTATACCATCCCCAAACCACATGCCTTTAAAAAGGTCGTATCTCCTGCGTCATACTGCAGATGCCTCTCCAAAAGAATGAGGGTGCAACCTCGAGATCCAGTGCACGAAAACGGGAGGCCCGACTCATAGATCTTCCGAATAAGATTGCATACCGGGCTTTCACAACCTCCCCAAATGCGAGAGATCCTTTACCAAGCAAGGCTTGTTCATCTCCTCTAGGCTTCACACTCCCAGTCTACCATCCTCCTTTGCACATGTCACTATCCCCCAATCATTTAAAGGGAATCCATTGGACTGCCCCTTCGATGACCATAAGAAACTTCTCATGATGGCCTCCATCTACCTCCTACCGCCTAACTAGCACAAGCCTAGAAGACAAGAAAAAGATCAGGATCCAAACATGATCGAACGCAACAGCACCAACCTACCTTCCCTAGATAGGTAAACAGATTTCCAACCCGCCAGCTTATGCTCCAACTTCTCAATCATCGATAACCAGTCAGCAACACGGACCCTACCGGCAACCATTGGCACCCAAGGTAGATAATCAGAAGATCCGCATGCGACGACGTCCACCATGCAATGCACCTCTCAATATCCACCTATGATAGGCCAAAAGGGACGAACTCTGACTTGCATTTATTCATCTTCAGCCTAGATACCGCTCCGAAGATGTCCATGACTACTGAAAGGCCTCTGCAACTATCCGCCTCACCCTCCACGAAAAGGATTGCGTCATCTGCATATTTGAGAATGGGAATAGAGATCCCATCCCTTGAGTATCCACCGAAAATCCCTCGGAAACCGTCCGCTCCACCATAACGGTTAGAGTATCAGAAACAAGAATACAGAGTAGCGTGGCTAAGGGGCATCCCTGGCGAACACCCCTTCAAGGCTGGAAGCCACTTGTCAAGAAAGCCCCATTGATAAGAGAGGCCCAAAGGAATCACCAGTTTACACAGTCGTACGCCTTCGAGAAATCCACCTTCCACAGAATGCCCTTCGCCTTCCTCCTGTACCAGTCAGCCACAATCTCAGAAGCCAAAACCACACTGTCCATAAGCTGTCTGTCGGGCAAAAAGGCACTCTGGACTGGAGAGACAATCCTATTCACCACTCCCTTAGGCAATAGGCCATCAATTTAGCCACCACAAGATAAATCCCATTGAAGAGAGTAATTGGTCTGTAAACCTCAATTTTTATAGCCATATCCTTTTTCGAGAGCAAGAAGATAAAAAATCGATTGAGTTGATCGAACCCATGATATCCATCATCAAATTTTGCCACCACATCCACTATCTCCTTCACAATGATATCCTAGAATTCCCCGTAGAAGAAGATCGTAAACCCGTTAGGTCCTGGGCATCCATCCGGGTTCAACTCAAAAACTGCCTTCCGAACCTCCAACATCTCAAACCCTCTTATCAACGATGCAACATCCAGCTCAGAGACCTAACTCACTCCCATCCCCAGCCAACGCGACCCACTACGAGGTTGCTGCTTGCTCATCCCACTAAAATAATCAATAACAGCCCTTGCCACATCTCTCTCCCCATGAAGCCCCTCCCCTCCCACCTCCACAGAATACATCTTGTTTCTCCTCCTTCCATTTGCTACCGCATGAAAAAAATAGTATTAGCATGCCCTTCCTTCAACCATTTCTGTCTTGATCTTTGCCGCTATTCGAGCTCACGCTTCCTATCTTCCTCCTCCGGTATTTTCTAGACCACTCCTCTGCTCAAGAGCTCCTCCTCGTCTAACTATCTTTCATCTTCCACTGCGTCTAACCTTCCCAACTCATCTTGCGCCTGACTCCTCATCTCATGCTCAACCAAGGTTTGAAAAAACGAAAGACGGAACAAGACGTTTTCCCTGGAGGCAAGGTGAGGCGTAGCCCCGAGGCGATCGAGGCGTAAACCTCAGTTTGTATAGAAAAATACTTACAGAAGTATAATAAATATACTTACTGATGAAATTATCTAAATTGACATATATATAATATATAACATTGTAATATATGATGAAATTATGAAGATAAGAATGTGAAAGAAAAATTTCATAAACCTATCTACTAAATTTCTATCCAATCAAAAATAGAATCTTTGGCTATAATTGTCATTAAAGTATCAAAGATAACACATTTTTTGCTAAAAATATTGTAGTGCATAAAAATATGATTAGATGTACTTGTTATATGACTAATATATAATATATGACAACATTGACATGCCTTGAATCTAATCTTATTTTTTCTAGTTGATATATTACGCCGCTCATTATGTCACCTCTCTTAACACTAGCTTTTCTTTAAGCTTTATGGATTGTGTATTTAAAAGTGCAATATTAAGCATTTCTTTAAAAAATTAGACAAGTTTAATGCTCAAAATGAATATGAACAAAATTAAAATTCCAAGCATTCATCTTATAAATATATATCATAGATAACTATACATTTGTAAGCATCTAAAACTACCAATAAGACTATTTAAATCTTTAGAAAATGCTTTAAAATCCAGAAAATGCCTCACAGACCGCCTTGACCACCTCATCGCCTCGGACCGCATCGACCTTCTGAGGCGTACGCCTCATCAATACCAACTGAGGTGTCTGCCTCGAGGCTAAAAAGCCCCGCTCCGTTCCGCCTCGACCGCATTGAGACTAGCCTTTTCCTATCACATGCTCAGCTCGATTGTCACTCTTGAACTCCGATAACGTGCATCGTAATGATGCCAACTTCCTCACAAATCTCACCGTAGCCGACCCTTCCACCTTTAATTCTGACCAAAAAGCAAAAACCATGTCACGGAAGCCCTCCTCCAACACCCAACATTTCTCAAATTTGAAGACAGAGAAGGACCCCTTGTTGATGCAAGAGTCAGAGCACAAAGGAGTATGATCCCACCTCGACCTGGGAAGGGGTGTCACAATAGCCATGTTGAACGACTCCAAGGCTTCAAGGGACATTAGGAAGTGATCAATGCATGATCGTGAGGATGAGTTTCTCCAGGTATACTTATAGTTAGCAGCATCCATGACCTCCAAGACAAGTTCCTCCACAACCTCACCAAATAAATCAGAGCCAGGGTCTCACACCCCTCTTCCCTTGGCTCTATCATCTACATAGAGTGTAACATTAAAATCTCCAGCCACAATCCACACCATCTCCAGAAATCTTGATCTAGTCCGACACAACTCATCTCACAAGATAGTATTCTCGGATGCACCTACGATCCCGTACATTGAGGTTACAACAAGACGAGAATGATCCTGCTTGTTCGTCAAAACCACGGAGATCGAATGAGCCAAGATCTCATCGTCGACAAAATTTGTAAATGTCATCATTCCATGTCACAATAATCTCTCCTGCACCACCATTCACCAAGATGGCTCTGAAATCGTCGAGATAGGGACCTGAGGTGGAACTCCAACTTACTGACTCTCATGAGTCATTTTAGTCTCCTGCAAGCAAACAATATCAGGCCTCCATTTGGCCAGCATTGACCGAACCACAAGCCTCTTGTTCGGTTGTCCCATGCCCCTCACATTCCATGAGACAAGCTTCCTTGGGACACCCAGGGGGAGACCCCTGCCATCTTAACCCCTACCACCTGTGCAATCTCCTGCTCGAAGTGTCTTCCTTCCTCTGTCTCATTACTCCTTACACTCGTCTCCATGCAGATCACCCCCTCTTCGCCGACACCTTCAGCAGCCCTCAGCCATCTCGTGAGCTGAAAGTGTATACCCACATTATCATCACCAACGCCACTTCCAGAGCCTTCATTGAGCCCCTAACGTGAACACCAACAATGAACCTAGAATCCCATTCCGATTCGTTCAATCTACGACACTTGTGCGAGAAGGTTAGCACCTGAGTCGCCTCCTCGGACCCCAAACCATCCACATTTAAAGATACATGGTTACAGTGTGTCGAGCCCAGTGCCCAGCTCCACCCTTGCCTTTCGGCCGACAGTGTGACGAGCCATCTTACCTTCTCTGATGAACTGTCCTCCCCCAGGCTTAGCTCCTTCTCCGCCCTTTCCATCACAGCCCCGACCTCCCCTAGGCTTCAAAGGGCTTCCAACCCCATCACCGATAGGTGTCCCAACGCCCGAAAAGTTCATACCTCCATTGCCGGAAATCGCTCCCACCTTAAACAAACCCTAGAAACCGAAACCTTCCAAGACGAATCTTCTTCCCCAGCACTCCTATTAAGGAAACATGGTCTTTGCCATGATATCACACCCCTCGACTCAAGTGACAGGTCACGATCAAGATCCCTCGAGATGACCTCCCTTACCCCTAACGGAGACAAACTCCTAACGCAGAGGTTACCATCATGCAACCGGACTGCATCCATGCTAATATCAACTTTCTTCACCACCATGAACCTCTCCCACCTCCTCCAAAGCACTTCCGCCTCCCCTTCTCCCTCCACCACTCCATCCAGTGGCCAAATCTTTGATGCATCTTTTGACAACCAGAGTGGAAGTGAACCCCACTCCGCATCTGAAAACACTCCCACAGGTGGAGCCATCAGCATCGGATCCAGGAGCGCCGCAACAATCTTGATGTCCTCTTCAGCTAGAATCGTTGATGCACCCATCCTTTTCGACCAACTCCCCTTTGCCACACATTCCCTTCGACGGTGCCCTGGCTTTCTACACCAGAAGCACAACTGCTATGTCTCTTTGCATGACCAAGACATGTGGTCTTTGGCTCCTCATCTGAAACACCATCGTACGATACCACATCAAGCCATCGCCGCCCGACTCTTCGCCCTCAGCTGGCTCCAAGGACCATCTCTAGCCAACTCCTTCATGACGACATCCTCCTGGCTCACTTCAATCTCCCCCTCATTGACGATGGCCCTCCGATCACTGAAGTTGACAACCTCCTTCCCTAATGCGCCATTCCCACTCCCCTCCCACTCTCACTCCCACCGCTTGCGCCACTCACTTTGAGTTCGAGCGTAGTTGTTAACGCATGGTGCCATAGATATCAGATGCTATGATGGGGAAATTTTTCTAGTTCATGTGCTGGTAGAGTGATTGTGCTTGTAGATTGGGATTCAAACATGACATCTTGAAGAGGAATGCGATGGTTGAGATTAAGAGAAATGAACAATGTGTTGCTTATGAAGTGGCTTTGGCCTGTGGGGCCCTAGCGATAACGTGTTTTGTAGACTTCGTAGAGGCGTTCGTAATTTCTTTACAATGCTTGGCATTCATAATTTCTTTACAATGATTGACATCTCGTTGGAAGTGTGAGATTGTTTTTCACTTTTTAGAAATGTAGTTACACTGTGTTCCAGATGCTACTCCTTTCTTCCGCTGATGTTTGGTGATGCGGAGTCCTTTAACTTATGAAGGGATGATGGGATAGAGGAGGGTTCTTTCTGTGATAGCTTCTTGAGGATGTATAATTTATCGAAGGACATGGGCCCTATGATGGGTACCTGCTTGTTGGTCTGGATAAGAGGGGGGAGGAGCACGATTTCTTCTCTTGGTCATCCTTTTTAAGAACAAAGATTTTATGACTTTTTTTGAAGCCAAAAAAGGGAGAAACACACGTTGGTGACCGCCCCAGAATTATATTAGAAAACTAATTAAAGATTTTATGACTTTATGAAATAGATGGCATAATCATGCATATGGCAGATTTTACGACTTATGAAATAGATTTTATGACTTGATGGTCTGGAAGGTCGTTTTTTGGATATAGAGATCGCTTTGTGTGGGGGAGGATGATTTTTCTTTGAAGAATGCATATAGAGGTTTCTATATAGTATACACAAGGGGATGCTACTCTTTTTGAGTGTTTGTAGATTTATTTAAATTTTGAAGGCCCCTTTGATGTTGAAGATCTTCCGGTGGCTTTTGAGGGGTGATGTAAAAGACACTAAGAGTTTACATTTCCTCTACCACAAACATTGCCTTCTCGCTCTCTTAGGGACAATTAGATTGATCACTTGTTCATCATTTCGAGGGAGGGGTTTTTGCCGATGAGGCTTATACGGGTGCCCGTTTGGCATGAGTGGACACCTCTTGCATTTGGGATTTTGGAGGAGCTTTAAAGGGTGCTGCCTGCTGATTTAGGAAGAGAGAGTCTGGCCTTTTTGCTTTTTGGGCACACCGAATTGCCAAAATTGCCTTGATTTGGCTTATGCCGTTAAAACTTCAACGATCTTTGGTTAACAAACTTTAATAATATTTAGATACCTTTTTAAAGAAATCATTTACCATCTCATATGCACTTATCTGAAAAGGGTTTATAAACTTTATTATGATCATTGCTCATTGGTTTTCCATGAATCTCATATCAAGAAGCGTATCCATAACCTCTTGTACTAGCTTTTCCTTATACATTACTCATTCCCATGGCGTCGATTTGCCTACGTTAATAAATCAATGAGTATTATTCCTATAAATGACTATTCTATAGAGTTCACTAATATCAGAATAGAATTATCAAATGAGGGGAAATAATAGTGCGGGGGAAAACCCTTTAGTTCTGAGGGCTAGGATCATCAGACATGTAACATGGTCTCGCTCTACCCTCATACTAGTGCCGACGTTGGTGCCCTAAGGGGTTAGTTGGTCTCGATTTTATCTTCGCTTTTTCTCTCATCTCCCAACTACATACAAGCTTCATTGCACCGATTGCCTTCACTCTTCGGCAATGATTATAACACTTTGACATTCGAACGACTGTTGTTCCTTTCTAGCCTTGTTATCTTTCCTGCCTCCTAATTATCAAACTGGATCTTCTCTTGTCCTTATATTTTAGCCCCTCAATATATAGTCGTACTTCGTGCACCTTCTTTCTTGCCTTTGTCTTGCTTCTGTTACGTATTCATTATGTATCCATGACAGATCAGTCACATACCGAACTTTCCTTTCTTGATCAACCCTTATTTCTTTCCAGAGTGAGAGCTGATGCTATGTATGTGTGACACCCTTTAGGATCCGGGTACCCGTTTACGAAACATTTGCATTATTACATTCGCATGTGATCGCACAAGGTATTGAAAATCAGGGAAAATTTTTCACGCTGCTTTGCTTTTGCATATGACATTCAAACCACATTCATCGTCACAGATTCAACAAAGACATGCCACAAAAATTTTCATTTCATTATCTTTCATAATATATACAACATGTACATGAAAGCTGACAGCACATTCATATATCCCAATATATTCAGAAGAGAAGAAAAGGTAATTTACATTATAATAGAACAAAATCTATAACAAAGAAGCCGAGCCAAAAGAAACCATACCGTCTAATATAAACACGATTTCCTGAGGTCATCAACCTGCTACTGTGCTGCAGGCTCCTTGCCTGCCAAAACATGGTAGAAAAGAAGAGGCATCAACGAGCACTGGTACACCCATATTTCATATTATAAAATAAGCAAGCATTTAATATGGATACAAAAGAAACAAGTAGAAAGACATAACAAGCAAAAGTTACAACTACTTGTTTTGAAAAAGTAGTTTTCATGCTACAGTGATGGATGTTTCAAGTTTTCACATTACCTTCCATATGTCACAATATTATATAGTAGTTAATGACATATGAAATAATTTCCTCAATTGCCTTATAACATTATATAAATTCATGTAATAGTTGATGACTTATATGTATATTTATACATATAATTATTAATGTCTTATTATTTAGAATTCTTAAATATGGATTTTTTATAATAGGGAAGATTTGGGTTTTGAATGACTCTTGATTTTATTTAAATTCTTAAGTTAAATTGATAGTCTGTGGTCTTGGTCGGTGTGTGACCTCACACTATGACTCTAAGGTATGAAAAAGTGCCTTAGGGTTGGGGTGCCTCCGTAGGCATGCGATGCTGTATAATGCATCCTAACCAAGTTCCCAACATATCTACTTAACTTAATTATAGTCAACTCTAGTCAAAACAACTTACACTCAACTTCCTCTCTTAGACAAGATCTATAATATTTCTCTCTGAGTTCAACTGAAACTCCCCCAAATGTAACCCCAGATGATTTCAGATGTAACATCGCCAAACCTATTGGCAAAAAAGTAATTAAAACTCAAGCGGTGAGGTAACTTCCTAAGAGGCTCTTCCGTCTCGCCCTTTAATTGGAAGTGCGGTCCAATAGAGGGAAAGGTCTACTCCAAAACTACGCCCCAGAGACGGGTGAGAGAGACTCTTCGGAAAAGTCACTTTAGAAACCGGCCTGACCGGTAACGGGAAAACGAGCTCGTACGAAAAACTGAAAAACCGAGGATCCCCCACATGGATATCTTAAAACAAAAGGGTCAGCGGAGCTGGTCAACAATCGGGATCCCAACGAGGCGTAAAAACACTGCGAGCTCGCGTAAAAATCGTAGAAGGGACTGGGATCCTAGACCCTCGTACTTGGCGGCCGCTGCCCTTACCGGGCTTCCTATCTCCCGCCCAGTTGAGGGTCACCGCTCCCTCACACGGTCGGATGTAAAGGTCACTATGACCTGCCATCATAAATATCAGACACCAACATTTTACTTTTTTTTTGAGGCTCCACCAACATTTTACTTGTGTGTCTACTATTTTCTTTCTTAATCTATAAGGATGGTTATATGTTCTTGATAAATAGAATCTTTCAAAGTTTGGCAATCCGGGTCTCATCCTTGCGGTGATATTACCTTATCTAACACGACACTATTAATTACCATCCCTGATTCTCATCAACCATGTAGAATCACTTGATTACTGATTCAATTCCCATTAGTGGAACATATAGAATGCATCCATTATATATTGAGATTAATACTAATACGAGTTAATTGGATGATAAAGAAAAAATTTTGATTAATTAATACATCTGTCAAGAATATGTCTGATGTATGTTTATGTCTCCTTGTTCATGTGACTCTCACACAGAGAGAGTGCATTATTATTATATTATTACAAGTAGGATGGCATGAAAAGCACTTGAATTAGTTCCTTGGATAATACAAGATGAGACTTCCAAAGAGAGAGAACGGAGATGGTCAGCACCATTGACCTACCTTGAAGGTGCCTCAAAGGCAGATAATACATCTAATTTCAATTTATCTCTTTGTGGAAGAAGTACAGGTCTTGTGTAATTAATTGCAACTAACAACACGTTAAAATGGTATTCAAGAGATGCTTCTAGCGCTAGAGAAATTGTGGCCTTGGATTAAAGTGATGCATCCAAAATAGAGTAAGATTTCACCAATATGTATCCTAAAACAGAATAGTTATGATTTCCAGAACCTGGTTATTTGCTTTAACAATTGTAACTAGTATATTTAACTTAAATATTATTCTTTATTGGTCTCATGACGTGCGCACATTTTGAATGTGGATTGTTTAGATTTTATCTTCAATATTAATGCCTAATGTTCTCATGACAATGGTACATGTTTGGATATAGATAGCTTAGATTAACAGTATTGACCAGGCAATAGATGCAACCGTTTTTTTAAATGTTTCTCAATGTGATATCAGCCACATGCTCTGTTATCAACAAATGCATTGTCAGTTGGTCTTTCTTTTGCATCTACACTAACGTTTAGGGGGCAACCTTTCTTCCGTACCTTTTCATAACACTACTATTTCTACTTTCTAGTATAGAACTCTTACGTGTTGAAAATCCACCTCTTGCTAAGATCTAAGAGCTTATAGATTTAGTTCATCGTATAACTAATAATCAATTCCATGAGATCTGTGATTGATTGGCTATATATATACCAGAGAGTAAAAAAAATCTAATTATTTTAATGTACTATGGTTTTCTGACAGGAGTATCTTCTATTTTATTAAGGAAGATCTTAGATATTTCACAAGCTATTGAATGAATGACCAGAAATAGATTATATGTAAATAATATAAAATAGCTTTTTCATGCTTTTCGGCGGGCACAAAAAAAGGTTTAATAACCATGGTTCTTTATTAAACCTCCTGGATGTCATAAACTAACATAACAACAACACAGATTCTAAAAAAAATTCTAGAAACTTAATATTCTTGTATGATAATTTAACCAAATTTAAGAGGTGATCTCAGGAGAAGTTAAGATATCAAGAGAGAATCAAATTTTTATATTTCTGAAACTACATGCATGGAAGCAAGAGATGTGATTAGGAATTTTACCTTTTGATCTCTTTTAATTTGAAGTAGGTTTTGAGCTTGGATCAAGCATGCATGTAGGGGTTTCTAGGTCTTGCAACTGCAACACACTTGTTGAAGAAGGATTCTTTGAACATGTAGCAGTTGCTGCATGGAGAAAAAGTTGCAGCAGAGCTTCTAACAGCACTAGAAATGAGAAGAGCAGCAGTTTGAACTGCTCATTGGGGAGCTGTAGCAGTTCTTGCAGGGAAGAGGGACAGTAGCAGATCTTGGCTGAAGCAATTTGGGAAGAAAAGAAGAATAAAGATAGGGGAGGAGCATGGAAAAAAGAGGGCCTCGATTATAGAATTTGAGGGAATATAAAGAGGGAGAGAGATAGGGCTCCGACGTTGGGAACTTTAGAGGAATAAACAGGGAAAGTATATGGGATTGTTACTTGACATGTGTAGGACTTTTGAGAGCCACTTGGATGGGAAATGCCGAAGTGGAGTAAGAATATAGAAGAAAAGAAAAACAAATTTTATTTATATATTTATTTTTGAACACAGACGTCTGTACAGTATTACAGATTTATTTATTTTTTTAAACTCATTTTTCTCTCAATTATTTGAGATGTTAAAATTGTCCGTATGCGCATCTTGAGCTTCCGATTTCGATGTGTAATATCTCGATTTGATCGTCTCTGAACAACGGCCAAAATGAGTATAATATTGATATACTTTTGATCGGGTTTGGATCCCCTAATTTTTCGAGATACGATTTTTGTTTGGGGTTAAATTTTATGATTTTAAAATATCAAACGATATCCGATTGACGAACGATCGATTCCATTGGTCTTGTTTCGTCGAATTGGATTTTATGACGGTCTCGGTTTGTTTTGCGGTTTCTGAATTTGCGTCACGGCTTTTTCGGGCACACACTACGATGCGACCGATTTTTGGTCAATTTCGCCCAAATGACTTTTGATTCATGATCAGTTGATCATTTTAGGTTGTTTAGCATTAACCAACAACTTTATTTGGTTAATCGGACCCAAATCGGATTAGGTTCGGGTTTGATTGGAAACCGGATGCTACGGTATGCTTTTTTTATGGGTAGAGATGGAAGGCGAGCGAAAAATCTTAGTTACCTAAGAAGCAGATGTCTAGGTTAATTTGAGCGTATAGTTCATGAGTCTTTGTCTCAGGTAGAGTTACATGCCATGAAAACATCACACAGTGCATGGTATGAATTGAGATTGCGCGCCATGAAGACATAGAAACATCTTTACAGGCTATTAGCTCAATGAATGATATCTACTGCCTGTTACTAGATATAACAATTTGCAGTAGTTTCTGTTTTTTTTGTATTACTAGTTACTTGATATAGAAATTTTCAGTATTTTCTGTTTTTCATATTTTTTTCAGGCCTTCTTGCTGGGCGGAGCATATGAAATTGGATAATGAAACTGGATTAGATCCTCCTGGTGTACGAGTCAGAGCAGTCAGTGGACTTGTTGCTGCAGATTACTTTGCACCAGGCTACTTTGTCTGGGCAGTTTTAATTGCGAATTTAGCTCGTATTGGTTATGAAGAGAAGATGATGTATATGGCTGCATATGATTGGAGACTTTCGTTTCAGAACACAGAGGTATAATAGACTATGATTGCTGGAGATTGCATCCTACATCGATATATGTGTTCTGTGCATTTTGCTTAAGAATTTGCTTTTTTCCTGGAAGAGTTCTCACTTCTGTCATGTTTCCAAAACCTGGATACAATAGGTACGTGATCAGACACTTAGTGCAATAAAAAGTAGAATAGAACTCATGGTGGCGTCAAACAATGGCAAGAAGGTTGTAGTTATTCCGCATTCAATGGGAGTTCTTTACTTTTTGCACTTCATGAAGTGGGTTGAGGCACCAACTCCCATGGGAGGTGGAGGTGGTTCTGGCTGGTGTGCAAAACACATAAAAGCAGTGATGAACATTGGTGGACCATTCTTGGGAGTTCCCAAGGCAGTTGCTGGGCTATTCTCTGCTGAGGCCAAAGATGTTGCTGTTGCTCGGTGATTTTCTATTGTGTTTAATCAGTAGTTGCATTTAGAAAAGTGTTTTCCAGTCTCTGACTTACAAATTTATCATCTTTACATATTGTCGGTACCCTTGCAGATTCTGAACTACTGTGTTGAAAAAAAGGTTATATATGCAGTAGATCTGCAATTTTTCTGCAGCTGACATGGTGCATCAGAGTTATTTTTTTGTAATTATGACATGCGCATTTTACAATAAAAAAGGTTATGTTGCAGCCATGTTGGATGTAACATTGTTTCATCTGCATCATTCTCTTTGTAATACTGGTACAAGAAAGGCCGCTATTGATATCATAGACTGACATGCAACAATATTTTTTACAGTTTGACATACACCCACTTTAATGTATACATAACTTGGGAGTTGGGACCACCTATAAATCTTCGGAATCTCTAATTCAACTGTGATTGTTGTGGGATTGAAAAAATTGCAGCTGGAATATTATCTCAAATTTAAGCGCTGTTTTCTGCAGTGCAATTGCTCCCGGTGTTCTTGAATCTGATCTCTTCGGTTTACAAACATTACAACACATCATGAAGATCACTCGAACCTGGGACTCAACTATGTCAATGATTCCCAAAGGTGGAGATACCATCTGGGGTGGTCCAGATTGGGCTCCTGAGGAAGATTACCAATGCACCTCGAAAAAGCAAAGGAATAATGATTCTAACATTACAGAAGAGGTTGAAAAGGTGGATTCTCAAATAAGTTATCATGTGAACTTAGGAAGAATCATATCCTTTGGGAAAGAAGTAGCTGATGCACACTCATCTAATGTGGAGCAGACTGAGTTTCGGGTAAAAGATCAGATTTCTCCTATGTTCTTCTTTGGTCTTTTTCCTCTTGCTATATTTCTATTAGTCGTGAATCCTATAATTTATTTTTCTATGGCATGCATTTTCAAGTTATCGATCTTTTCGAGGAATGTTCGTTGTTTGAGATTTGTATTTTTCAGATGTGCATTTTTTAGAAGCAAATTTAGATTACTTTTTGGTCTTACCTTATATTTTCTTCCAATCATTACGGTGAATATGGTATACATGTCTAAAGAAGGCTCTCCATGGATGGCCGGATGCCATCATACTTAGGCCTTACATGGCATAGCTTTAAAACTCTAGTTAAATATTTGAAAACATCTCATCATTAGCTATTGGATGATCAATTGACCCTCCTATATTTGCTCTGGCGTCGAATCGGCTGGCCTCTGTTGCGGATTATTGGATCAATGGTTGTTGGTGCCCATCATTCTCGGGTGTTCTATCGGATCAGCGCGCGATTGAATTAGCCTCGCTGCTGGAGGCTCTTTCCTCTACGGCTTCTCCCGTTGCTCTGCGGGACCATTGGGCTTGGAAGGATGGGGCCTTCTCCTCTCGCAAGGCGTCCATGGCTCTGCTCTCTCCCCCCCTGCTCTGGCCGCTCCTTTGGTGCGCGACTGCGCATTCTTCTGGGGGCTGCGCTTGCCGGCGCGGATCGCCTTTTTCTTATGGGTCTTTCGTCATCGGCGTTTGATGACCCGGGACCGATGCGCCAAGTTTCTTCCTCACTCCAACGTCCGGTGCCATCTCTGCGGGGAGGTGGAAGAAACGACCGATCACCTCTTCTTTCAATGTTTGTCGGTCACACGGGTATGGGACGACGTTGCTTGGGCTCGTGCGGACAATACTGAGGACCTCTGCGACATCCTGTGGTCCAACAGGACGAGGGATCGATCTGATATGCTGGGCCCCATAGCACGGCTTTGGTCCATCTGGCGTGCTCGTAATGAGGCTACCTTCTCGGGGATGCGTTTTTATAGGGAGAACGTGACGATCGCGGCTAACAGATTTATATCAGACTGGTGTAATTAGTTGGGTCACGGCATTTGTTTGCCGCTTGTTTATTTTGTATTTTTATTCCCCATCTCCCTCTTTCCTACCCTCTTACCCCCTGTAAGTATCTCTCTTTTTCAACTTTACTTAATATATTTTGCAGGGGCGAGCACCAACGAGTGTATCCCCCTCTTTTGAGCCTCAAAAAAAATTGACCCTCCTATAGTTTTTGCCAAATTCATTTTTATCAAGTTACCTTCACAATGCATTTCATTATTCAAGGACTCACTCTCGAATATACTTAGGAACATCCACCTAAATGTAGAGAGTGTTCTTATGCCCAAGGATTTGTAGTTATTGACAATGGTGTGGAAACGGAGAATTGAAACTTTTCTTGAAATCATTAGCATGATTTATTTAATACGCCGAGACTAAAAAAATGTGAGAGCATGATCTTTAAAAAATGTGAGGGCATGATCTTTTTTTGTTCTTCGCTTTGGAGGCATTGCAATTCCCTTGAGAAAATAATGTTATTTATGAGAAGCTTATATTTCATCTGGAAACGTTGGTCCTTTGATTCACTTGCTTAGAATCTAAGTTCAACATGTCTTTTGTATCAGTACCCCATTTTGTCTTGTTCACATGGCCTCATGTAGATGTGAAGTTTATGTCTAGTTGCCATTTTATATTTCAGTAACCGCCAAATTAACGAGGCAGAAGCTTCATACCGATTATTTATTTATTTATTTTTGTACTGGTACTGATATGTGATGACTAGCATCGTCGTCAGCCATGAATGATGCTCTAGTTATAAAGTGTGATGTTAAAAGCACTTTGTAAGAGGGTATATCGGTGTTGTTAAAGGTGCGAGATGCCTGTGTTACATATAGGAGCCGTGACATGTTTAGCCCCTAGTGTGCCTATTTTCTGAAGGCGATCAATACAATACTTCCTATAAGATAACATGGCCTTGTCATTGTGTGCTACTACAATATCCAGGAAGCAACCATATTATCCAAGTATATTATCACAACCTGATTTGATGATGCATAAATAAGAAATAAATCACAAAGAACAATGACAAGTAGGAGTGAGCACGTGCGGTGGTGCATGCGGTGGGTACATTCATATGTTGAAGGAGAATGTAAGTGAGGGATGTAAGGGTCTTCGGGAAACCCAACGAGATGAATGAAGGGAGGAGATTGGGGGTGGTGTTCGAAATAGAAAGCAAAGGGAAGGTAGAGGGGTAGAGAGTCCTCTAAAGTAGCATGGTCAAAGGTTGGTGGGGGCTTACATCTAATGGTGTAGAGTTTTCATCACTGTTTTTGATGTGGTTCTCAAAACCATTTTACAGCTGCTTGGAGGATATGCTTCTCGAAGATAGATTAGTCAGAAATACCTTTGATTAGCGGTGGGATTAATGGGTGCCTGGTTAGGAAGCTCTTTTAGGTAGAGGGGTCTTTGTGATGTGCTACATCCTTGGTGGGTGAGGTCCTTAGCCTAATTTTCGACGAATATTACGAGTTCGACACAAAAGGGGGAGATGAATTGTTTAGCCTAATTTCGATGGATATTGAGAGTTTGCATTAATGCATCGGATCCCATCAGAACTCCGAAGTTAAGCGTGCTTGGGCGAGGGTAGTACTAGGTTGGGTGACCACCTGGAAAGTCCTCGTGTTGCGCCCATTAGAAAACCTACTTAAATTGTCTAGTGGTAGTGCAGTGTGCCTACTACCCAAAAGACCGGGGTTCAAATCCCCCTCTTGTGGAGGTTGCGTTAGGTAGTCGACAACCATCGTAAAAAATAGCCGACCCTACTTGTAGTGGGAGAAGGCTTTGTCATAAAAATTGAGAATTCAACACAAGAGGAGGGGATTAATTGTGCAATATAAATCCCACTGACACTATTCACAAACCACATAAATAGAAGTTGAGAATTACTAACCACAATGTACATAACGGTTTTAATGTGAAAACCCAAGCATGTGAAAACCATGACCCATAATCTGTTTTAGGATTTCCCATTCACTCTCGGCCAAGCTTGCTTCCACTATCCTACACTACTTTATACCGATGGTAGCACAACCTCTTGTAGAACCCCCCCATCCTGGACAATTCCCAAAAGAAGATTTTATCTCTTAAGAGAAAGGAATCCGTAACTCACATGCTTGTTTACAAAAATGTTGAATAGATAATAGATTAACAATAACTTGAATTCACAAGTTTACAAAATTTGCAACATAAAAGCTTTGGATCGCAGAGAGCCCGAGAGTGTATATTCAGAAATAGATCTTGATTGAATATCATACACAATAGCACTCTTTCTTTTCTTCTGTGAATATGAAGCATTTCTCTTGGTTGTGTCTCAACAAAGATGTCTAAGATCATATTTATAGGGTCAGGGACCTAAGGTAGCCGTTGGTAACAAACTAGGTAATTCCAATATTAAAATATTCCGAGTTAATCGATCATGTTTTCAAAGTTGATCGATTATGTCAACAATATCGTAGGGGTGATCGATTAGAGTGTCAAGTTGATCGATCTGATCATCAGTTGAAGTCAATGCTTGATCGATCGATCATGGCGTAAAAATGATCAATCACATGTCCACAAAATGATTTGTAAACTTTGATGATACTAGCTTAATTTTGCTTGCTGATAAAGAATATGCTGTTAGAGTTAGCTTTATTTTATTTTATTGAGTTGTAACCCTTCTACGTCATTTTATGTAATTTCTCCTTTTATGAGTGCTATAGGATTTTGGCCTATATAAGAACTCATAGACCTCCTGAATAAAGTATCATATTGCATTCTCTCATCTCTCTGTACATAGTATCAGAGTAGCGGTCCTAGACCGGTGTTATGACCTAGATCCCACCGCCACCACCCGCCCTCGTCTTTCTTCCTCTCTAAAACCCTTACACGGACCCCTTCCAACAATTAGGGCCCCGTGCAAGGTCCTTCGGGCCGAGTCCTACCACACGAGACCGTTGCTAATGCCTTTGTCGAGGTCTTTTTGGGGCGATGCGGTTCTTACGACATGTTATCTGGTGAATCACATGCCCTCATCTGTTTTGGACGAGAAAATTCCTTTCTCCGTGGCATTCCCAGAGGAGTTGTTCTCATTCACTCCTCGTGTTTTTGGTTCCGTCGCATTCGTCCCGCTGTTGCAATATGCGGATGACACGCTGGTATTCCTGGGAGGGACGGAGGAGCAGAACCGTAATGCAACTGTGCTGGTGGATGTCTTTGGGTGCCTCTCCTGGTTGCAGATTAACAGGCAGAAGTCGGTCCTTGTTCCGATGGGTTTGAGTGGCGAGGAGAGCATCAGGCTGGCGGAGTGGGCAGGATGCCCCTTGGGGAGACTGCCGATCACCTACCTGGGTTTGCCTCTGGTTGAGGGGAGGCTGAGGAAGTCCGATTGGGATTGTGTGCTGCGCAGAATGGAGGAGCGGCTGGAAGGTTGGAAGGCAGTGACTTTGTCCAAGGGTGGGAAGCTTACATTGTTGAAGCACATTCTTTTGGCCATCCCGACTTTTTTCTTTTCGACGAGGTTAATGCCTGTTGGTGTTAGAAGGAGGATTGAGACCTTGATGAGATCATTTTTCTGGTCTGATGGAAGACATGCAAAGAGGGGGTTGCACCTGGTGGCTTGGAAGGACCTGGCTGTTCCTGTTGCAGAGGGGGGCCTTGGCGTTAGGGACGTGGAATCTATGAACAAAGCTCTGTTAGCCAAGTGGGTGGTGCGCATCTGGGGTTCGTCCGATTCGTCGGTCTTGCAGCTGCTGAGAAAGATGTATGGTGTTACTGGGGAGTTGGTGGCAGAGAGGAAGCAGCATGAATCTTCCTTGTGGAGTGGGATCCGTGCCGTGCTTCCGGTGCTTCGGCCGCTTCTTAGGCCGGTTTTGGGGGATGGGCTCCGTTTCCGTTTTTGGTTGGATGATTGGACGGGGGATGGGGCCCTGGCCTCCCGCTTCTCTCGGTTGATGGCGTTGGCCGTTGATCGGGGTGCGCGGGTGGCGGAGGTCGTTGATGGCGGGACGTGGGCGCCGAGGTTCCTTGTCGACCTATCGGATCAGAGGTTGGAGGAGTTCTTGAGGATGTTGTCTGAGCTTCCCCCTGCCGGGGAGCTGTCGGGGAACCCAGACCATTTTGAGTAGACTGGTGGTAGGTTCTCGGTGAAGGCGGCCTATCGGAAGGTTGCTGCGGCTTTGGTGGAGCGTGATGAAGACCTGTGTGCTGACGTGAAGGTGATTTGGGCAGCTAAGATTCCTACGCGGGTTAAGGTTTTCCTTTGGTGTATGAGGAGAGGTCGTATCTGTGACAAGGTGAGAAGAGGCAGACTGCTGGGTGGGACGGATCTAAGGTGTGACAGATGCGAGGACGAGTTGGAGGATGTGGACCACATCTTCTTTGGTTGCAGGTCTTCCGCAGAGGTTTGGGGGTCATTGGGGCTCACGTGGGTCCGGGCTTCTGATGCTGATCAGTTTTGGCGGTCGGTTCATCGGGTTGGCCATGGGTCTTCCGATGATGTCTCCAAGTCTTTTGCCGCGTTGTGGGCTATTTGGCTGGGTAGGAATGATGCGATCTTCAAGGGGTAGCGGTTTTACTATGAAAATGTTGTAGCCCACTGTAATACTTTGTACAATTTCTGGGTATCACACTGATGTACTCTTTACTATATTAATGAATGCTTTGGTGTGGTGACTCCCGCCTCAGGAGGGCTCCCCTGTGCTTTTACTCAAAAAAAAGCTGTCAAATGTGTGTTTGTTGGGTACTCTACGACTCAAAAGGGATACCGATGCTATGATCCTTTATGCAAGAAATATTATGTTAGTGCGAATGTCACATTTTGAGTCTGTAATGTATTTCTCTCCCACAAGTGACATGTTGGCTTCATCAAACTCTGATGATGAGGTTTACATGTCAACCCCTCCCACTAGTCCGACACCACCTCCACCCGTGCCTACGGTTATGCTACCACCTCCTACTAGTCCGACACCACCTCCACTTGTGCCTACGGTTATGCCACCACCTCCTCCACCTCCGTCACCTTCTCTTACACAATCACATGTGGCCATTGTTCCACGATTGCCAAAATTCTTTACCCGTTGGGCTGCTTCTGCTCATGGTCTTCGCTCGTCATCTAGCACACCTCATGTTTGTTCTGATTACAATGCTTCTAACGATGGGTCTGGAGATATATCTGTGTAGGAACCATTGCAGGAGACTGGTCCACAGTTACATGAGGTTCCTAATGACTTGGATGTACCCATTGCAATTAGGAAACATAAGCGTACCTGTACTTCACATCCCCTTTCTTCACAGGTCTCCTTTCATCGTCTGACAGGGGAGTTCCAGAGATTTGCTGTTGCCTTATCTGTCGTGGAAATTCCACGAATTATCAGGAGGCCTTGAAGGATAGTTGCTGGCATCTAGCTATGGAAGAAGAGATGGATGCTCTACAATCACATGGTACATGGAGCTTGGCATCCGCTCCTAAGGTCGCATGCGTTGTCAGTTGCAAATGGGTGTTTACTATTAAACATCATGCAAATGAGAGTCTTGATCGCTGCAAGGCAAGATTGGTGGCACGGGGATTGACACAGACTTATGGAGGAGACTATTTGGACACGTTCTCTCCTGTTGCTCGTCACTCTACTCTACGTGTTCTTCTTTCAGTACTAGTAGATGTGGTACGTGATTGGTCTTTATATCAACTAGATGTTAAAAATGCATTTTTGTATGGAGATCTCCAGGAGGAAGTCTACATGCAACAACCTCCGGGGTTTGCTGCTGAGGGGGAGTGTCAGCAAGTTTATAGACTTCATAAAGCTATATATAGTTTTAAGCATAGTCCAAGGGCATGGTTTCAGAAGCTCTCAGATTTGATTGAAAGGCATGGGTTTAAGAGGTCGAATGCAGATCATTCATTGTTTATGCAGAGAACACCCAGAGGTACAATAGCTATCATGGTTTATGTTGATGATATACTTGTTACATGGGATGATGTGCATGGGATAAAGAAGGCAAAGGAATTTCTGGGTCGTCAGTTTGTTACTAAGAATCTTGGCACCCCAAGGTATTTCTTAGGGTTAGAGTTTGCTAGGAATACGTAGGGTCTTGTGATGACCCAAAGGAAGTGTGTTACATATGTGCTTGTTGAGACATGCATGATTGGGTGCCGACCCTCTACTACCCTTATGAATCCGAGCATGAGGTTATATGATGACGATGATACATATGAGGATGACAGGAGGGGATATAAAGGGTTGGTGGGAAAGCTTCTCTATGTTACCATCAGAAGACCTGATATCTCTTTTGTAGTGAGTCCATGGAGCAACCCCGACATGTACACATGGATGCTATATATATATGATATTGAGGTATCTAAATTCTTCTCCAGGTGCAGGACTACTATGCTGGAAAAGAGCAACTCTTTCGATTTCTGCATGTGCTGGTGCTTATTATGCAGGATGTTCTAAGGACAGGAAGTCTACTTCGGGCTTCACAGTGTTTGTTGGCTGCTCTCTTGTTGCTTAAAAAAGCAAGAAACAAACAGTTATTGCTAGGTCAAGTGTTGAATCTGAATATAAGGATATGACACAAGCAATCACATAGATGATGTGGGTTCGAGCCGTGCTAGCAGATTTGCATATAGATGTACCTCTACCCATGCAGTTACAATGCGCTAATCAAGCTGCCTTATTCATTGCAAACAATTCTGCATTTCATGAAAAACGAAGCATATTGAGGTAGACTGCCATTATACTAGAGATATGATTCAGAAGGACTTGATTTCTAAATCTCAAGTCAGTTCAAGAGACCAAACGACAGATATTTTTACCAAGGCTTTGCTCATAGGACCGCTTCAGAAATGTTCTTCCAAGCCGAGCATGATTGACATTTATGCTCCATCTTAAGGGGGAGTGTAGAGATATATCTATGTTTTATGTATCTTTTCCTTTATTTTATTTCTTTATGTTTGTCTAGTGTAATTTACCCATAGGTCTCTCCTCTATATAAGAGAGTCTAGGGTTCCCAGGAACAAATAACTCTTATATTTTTTCCAACAAAATGTATATGTAATAATAGTGTACGTATAATCAATGCATATATTTGTATGCATACACACACATACATACATGTGCAAAACACTACTTATAACTGATATTTGTCCAACTTAAAATTTTTAAAAAGAATAAAAATGCAAAGACCAAAGCAAAAAACCCAGTTTTGCTTTAGGCACTCACCTAGGCAGCGCTTGAGGCAAAACACCTCGCCAGAAGCAAGGCAAGGTGCCTTGGCCTCATCTCGCCTCGCCTTAGCGCCTAGACGAGCACCTCGAGTGCCTTTGACATCATTGACAGGAACTTGGTGTTCTTGTTACTACTCATGTCCTTTTGTACTGTGACAACAAGTTTGCTGTAGTACAAAGGATCAAGGAAGGTGTATGGTCAAAGCGGAGGATAAGAAGAGGATTGAATGGCGTCAGCGATCGCGTTTGAGGTGGATCAAGGAAGGTGATGCTAATACTGCGTTCTTCCATCGGGTGGCCAGCGGAAGAAGACGATTCAATTCTTTCCGCTCTCTCTTGGTTAATGGCTCCCTCATTAATGGGGATAAGGAACTGGGTGAGGCAATGGTGGCTCATTTCAAGCGTGCTTTTGGGTGCCAGTCGCAGCGCAGGTGGCGATGGTCGGGCCGGGGGGCTCCTTCAATCTTAGCTTCAGATGCGATGGCCCTGGTTAGGCCGTTCTCTTTGGCTGAGCTTAAGGAGGCTGTTTGGGACCTTAACGCGGACGGTTCGCCGGGCCCTGACGGGTTCCCAGTGGCCTTCTACCGTGATTTCTGGGATGTGGTTGCTGATGACGTAATGGAGGTTGCTCGCGAATTTTGTGAAGGTAACCGTGGGTTTGATAAGGTTAATAGGGCCCTTATTGTTTTGATCCCTAAGACTCCTGCGGCCAATCGCATCGAGGATTTCCGACCTATCTCTATCTCGAATGGGATCTATCTAATCATTGCTAAGGTCTTGGCCAGGAGGCTAGCTCCCCTTCTTGTTTTGCTGATCTCACCCTCGCAAGCCACCTTTATTCGTGGGCGGCAAATATCGGATTGTTTCGCGGTGGCCTCCGAGATGGTCGCGGCTTGGAGGAAGTCTAATACGAAGGGGATTCTTTGGAAGATCGATTTTGCTAAGGCCTATGACTGCCTTGATTGGCGTTTCCTGTGGTCGGTTTTGAGGCGGAGGGGCTTCCCGGAGGCCTGGATCACGTGGGTGCGGCGCTGTGTGTCCTCGGCCTCTCTCTCCGTCTTGCTTAATGGTTGCCCGATCGGTGGTTTCTTCCAGCCAAGGAGGGGGGTGCGACAGGGGTGTCCTCTCGCTCCCCTTCTCTTTGTGTTGGCGGCTGACGTTTTGCCTCGTATGATTGACAGCGTGGTTGCGGCGGGTCTGACCCGGGGATGCACTATTGGGGACTTCCATGTCCCACTTATTCAGTTCGCAGACGACACTATTTGCTTTATCGAGGGTGGTCCCACTGAGGTATCCGGTATGGCTACTACTCTACAGCTCTTCAGTGAGGTATCGGGCCTCTTGATTAATGGGACTAAGTCCAAGGTGGTACCCTTCGGTATGTCGCAGGCGGAGGTCTTGGAGTGTGGCCGGCTGTTGGGCTCTTCCCCCGGTGGACTCCCCTTCGACTATCTCGGCCTGCCTCTGGCTGTGGGTCGTGTTCGGCTCCGTGATTGGAAGGTGGTGGTGGAGAAGTTGGAGGCTCGCCTGGTCGGGTGGCGAGTGGCTCTTTTATGCAGGGGGGCGGCTGGTTCTTCTCAAAGCGGTGCTATCCTCTATTCCAATATATTTCTTCTCAGTTCGAGGTATGCCTAAGGGAATTCGGTTGCGCTTGGAGAGGTGTATGCGGTGTTTCTTGTGGGGTAGGAAGGGCGAGGGGAGAAGGGGGGTTCATTTGGTGGGGTGGGGTGATGTAACGCGGCCCAAGCGGGTTGGGGGCTTGGGAGTAAGGCGGATGGACGTGGTTAATGACGCCCTCTTGCTTAAGTGGGCTTCACGGGTTTGTGGCAATGAGGAGAACTTCATGCTTAATATTCTGCAGGAGTTGCTGGGAGAGGAGTTGATGGGCGTTACTCGGGGGAACTCGTTCGGCCACCTAACTCCTTTTTGGCGTGGGGTGTTGAATGTTTTTACTCGTAATCGCTTCCTTTTTAAACCGGTTTTGGGCAAGGGGAACTCATTTCGTTTCTGGACCGATGACTGGTCCGAAAGGGGTGCTCTCAAGGATACATTCCCGCGTTTGTTTGCTTTGGTGGAAGATAAGGACGCTTCGGTGGCGTCGTGCTGGGAGGACGGCTACTGGTGTCCTCGGTTTATTGCGAACCTCTCGGATCAGCGTCTGGACGATCTACTTTCGTTGATGGGCCTGCTTGCAGACGTTATCCATCCCAATGATGGCCGGGACCACTGGGCGTGGAAGGATGGTTCTTTTTCCACGAGGAAGGCGTACTTTGCTCTCGTTTCTAGCAATCAAGTGGACGACGTTATTCTTGTGCGTGACTGCAGATTCATTTGGGGGCTGAAGTTTCCAGAGCGCATTGGCATTTTCCTTTGGCTTCTTCGCAGGGGGAGACTCTTAACTCGTGACCGATGTGCAACTCTATTCCCCAATGTTGGGCCGAACTGCGGGCTTTGTGGCGCGGAGCGGGAAACCATCAATCACCTATTCTTCGATTGCGGGCTAGTTCGTGAACTTTGGGCTGATCTTGACTGGATCAATTCCGTGTCCTTTTCTGCTTTCTGCGAGAGCTTGGTGAACTCCAGCGGCAGGGATAGGAAGGATTTGCTGGATCCGATTGCGAGGTTGTGGAACATCTGGCTGGGGAGGAATGAGGCCCTCTTTGCGGGCCAACGATTCTACAGGGAAAACATTACTATCCTTGCTACGCGTCTTGTGGCTGATTAGTGTCTTGGGTAGGCTTGGATTGGTTTTTGGCCGGGGTGTTTGAATCGGGTACCCCTGCGGGTCTTCTTTTTTGTAAGACCTTTTTAACTCTTTTGTAAAATCTCTTTACGTTTTGCTTTTAATATATTGGGGTGAACACCGTTGAGTGTATCCCCCTTTTTTGAGCGTAAAAAAAAACAAGTTTGCTACATACATTGCCATTAATCGAGTTTTCCATGTGTGGACCAAAGCACATTGAGATTGACTATCACTTTGTTTGTGATGCTTTACGAGGAGGAAGATCACTATTTCACACATCTTCGTCGATTTTCAACTTGCAGATGTATTCATGAAGGCGCTACCAAAGAAACACCTCTCGTAGATAATCTCCAACTTGGGCAATGATCGATATATATGCTCCAACTTGAGAGGAGGGGGGTGTTAGAGTCGGCTTTATTTCATTCTATTGAGTTGTAACCCTTCAGGGTCGTTTTGTGTAATTTTCCCATTTATGAGTGCTCTAGCGTTTCGGCCTATGTAAGAATCCTTAGACCTATCGAATAAAGTATCTCATTGCATCCTCTCATCTCTCTCTATATATGCAAAAAACTGTAACACCGTTTTTCAACGCAAATAGAAACTATGTAAATCATCCAACTCGACAGATCTTGCAGAAGTGACCATATGTCTTCTTTACACGTCCTTGACCCCCATGGTCTTCAAATCTTCGTTGTAAATGCATTTGAGTTTTTGGATTTGAGTTTTGAACTTTTTAGCCTTTGCTTCTGAGCCGTGAGCTTTTTAGAGCAAGATGCTTTAAGCTATGCCTTTTGAAATCATGCTTTATGTTTTGATTCAGCTTCATACTTTTTTCTACACTTTTCATCATTTCTTTTTCCATGAGAAAAACAATCAAACTACAAAATAAATATACAAGGTCATTAGCAAAATCTAAGTTACTAACAGAGATGTGGTTCATTTGAGTTGATTGCCTCATATGTGTTCGTTGTCTTTCAAGGAAGCAGACGATGTGGCTGCTTTTGTTGTATGGTGAAAGTGGAACAATCGTGGATACGATGAAAGAAAATAGACGTGACAAGCTTTGCATGTTGAGAGGGGATGAAGGTTAGCGGTACACATTCGAAAACTAGGGAAGATAAACGATATTCTTTGACGATGCCATAATAACCCCTTTCAATAGGGAGGGGTGGAATTACAGAATAATTAAAGGAACCAAAAATAAAAATCTTAATCAAGTCTTTGCTTACACCTAAAAAGACACCTAATTTAACTGTCGAATTTAATCAACCCAAGATTTTGGGATCGTAAGTTGATCTCAATTTATTTATCGCAGAATCAAAATTAATGGCTTTACTAAATAACTGATGGAAACCTTAATTTGACCAAATCCTAATCTATGCTTGCATCATATTTCCTCTGCTTTGTCGACCCATTTATTAATAAATTGTATGGCGATCATGTACAATACCGGATATTGCTATCTTGAAATATTGAGAGATCTTTTTTCAATTTGCGAACCTTCTTCTTAGCACTCTATCTATAAATTTTGTGGAAAGGGGGGTAGTAACCAAAGATATTCTACCCCTTCACTTATATGTACATTTCATATCCACTTCCCAACTTCAACCTTTATATAAAAACTTGTGCGTGGAAGGTTTGCTTGTAATTTTCCACATCAATCACTTGCCCCTCCATTTACGGGAATCTTGTTGGAGATACAAAAATCATTCCTGTTAGAGTATATTTCCTCTTATTCCAATGACAACATTGGGATTTTGGATCAGGGCTCCACCTTCGGCAATCCAAACGACATGATGGGTGATTGTAACATCATGTGCTACTCAAATGACGATGATGCTGACATCAATGAGGGCGACGGTAACAATAGTGAAGTTACCACTACATGAATCCAAATCACCAATTGCATGATGGTACCAGTTGTGGAGATGATGACTACAAGGATGGTTGAAATTCCGACATCGACATCGCTTGAGGAGAGAGCTATGACATGGAGATTCCAATCCCACCAAGGTGATTGGGAGGATGGAGATGACGATACTCTTTGATTACAACCATGGGCATGGTTAGCTTGTGAGGAGGCAAGCTGAAGTGACACCAATAGGTTTTTCGAGTGACGGCGACGATGTTCGTGGGTTTGAGAGAGCGTCGGGTTGATCGTTCTTGGTGTTGCTTTGTCTTCCAATGATCCTTGAGATGGATACTATCCATGGAAGGCCGTATCGATATCGATATCATTTCGATACGTATCGATACGATAGTTCGATGATATATCGATGATATATCGCCGAAATATCGCCCATATCGACGAGCCTTTGTGAAGAAAATGCCTGGAAATCGAGATATATCACCATATTGGTGCCCATATCGGTCCCATGTCGATATCGATATATCGGCGATATATCGCGATATTTCCTTCCATGATACTATCAACATGAGCATGTTGAACATTGACGATAGTAAATATAACAAGGGAGGATTCTGATGTGGTTTGGAAAATAATTGTAGACAAAATTTTTGGGAATCTCGGAATCCTCTTCTACAATGCTCTTGTTTTTTTTTTGAGGCTCAAAAAAGGGGGATACACTCGTTGGTGTTCGCCCCAACAATATATATTAATAGAAAAAGAAAAAAGGGAGGAATACTTACATAGTCAAGACAATGCTCTTGTTTCTTGAGCATTGTGGTATGTTTCTTGTACATATTGCATCGTGTTCCGGACATTGTGAAAAATCTTCTTTATGTTGTCAAAATCTTCAAGACACATGTTTCTTTCCCTTCTACATCAATCAAGATATTCTTCCCTCTTGCCCTAAGAAATGATGACTTACATTCTTGGATATGTTTCTTCACTAACTTGTACGATCATCAAATTGCCAGAACTATTTGATGGTCATGCTTTAACCAAATACGAATCTAAAAATTGAGGATAGGATGAGAAAAGAAATTAGACGCAACAATTAAGAGAGGAACGAGGGTGGGGGGTTGAATCACTTTGAAAATGGGGAAGATAAATGATAATGTTGGAAGAGAACTTCCAAATTCATAACCTCGTAAGTTAGATAAGTTAGTTCCCATAATAATCTTCATTTAAGGAGTTATGGATTTAAAAAATAAGTAAATGGAATAAAATAGAATTCTAGGCGGTATAGAGACGTCCACTGTTGTGCTCTCTCAGTGGCGCCTAATCTAGATTTGGAGGCTTCCCTTTTGATGCTACAACCTAGCATCAATCGTAACATCTCTGATACCATTGGGAGTGGTGGTGGTCCTAGGTGATGAATTCTCTTAGGTGGAGCTAATATCTTGATGGAGGTGGCCCGATGCGTATTATTATTATGGAAAAAGAAGAGAGAAAACAAAATGAGTTTTTTTATTCAAGAGATCTAGGGGTCCTTATATAGGACGGAACCTTAGAGAGCTCAAAATCGGGAAAATACACAAGTACCCCTAGAGTGGTTACAATTAGAAATTAGTGTTAGCAATGTGAGCCCGAGGCGAACCATTCCTACAATAAATGTTATTGTAATAAATGATTTATCAATAGAAGTTATTGATTATGTTTCACTCCCCTTCTGAAATTGTTTGAATGAATGGCCATGGCCAACTTGACTATAAGTTATTGACTATAAGGTCCCTCTGTACAATACGGGTTATGTACCATGGCCAACTTGATAATCATACAGCTGTTGATTCATTAATTTAATCATAGAGGCTGATGCCTGGATGAATATCTAAAGAGTTAGATAGAGGACTCATCAAGCATCATCAATGATTGACAAGCGATGATCTCCAGCCTGAGAAGAAGATGGCAATCTTTTCTCATTAGGCTGATATCTGATCGACCTCTTGATGCAGGTCCTCTGCATGGGAATAGTGATTCGGAGGTATCAGATTAGTTGAGTCAATGGGTTGACTTAACGAGATCGAGATAACCAAAGACCTATGATGAATACTGTCACATCACAGGCAAACATCCTCTGACCAAAGACAGATGTATTGCTATATGTCTGAGTGTGTACATTTGGCAGACCAATAGGTTGATGCAAGGCCTTAAATGCCAGTTTCGGTCACCATTTCGATATCGACCAAAACAGAATTTCGATGGAATTTCGGTGGAATTTCGACCGAAATTTCGGTCATTTCGGTCATTTTTTGTACTAGGACCCCCATATTTCGGTCATTTCGGTCATTTCAGTCGAATTTCGATTTCGACTGGATATCGATATTCGACAGAAATTCGACTGAATTTTGCTGAAATTTGAGGCCATGGGTTGATGACCTAACCAAGGTCTATACACCGGCGAGCTGGTGTGCATGTAAGGGCATATGAGTAATACGATCTCTCAAAGGGATCATACAGGTTCACTTGTGAACCGGGAGACATGAGCTCACTCATGAGGTATTGGGACTGATCAAATTCCATGCATGGTCGTCATGCTTTAGAAGCATGACATGAATTTGAAGGTAAGATATATGCTTTGGAAAGCATATGATCTGTACCAAATCCCAAGGACCAAGATTGAGAAACTTAATGATCAGACCATGAAGATGACAGTGTAAAAGTGATCTATATCTTCGGGATGATCATGAGTCTTCCAGTATGCAGGATGTACATGTATTGGAATACCTGAGGGTGATTTGATCATAAACGATTGTATAATCATGACGCTTCCATTCCGAGGGAGTGATGACACAGGTCTGGATTTTAGTGACTCCTCTCATTAGAGAAGTGACCTAATCTTAGTCCGTGAACTGGACATTGATCTGAATGAGATTCAAATGCAATGAGAAGATTAGGTTTACGGTCTTGATTTAATCAAGCATCTATGAGAGGTCCATGGGATCTGGATTTGAGATGTGATCTCAATATCCAAGTCACTATACGTGGAACAATACAATCTCCCTGTCCTTATCTCCAAGTATCTGAGGAGAAATAGCATTGTTTTTGAATGGTTCAAGAATAATTCCATAAGATCTAAGCATTGAGTAATTGATAATTAAATGTGATTTAATTATAATGATGTATGAGGAATTATCCAATGTAACTAAATGTGATTTAATTATCATGGATAAGAATAATGTGGATAGTAGTATCCAATTATTCATAACATATTATAAATGTGATTTATAATGTATTAGAGAGAGCTAATTATAATTTATATTTGTTGATTAATTATTAATGTGTATTGGATACACGTTGTCTAATTAATTGAAAATGTAAATTCCATATTGTTTTGGGTTGTGAATGTGATTCACAATTTTCCAATGTCAAGATTGCAGTATTCCCAAAATTAATTGTGAATTATTTTTTGGTGAATAAATCCCAACAAAAGTTGTTGGAAATAAATAATGGAGAAAATCAAGGAGGCATGCAATCTCATGGAAATCCATGAGATTGCCTCCATAAGGAAGGAGGTGGGCAGCACCCAATTCCTATATGGAATGAATGGCCGTCCCCCCTTGGATGTACATGGAGATGCAATCTCCATGTATATTCTCTCCTTATTTATTTATTTGATTTGGGATTGATTTATTTTTGATTTTGTCAAATATATTTTAATCTTAATTAAATCACAAGTTGTTGGCTTTTACCAACAACAATCTTGACCATTGGATTGACATAAATCAATCTCATCCATTGATTTTATATGTCCCATGGATTGAGTTCCATGGATCCCAAAACCCTATGAATTGAGAGGCATACCTTGCTCTCTTGTACATGCTATTGTAGCACACATCTCTCTCTCTCTCTTTCTCCTCACACGCCAACCCTCTCCCTCTCTCTCTTGGTGGCCGTCCACCATAACCTTAGGAGAGGATCTTGTCGTCGCCTACGCCGCTGCGCTGCCGCTTCGACGCTCTGCGGTTCTCCGTCTTCTTGGAGTGCTACGCTCACGAAGGAGACGTTCGATCTCGTACGACGAGATCAGGAGCAACCGTGCTTGGATCATCTTGTTGGATTGCGAGGACAACGCGACTCATCCCCGCGCTCGCAAGCCGTTTCTCCGATAATCGGACTTGAGACAGGAGGTCTCTTTTCTTAGAGACTCGATCAACCACGCTTCAAGAGGTATTGCATTATACTTGTTGTGGTTATAGATGAAACGATTCGAGAATCGTTCTTGGATCACGTGGTTTCATCGCATGAAAAATTTTAAATTCCGCTGCACCGAACAACTAGTACGACTAGTAGTTCTTCATCGTATCCGATACGACGATTACGCTTGAGGATTTTTCCCATATCTTTAAGTGGTATCAGAGCCTTAGGTCGAAGGTTTTGGATACGATCCGCAAACCTAGGACGACTTGGGTTCGAAGAAGTCACGAAAGTTTTTTTATCGCATTTGATTTTCACACTTCTGTTTAGTGAATAAATTCGACACTGTTTAAATTGTTTAAACACGAATTTAACACTTGGATCTTGTTCCCCATTAAATAAGGAAACCATAGGATCTGAGTTTACGTAGTTTGGATTTCGTTTGCTCGAGATATGGTTGTTCTAATGAACATGTATGCATTGTTGCGGGAACTGCAAATCTTAACATGATTAAAGAGTTAATTACTGTTTAGACTTGCCTCGAAATGCGCGAAATGTCACTTGGGTTCTGTTCTAAATCAAATTAGCAATCTATGAAAATTGATTTTGTCTAATTTGGATTTAATATGATTGAGATATATTAATTTTAGTAAGTAGGGGTCACTGCTGAAATTACAATCCTAATCAAGAACCGTGTGATTGTCAATTAATGAAATTTATTGTTAATTTCAAGAAATAATTATGGAAAATATTTGAGAAATATTGGAAGATGATTATTTCCTTAATTGACTTGGCCTCAACCAATAATTGATTAGATTTGATCTAGATCATAATTGGAAACACAATCATCAAACTCCTTGCTTGAATAGGATTGGGAATTTGTCTAGCAAATTTCCTTATAATAAAAAATGTTTTGATTACTATATGGTATAATTTCGGTTGAAGATCCGATGATCATCTCAAGTACAAATTGATCTATTTGGCATTATCCTTTCCCGAGGCGGATATGGTGTCTAGTCGGAGATCGCTGGGGTAGCGGGTTGCAACGTATGTAGTCCGTCCCACTCTCGCCGGTATTGGCCATGACAGCGGGTAGGGTCTGGATAATGCCGAAGAAATCAAGATGTATTTCTAATTATTAAAATACGAATTAATACGTACTTTGAGAATAATACCATATATATATATTCAAGTAAAACAATCAAGTTTGATTGATTGAATTGGATTGATAATTAATTTGATATGATTGAATTAATTATGTCCAATTAAAATACTCTAATATGATTAGAGTTGATAATTCCCTTGGAAGAATTAATTATATGAATGTGATTCATGATAATTAATTAAATTTGAATAAGAGGTGGAGGATCACATAAGTGACATCCATGATCTCCCGTCAAGGCGAAGGGTTTCCGTCGCCAGGGATTGTATATAGGAGACGCCTGTACGAAGTGACAACTTCTATATACAAGCACATTTGGATCGGACTCTTTGCTTCTCGAAAGAGTAAGGCCGTATGCGTAGTGACCCCAATATCGGATCCTCATATTATTGGGGCGATATTGGATTGTGCGTAGCGAGTTCTATTCCTGTTGACGGTTGATTCAATTAATGACGGGTCAACATCACCTTAGGGGTGGTGGGCCCGGGTATTAAAGACCGAATTGGGAAATGCTAGTTGGACTTGCAAGGCGGAATGTGTTCCCGCTTCTCTTTATTGGAGTTGCAGTTTCTCATATTATTGGGATGTAACAAAGATAAAGAGGAGATCCCAGTTCTTGCTTGAGATATAGCGGTAAGATATCTCTTACTTTGAAAGTGATTAAGGGAATGAACTTTTAAAGTTGACAATGCACGAATAATTTGATTTAAAAACCTTAATCAAATATCATAAATTTGAATATATGATCATATGTTCTAATATAGTGCATTCTCAATTTCAGAAAATGAAGTCCATGAACCCACTGTGCAGGCTTCTGGAGGTCAACCAGTTGACCGGACCAAATTACTCGGATTGGATCCGTAATTTGGAGCTTGTACTCTCGGCTGAGCGCATCAGTTATGTGCTCTCAGAAGACAAGCATGAAAACCCTAAATCTAAGGAAGAAAAAGCATACAATGACAATTATGATGAAGATCATGTCTTAGCTAGATGCTACATCTTGGGTTCTCTTTCCAATGTTATTCAGAAACAACATGTGGAGATGAGTACTTGCTAGGAAATTATGCAGAACTGAAAGATATGTTTGGTGACATTAACCGCACCCATCGGTACAACGTTATGAAAGAACTCGTTCGCTGCAAGATGCAGGAAGGGACCTCGGTCCGTGAACATGTACTCAAAATGTTTGGGTACTTACCGGAACTGGAGACTCTGGGGGCAACCATGGATGCAGACATGCAATCCGATTTCATTCTGCTGTCGTTGCCCAAGTCTTGCAATAACTTTGTAGTATCATTCCACATGAACAAACTGGAATTGACAAATGCTGGGCTTCTTGCTGCATTAAAGTCTGCAGAAGACGTGATGAAGAAAGATGATCCCGCTGGTAGTGCAATGGTTGCACAGGTCAGAGGGAAGCGCGGTCGGAAGCATGGTTCTTGGAAGGGCCCGACCCAGAAGAGAAAGAAGAAGGGACAAAGTGTTGGCTCATCTTCCAATGCATCCACTCTAATGGCGTCGAAGAGAATCGACGTCTGTCACCACTGCAAAAAGCCGGGAAACTGGAGGCGTAATTGCACGGATTGCCTGAAGTCGGTCGACAAAGGTAAAACCCTAGCAGGTATGAAATCTACTTTTATCATTGAAATCAGTTTTCTCGTTGGACGAGAAGGAAGTTGGGTTGTTGATTCTGGTGCTTCTATTCATGTATGCAATTTGTTGCATTTGTTTCAGGAAACTAGAAAACTTGAAGAAGGGGAGATAGTCATCCAGATGGGATCTGATGCAAGTGTTGCAGCAACTGCCATCGGGACTTGTAGGCTATCATTATCTAGTGAAATAATCCTAGTACTTAAAGAGTGTCTTTATGTAGCTGAAGTCAGAAGGAATTTAATATCTGTATCTAAGCTAGTTAGAAGTGGATATTCGTTCCTATTCTGTAATAAATTAGTCATAGATCGTTATGATAAATATATTGCGGATGACGTTTTGACTTCTGGAGGACTCTATAAATTGTGCATTGATAAATGTGTTATGAATGTTACAACCAGTAATAAATCCCCTAAAAGATCCAGGGAGGATGAAAATCTTTCGAATGAGATTTGGCATCAAAGACTTGGTCATTTATCTGTTGATAAGATCAATAGATTAATAAAGGATGAACCTTTAGATTTTCTACAGGTTCAATCTTTTCCTACTTGCAAGAATTGCATTCAAGGAAAAATGACCAGGTTGCCTTTTCCGTAACAAGGTTACAAGATGCGAAGGTATCATTGACCTAATACATACTGATGTATGCGGTCCCTTCAGTATCGCGACTCAAAATGGATATCGATATTATTTGACATTTATTGATGACCATTCGCGATACGGGTTTGTCTTCCTATTACGTCGTAAATCTGAAACTTTTGAAAAGTTCAAAGAATTCAAGGCTTTGGTTGAGACCAAACCGATAGGAAGATTAAACGGATTCGATCTGATCGAGGTGGCGAGTACCTTTAAGATGAATTCAAGGAATACCTTAGAGAGAATGGAATTATTTCCAATCTCACTCCTCTTGGAACTCCCCAACTTAATGGTGTTGCTGAAAGACGCAACAGAACCATCATGGATATAGTTCGTTCAATGATGAGCAAAGCACATTTACCACTTAGTTTCTGGAGATATGCAGTAGAGACTGCAATATATATCATGAATAAGATTCCTAGCAAATCTGTACCTAAGACTCCTCATGAGCTCTGGTATGGAACCAAACCTAGTGTTAATCACTTGAGGGTTTGGGGTTGCTTGGTTCATGCGAAGAACGTGGACGGAAGTAAGATGGAATCTCGCTCTCGTGAGTGTTACTTCATAGGGTATGTTAGAGATGGTATTCGATACCAACTCTATGACCCTGAGACTCAAAAGGTTTTTGTTTCCAGAGATGTGAAATTTCTGGAGAATGATTTCCTTAAGGGTCAAGATAAATATGAAGTAAAGGAACTCATTGAATCCCCTGAGGATTTTGAGCTTCCTGAACCAGAAACAGAAGAGATAAATAAAGATGAAACACCCATACCTCTTCGAAGGAGTTCGAGGGTGGTTGCACCACCTGAAAGGTATGGATTGCATGTGTCAAGTGAAACTGACAATGATCCTACTTCATTTGATGAAGCACTCGCGGATCATGACATGGATAGATGGATGCTAGCAGTGAAGTCAGAAATTGACTCCATGCATAAGAATGGTGTATGGACCCTAGAGGATCCACCTAAAGGGGTAAAACCCATTGGGTGCAAATGGATCTTCAAGAGAAAGAGGGGACCTGATGAGAAAGTAGAGACTTTCAAGGCACGGCTCGTAGCCAAGGGTTACACACAGAGAGAAGGCATCGACTGCGATGAGACTTTCTCTCCTGTGACTATGCTTAAATCCATCAGGACATTGCTACCTGTAGCTGCATATCTTGACTACGACATCTGGCAGATGGACGTCAAGACGGCTTTCCTCAGTGGATACCTCGAGGAGGATATCTACATGGAGCAGCCCCAGGGCTTCATGACTGAGGATGGCAAAGTATGCAAGCTGAAGAAATCCATCTATGGGCTCAAGCAAGCTTCTCGTAGCTGGAACATCAGATTTGACGAAACCATAAAGAGTTATGATTTTGTGCAGAATTTTGATGAACCTTGTGTATACAAGAAGCTTAGTGGGAGCGCCATTGTGTTCATCGTGCTTTATGTAGATGACATCCTTATCATTGGGAATGATACATGGATGATGACCAGTGTGAAGATTTGGTTGTCCCATACCTTTGAGATGAAAGATCTTGGAGAAGCCTCTTACATCTTGGGTCTGAAGTTATTCAGAAACCGAGAGAAGAGGATATTAGGATTGTCACAACATGGATACATTAAGAAGATTCTTGAACGATTCCTATGGATAGTTCCAAGAAAGGATTCCTACCCTTAAGACATGGTATCCACCTGTCTAAAGGAATGGCTCCTCAAACTATTTAGGAAAAGAAAGACATGGCTGGATGCCCTTATGCATCGGTTGTAGGAAGCTTAATGTATGCAATGATGTGTATTAGGCTAGATATCTGCCATGCAGTAGGAGTGGTAAGTCGTTACCAATCCTGCTATGGAGAACAACACTGGAATGTAGTAAAGAACATATTTAAATATCTAAGACGGACGCAAGATTACATCTTGGTCTATGGAGATGGTGATCTCCAAGTCTTGGGATATACAGATTCTGACTTCCAATCAGATATTGATGATCGAAAGTCGACATCAGGGTTTGTGTTCCTGTTGAATGGTGGTGCTGTGAGCTGGAGAAGCAAGAAGCAGGACACTACAACAGATTCAACAACAGAAGCCGAATACATTGCTGCATCGGATGCTGCAAAGGAGGCGGTGTGGTTACGCAAGTTCGTGCTGGAGCTTGGCGTAGTTTCCTCTGATACTCCCATCCCGCTGCTCTGTGATAACACGGGAGCCATTGCCCAGGCGAAGGAACCCAGATGGCATCAGAAGAGCAAGCACGTAGAAAGGAAATACCACATCATTCGGGAGATTCAAAAGCGTGGTGACATAATCATCACCAAGTGGCCTCTGCCGACAGCGTTGCTGATCCTCTTACCAAACCTCTGACACAGAAGGTTTTCGACCAGCATGTAATGAGTATGGGTTTAAGGATTGTACCTGAATGGTTCTGAGGGCTAGTGGGAGATTGTTAGAAATGTGAGCCCAAGGCGAACCATTCCTACAATAAATGTTATTGTAATAAATGATTTATTAATAAAAGTTATTGATTATGTTTCACTCCCCTTCTGAAATTGATTGAATGAATGCACTATAAGGTCCCTCTGTACAATACGGGTTATGTACCATGGCCAACTTGATAATCATACAGCTGTTGATTCATTAATTTAATCATAGAGGCTGTTGCTTGAATGAATATCTAAAGAGTTAGATAGAGGACTCATCAAGCATCATCAATGATTGACAAGTGATGATCTCCAGCCTGAGAAGGAGATGGCAATCTTTTCTCATTAGGCTGATATCTGATCGACCTCTTGATGCAGGTCCTCTGCATGGGAATAGTGATTCGGAGGTATCATATTAGTTGAGTCAATGGGTTGACTTAACGAGATCGAGATAACCAAAGACCTATGATGATTACTGTCACATCACAGGCAAACATCCTCTGACCAGAGACAGATGTATTGCTATATGTCTGAGTGTGTACATTTGGCAGACCAATAGGTTGATGACCTAACCAAGGTCTATACACCAACGAGCTGGTGTGCATGTAAGGGCATATGAGTAATACGATCTCTCAAAGGGATCATACAGGTTCACTTGTGAACCGGGAGACATGAGCTCACTCATGAGGTATTGGGACTGATCAAATTCCATGCATGGTCGTCATGCTTTAGAAGCATGACATGAATTTGAAGGTAAGATATATGCTTTGTGAAAGCATATGATCTGTACCAAATCCCAAGGACCAAGATTGAGAAACTTAATGATCCGACCATGAAGATGACAGTGTAAAAGTGATCTATATCTAAGGGATGATCATGAGTCTTCCAGTATGCAGGATGTACAGGTATTGGGAATACCTGAGAGTGATTTGATCATAAACGATTGTATAACCATGACGCTTCCATTCCGAGGGAGTGATGACACAGGTCTGGATTTTAGTGACTCCTCTCATTAGAGAAGTGACCTAATCTTAGTCCATGAACTGGACATTGATCTGAATGAGATTCAAATGCAATGAGAAGATTAGGTTTACAGTCTTGATTTAATCAAGCATCTATGAGAGGTCCATGAGATCTGGATTTGAGATGTGATCTCAATATCCAAGTCACTATACGTGGAACAATACAATCGCCCTGTCCTTATCTTCAAGTATCTGAGGAGAAATAGCATTGTTCTTGAATGGTTCAAGAATAATTCCATAAGATCTAAGCATTGAGAAATTGATAATTAAATGTGATTTAATTATCATGATGTATGAGGAATTATCTAATGTAATTAAATGTGATTTAATTATCATGGATAAGAATAATGTGGATAGTAGTATCCAATTATTCATAACATATTATAAATGTGATTTATAATGTATTAGAGAGAGCTAATTATAATTTATATTTGTTGGTTAATTATTAATGTGTATTGGATACACATTGTCTAATCAATTGAAAATTTAAATTACTTATTGTTTTGGGTTGTGAATGTGATTCACAATTTTCCAATGTCAAGATTGCAATATTCCCAAAATTAATTGTGAATTATTTTTTGGTGAATAAATCCCAACAAAACTTGTTGAAAATAAATAATGGAGAAAATCAAGGAGGCATGCAATCTCATGGAAATCCATGAGATTGCCTCCATAAGGAAGGAGGTGGGCTGCACCCAATTCTTATATGGAATGGGTGGCCGTCCCCCCCTTGGATGTACATGGAGATGTAATTGATGAGCGCGAAATCCACCTCTTTAATAATGATGAATTGTAGTATAAGAAGTGAATTTCGGTCGATCAAAAACCACAATCTTTGAATGTTATGGAATATTTTACTTGGCAAGTTTCCAAGATTGAACACAGAGAACAGAGATTTTTAGTTGCGTGGTTTTTAAATCAAATTAAATAATCAATTAATGCTCGATTAATTTGTGTGTTGGAAAAATATACAATGCAATAATGGAGATGCAAAGTGATGTAAAGAAAATAAACAGAGAGAATGAAGCACTGGATCTATGATTTCTGAAGTTTCATCTTCAAATAAATTTATCAGTTAGTCCTCAAATAATATCATAGATCAAATAATTTCAAGAAATATGTATCAATAAGAGAACCAAACTGTGGGGTATAAGATCAATCACAAGCTAAGTAATCCTGCAGATGAAGAGATCAACAATAATATTCAAGGAGTTCAGACCCCTGATTTTCCTGTGATTTAATCCTCAAAGGGTGATAGATAATAACAAGGAATATCTCAATTATTCATCCTTGAACATGCCCCTGTAATAGATCAAATTTTCCTCAAGTTAATCATTACAAAGCGTCAACAGAGCCCGCATAAGATCAAATAAATCCTCAAATGATAATTAACAATAAACAACCTCGGATCTGTCCTCAAATTTTGTCAAGTGATAGAGCACGGAATTAGCTTCAAAATGACATATTATATGCTAAAAACGGAGTTCGTATGACAAAGATATGATAAAATGAAATTTCAGGGACTAAAATGTAAATAAAATAAAGTTTTCTTTGCAAAGAGGTCCCTGGGAGGACTTATCTGTAATTAATAAAAACTTGAGGGGCCTTTCTGAAATTTACCCCTGGAGAGGGGTATTTTTGCAATTTCATGAAATGGCAGGGGTGTCAGTGCAATTTTTCCAACTGCGCACGAGCAACGCACGTGCGCCCAGAGGCTCGGGTGCGGGGTTGGAGGCTCGGGCGGCCGAAGGAGAGGCTCAGGAGGCTTGGGCGCACGAGCCTTGAGACTTGGAGGGTGGCTCGGGGGAGCCCACGTGGCGGCCTGAAGGCCGTCAGATCAAGGGACTCGTCCCTAGATCCAACGGTCGCTGTAGAGGCGACGGTGGCTCGGGCGGGGCGGCCGAAGCGCGCCGCGCGAGGCGGAGGTGCCGCGGGGGCGGCGAAGGCGGAGGCGGTGGTGCCGCGCGAGGTGGAGGTGCCGCGGGGGCGGCGAAGGCGGAGGCTCTCTCCAGCGGAGGCGACGCGCGGGCTGGGGCGGGCGGAGCTCGGCCGACACACGGCCGAGCTGTGGCGATCGGCGAAGGTGGATCGAGGCGGAGGCGGTGGGCGAGTACCTGCACTGAGATCAAAAAGGAAGGGGCAGGGGGGGAGTGTGCGTCGAGGGGGAACGGTTTCCGGCTTGTGCAAAGCCGGCGGAGGTGGCGTGGGTTCAGGTGAAGGATAGCGATGGAGAGGGGTACCTGTGCTGGGGTCACGGCGGCTACGAGAGGCTGCCGGAGCGTACGCGAGCGTGGAGGCTCGGAGCAGCACACCAGGTGGTGGCTGGATCACGCCGTAAGCCGCTGTCACCGGCCAAAATGGAGGAAGGGCGAATGGTTCTGGAGCCGGCGAGGGGCTGCTTTATAGGGAGAGCTGCTGGAGAGAGAGGTGAGGTAATGGCCGCGCATGGCGGCCGTTACATGGCGGTCATTGATGGCCGCGCATGGCGGTCGCGTAGAGGAGGCGGTGCCCGGCCGTTATGGAGAGGGGAGGAAGGGAAACGGCGGGGGGGGGGGGACGATCGAAGGTGGAAGAAGGTGGGGGTCACGTGTTGGGCACGTGACCCGGGCGGCTGGAGAGAGAGAGAACAACGGGGTGCCACGAGGCACGCCTAGGGGCTGCCACGTGGCACCCCAAAAAATTTCAAAATTTAAAGTTAAAGAAAAATATAAAAGAAATAGAAAGCGACCTCGGATCGAAAAATTTTCTTCACGAAAGTTGTTCGTCTCGTCGAGATCTACAACTTTCATGAGGGTCCGGGAGCAAAAGAGGCCACCTGTGTGGAGTGGTATTTTTGGCGGTTCTCCATGTGTATAGGAAACCGAGTTCTGGGGGTTTTGTATTTTTTGATGGTTTTAGAGAGGATAAAAATTATAGAAAAAATATGATAAAATACAATAAAATTAATTACACACTAATCTAATTTTTTTGGATTTTTAATAAATAAGAAAATAGGAAAATAAAATAGAGGTCAGAATCACACAACTTTTGTACAGACCGACAACGGACACTTGGACTCGGTCAGTTTCTTTGATTTCAGTTTTGATCTGGATCTGGATTTTTACGTCGCTTAATAAAACTTTCATCAAAGAACACAAATGGAAAAGAAATAAAATTAAAAGAATTAATTAAGTACATAAAAACTCTGGTAAAAAATAGCAAAAAGTCAAAATGCGCAAAAGAGGCCCAAAACCCAACTTTCACATATGAGTTCCGAATTTTACGAAATCGGTCTTGTTTTGAAGGTATTTGAAAATGGAGTATTTTAAAAGTGAGTAGACCAAAATCGGACACTGTATGTGGGAGATATGCTCATTTTAGTCTGTCAGATGTGAAATTTGACTTTGGGATTATTTGACACTTATTGAGGTTAGTAATTTTTTTTGTATTTTTTATTTAATAAGGTTAGTATTATCTACACAATGGAGGTGGTTTGGGGTCAATCGGACTTAGGATGAATTAATTAAAAATAGGAGAAGTTAGCGGCTTTTTGGGCTAATTTACACATGGGATTTTTAATGCAATTTATGCATGATGAAATGCAAATATTATTCACACATGTATAAATGCTAATAATGCTCTATTAATGATTAATTACAAGTGAATGATGGGGAACAAAGCCTAAATGACCAAATTTAGCATGATGAATACGAGATTCATCATACCCCTATACTTAGACCATGCTCGTCCCCGAGCATGAATGAATGACTTAGTTGAATACATCCCTGACTGTGCATATGAATTTTCAAGGCTTAAATTCATAGAAGACCCTTAATTTGAGTGATCCTAGAATCATGAGCTCAACCAAGCTTTAATCAAAAGAAATCCAACTTCTCTAATTTTCCAGACTCTCTGTTTGTACATATAATATAAGGATATGAACTTATGTGTACTGCATTTCATGAGAGTCGAGTCGGGACATCACTCAAAGTTCCAGTCCCAAAGATCCTCCTCTAAACCTAATCCTCAACACTAGGGAATAAGTCTATTCTTGCTTCAGTCAACCGTGTCATTAGTTTGTCAGACTTGAAAGTGTAGATGGACGGCCAGATGATGGAGGCAAGGATTATGTCTAATTTTCTCTCCCTCACATTGGAACAAGGGGTCTCTCGAGTGTCTTTTTTACTCAACACAAGTATATTTTTGTTTTGTTGATCAATGTGTCCGTCAAGAGAATTTGGAGTCGTCTGCACTTGTTTTTCTGGGAGTACACCGTGGTGTGTCTCTTTTGAATATCTAAGATACCTTCGACACCCAGACTTGTATCGCTTACGATGCAGAGCCCTTTTATGGTGTCAGCCCGACTCCTTTGTCCTAATTAGCGCTTGGTCCAAGTGGACACTTTGAAAATGTTTAGGAGCGCTCGCCATTGGTGGAAGCTCATTTTGAATTTGACTTTGGATGATAGAGCTTTTCTTTGTCATTTCTTTTTCTTTTCTTTTATTGGCTAGCTCCACTGCTTTTACCAAAAATTGGCGCACACTGATCAACAATTTCCACTAAATTTCATCACACCATGGAACTTAGGTCATTTATCAAAGAGATAGCATATGAATCTTGTTCACATACTGGCTAGTGTTTTGCTGACACTCAGGTTTTCTGCCGCCTTCATTAACTTTATCCCATCCTCGAATATCATTAGATCGGATCTAAACTCAAATCTCTGGTCCTAGTTCCTCAAGTGATATCTCAACTCATCTCATCAATCATGCAGTTGTGGAAGTGATTTGTGCTTATCATATTCTTTGAAGGTAGAGATGAAGAGTGCAATATAACGCTTAAATCTTTCAAACTAGGGAAGTGTGGATTTATTAAGTTCAAAACCCTAATGACTAAGGCAGGCTAACTCAGAATCTCAAGATCTCAGAAATCAAGTGTCCTCAAAAATCCTCAAGCCTTGAGTGATGGTGAATGTGTCAGGAATATATCAACCAAGGAATGCATGAAATACTTGATGAAATGCAAGACCATGAGTGATGAATTTTTTTAATGCAATTTTGGGTGTTTTTTTTGTTTTATTTTTTTTTGTTTTATTTTTTTTGTTTTTTTTGTTTTGTTGTTTTTTTAACAGATATTATACACACTACCCCTCCCCGATGTTAGATAAAAATGATTAAAGTACGAGCTATGGATAAAGTATATACAAACACCCCCCCTATACTTAGCTTGTGCTATGTCCTCATGGCACAAAGTGAAATGTAGACATAGCTCGTACAAAGTATAGATGGGCCAATAACAAAAGAAGAGAAGCGATGTATAAACAATGAAATCGGTCCCCTAAGTATCGGGGATCGAGAGCGGGTAGATGGATATACAGAAGAGTGTAGGTTCCAGAGAGGTGTGCTATCTGGGCAGATCAAATTTTTCGTCAAAATCTATGCCATGAGTGAAGGAGATCTGTTCAACTTGTACTAATTGCTCATTGGATTCGACAAAATGTTTAAGCAGCTGACCGTTGACCATTGATGTTTGCGCGCTATTTGCGGTCTTTGAGATCTCAACACTCCCATTATTGTGTACCTCTCTTACAATGAAGGGTCCCATCCATTTTGATTTCAATTTCCCTTGGAAAATTTTCAATTTTGCATTAAATAGCCAAACTTTCTGCCCTGGGACAAAGATCTTTATTCGAATGTTCTTGTCATGCCATCTCTTTACTTTGTCCTTGTAGATGGTGCTGTTTTCATAAGCATGATTTCGGATTTCAGATAGTTCATTCAAATTCATCTCTCGGTTCTTCTTTCCTTGGTGACAGTTCCAATTAATCTTTTTGATTGCCCATTCTGATTTATGCACGAGTTCTGCGGGCAAATGGCATGGCTTTCCATATACCATTCGAAATGGGGAGGTGCCCAATGGGGTCTTATAAGCCGTCCAGTAAGCCCATAGAACTTGGTCCAGGAGTTGAGACCAGTTCTTCTTGTCAGGGCGAACGAGCTTCTGTAAAATTCCTTTAACCTCTCTGTTTGACACCTCGGCCATGCCATTGGATGTCTTATAAGCAGTAGCGACACGGTGCTCGATGCCGTATTCCTTAGTCAACTTCTTCACCTCCCGGTTGACAAAGTGGCTTCCCCCATCAGATATTAAAACTTTTGGAATTCCAAACCTCGAAATAATACGATCTTTCAAAAACTTACAAACAGTTTTGCTATCTGCAGCTCGAGTAGGGATAGCCTCCACCCATCTAGATAAATAATCTACCGCGAGAAGAATATATTCAAATCCTTGACTATTAGGGAAAGAGCCCATGCATCGAATAAATCACAGATGATCACTGGTTGCATAGGCATGGCATCTTTGGAACCAATGGTTCCTCCCATTCTCTGACAGACGGGGCACGACCTCACAAAATGGTAAGCATCCTTAAACAAGGTCGGCCAGTAAAATCCACATTGCAATATCTTCTCAGCGGTCCTTTTCCCAGAGTGACGTCCTCCCGCCTCCAAGGTGTGGCATAGATTGAGGATACTTTGGTATTCCTCTTGAGGAATACATCTTCTCCATATGCAATCCGGTCCTTCAAAGAAAAGGAATGGATCTTCCCAACGATAATGTCTCGCTTCAGATATGAGTCGATCGATTTTGTTTCTGGGCCAACCTTGAGGAACTTCATTGGTGACGAGATAATTCACCGTGTCTGCATACCAAGGGAGTGAGTCAATAGCAGAAATTGACTCGTCTGGGAAGGTTTCACGGATGGATTCAGATTCCGAAATTTTGTTATGTTCAATCCGTGATAAATGATCATCCACGACATTCTTAACGCCAGGTTTATCCTTAATCTCCAAATCAAATTCTTTAAGCAGTAGAATCCATCTCAGAAGTCGTGCTTTTGCGTCCTTTTTGGCCATTAAATAGCGAATGGCAGAGTGCTCTGTGTACATTGTCACCTTAGATCCTATAAGTATTGATCGAAATTTTTCCAAGGCAAAAACCACGGCAAGCATTTCTTTTTCGGTCACAGTATAATTTTTCTGAGCTGGGTCTAAAACTTTGCTTGCGTAGTGAATAACATACGGGATTCCATCTTTTCGTTGTCCTAATACAACCCCTACAGCAAAATCGGATGCGTCTGTCATGATCTCGAAGGGAAGAGACCAGTCTGGAGCTTGTAGGACGGGAGTCTCAATGATCCTTCTCTTGAGTAATTCGAAGGCTTCCAGACACTTATGATCTACCAGGAATTCGGTGTCTTTCCCAAGAAGGTCAGTTAGCGGTCGGGCAATTTTTGAAAAATCTTTGATAAATCTCCTGTAAAATCCGACATGCCCTAGAAAAGACCGTACTTGTTTCACATTTGTAGGTGGCTCAAGCTTTTTGATCACATCAACTTTGGCAGGGTCAACCTCCATTCCCTTCCTGGAGATGACATGCCCCAATACAATGCCCTCTTTCACCATGAAATGGCTTTTCTCCCAAGAGAGCTCCAGATTCACTTCCCTGCACTTTTGGAGGACTCGATCCAGGTGCGCTAGACAATCATCGAATGAATCACCATGAACCGAGAAGTCATCCATGAAGACCTCCAGGAAATCCCCAACCATGTCGGCAAAAATCGCAATCATGCATCGCTGAAAGGTGCCGGGGGCATTGCAAAGCCCAAAAGGCATTCGCTTGAATGCGTATGTGCCGAAGGGACATGTAAAAGTAGTCTTTTTCTGGTCCTCTGGGGCGATGGCTACCTGATTGTAGCCCGAGTACCCGTCTAAAAAAGAAGTATTCTCTCCCTGCCAATCTCTCCAAGATTTGATCAATAAAAGGCAGCGGAAAGTGATCCTTCTTCGTTGCGGCATTCATGCGCCTGTAATCCACAAAGACACGCCACGACGTAGGTACCCGTGTCGTAATCTCTTCTTCCTCCTCATTGGTGATAATCTGAAGTCCCGACTTTTTCGGGACTACATGCAAAGGTGACACCCATTTGGAGTCGGAGATGGGATATATGAACCCAGCTTTACACCATTTTTCGATTTCAGTCTTAACTACTTCTCGTAAGTTTGGATTCAATCTACGTTGGCATTCACGAGAGGGTTTAGTATTATCTTCCAAGTAAATATGGTGTGAGCATAGGGCTGGGTTAATCCTTGAGAGATCAGACAATCTCCAGCCTATAGCCTTGCGGTTTTTCTCCAAAGCATTAAGCAGGCGGATCTCCTGCTCTTCGGTTAGATGTGAGCTGATAATGACCGGAAATTGTCCCTTTTCTCCAGCAAGGAAGGCATACTTAAGTGTAGGGGGCAATGGTTTGAGTTCAGGTAAGTCAATGATGTTTCTCGAATCTGGTTCTGTCAGTGATGTTTGTTGTTGTGATGTGGATGCTTGTAGTGTATCAATGTTGGCCACCATCGTGGTAGTATCAGGGATCGGATCGCTAATGATGGAATGAGGTGTGGCAATCGCCGCGTCCGATCCGTGTACCTTACTCAAGGATTGTCCATAAGGAGAATGGACTGACAGGTCCAAAGGGGCCTCTGAGTCTCCTAGAGTATAGGTAGATGCATGAATGATCTGGCATACTAAATCATCAACAATTTCCTCTCCAGATGAGGTTGATTCTATCCTAGCGGTTGGGTTTTGTCTCCAGGGCCCAACTGTTGCTTCTGTAATTTCAGTCTCAGTTTCTGATTTTTCAGACTCGGTGCTTGACTCAGTGTCAGGTCTTTGGAACCTAGTTTGCTGCATTTTAAGTTCAACTTTCCCAAACTGGATTCTCCCGGATGTGTAATCAAATATAGCTCCTGCGGTCCTAAGGAAGGGTCGCCCTAGTATCATCTGGGAATCTTTCCAATTTCTAGGGACATCTATGTCAAGAATTGTAAAATCCACTGGGTAGTTTTGTCCCTCTATGTTGATGACAACGTTTCGAATCTCGCCCCTAGGTCGCTTAGTTGATGTGTCTGCGAATTGCAGTACGGCTGCAGATTGCTTAAGAGGACCTAGATTTAGATGCTCATATAGGATTGTGGGCATGAGATTGATGGATGATCCATTGTCTAACAATGTTCTTGCAAACTTGATTTCCTTGATGTAGCTAGTGACGAAGTGAGCACCCATGTCTCTTTTCTTTCTTGGCAGCTCATTTTTTATAAGACGAGATGTGGCTACTGAGAGTATGTGTTTCTTTGTTCAGCTAGGAGTTTGTTTGCTGGCCCTAGTTGGTGTGCATCTCACCTTAAGGTATTTTCGAAAAGCCGAGTCTCTTTCTATCATCTCGTCTAAGGACAGAGTGACCTTAATATTTTCTTTGCAGATGCGGGCCATCTCGTCATCAATTTTTTGGTTTTTCATGTTTTTCTTCTTTCCTGCCGTAAGAGCACGGGGGAAAGGAATGGACTTGGTATGATCAAGAACTGCAAAATCCACTGTATGATCAAGAACTGTAAAATCCACTGTAAAATCCACTGGTATGATCAAGAGCGCGAGGTGGAGGTGCCGCGGGGGCGGCGAAGGCGGAGGCCCTCTCCAGCGGAGGCGACGCGCGGGCTGGGGCGGGCGGAGCGCGGCCGACACACAGCCGAGCTGTGGCGATCGACGAAGGTGGATCGAGGCGGAGGCGGTGAGCGAGTACCTGCACTGAGATAAAAAAGGAAGGGGCGGGGTGGGGGGGGGGTGCGTCGAGGGGGAACGGTTTCCGGCTTGTGCAAAGCCGGCGGAGGTGGCGTGGGTTCAGGTGAAGGATAGTGATGGAGAGGGGTACCTGTGCTGGGGTCATGGCAGCTACGAGAGGCTGCCGGAGCGTACGCGAGCGTGGAGGCTCGGAGCAGCACACCAAGTGGTGGCTGGATCACGCCGTAAGCCGCTGTCACTGGCCAAAATGGAGGAAGGGCGGATGGTTCTGGAGCCGGCGAGGGGCTGCTTTATAGGGAGAGCGGCTGGAGAGAGAGGTGAGGTAATGGCCACGCATGGCGGCCGTTACATGGCGGTCATTGATGGCCGCGCATGGCGGTCGCGCAGAGGAGGCGGTGGCCGGCCGTTATGGAGGGGGGAGGAAGGGAAACGGCGGGGGGGGGGGACGGTCGAAGGTGGAAGAAGATGGGGGTCACGTGCTGGGCACGTGACCCGGGTGACTGGAGAGAGAGAGAACAACGGGGTGCCACGTGGCACGCCCAGGGGCTGCCACGTGGCACCCCAAAAAAATTTCAAAATTTAAAGTTAAAGAAAAATAGAAAAGAAATAGAAGGCGACCTCGGATCGAAAAATTTTCTTCATAAAAGTTGTTAGTCTCGTCGAGATTTACAACTTTCATAAAGGGTCCGGGAGCAAAAGAGGTCACCTGTGCGAAGTAGTATTTTTGGCGGTTCTCCATGTGTATAGAAAACCGAGTTTTGGGGGTTTTGTATTTTTTGGTGGTTTTAGAGAGGATAAAAATTATAGAAAAAATATGATAAAATACAATAAAATTAATTACACACTAATTTATTTTTTTTAGATTTTTAATAAATAAGAAAATAGGAAAAAGAAAATAAAGGTCAGAATCACACAACTTTTGTACAGACCGACAACGGACACTTGGACTCGGTCAGTTTCTTTGATTTCAGTTTTGATCTGGATCTGGATTTTTACGTCGCTTAATAAAACTTTTATCAAAGAACATAAATGGACAACAACAACAACAAAGCCTTTTCCCACAATTAAGTAGGGTCTGCTACATGGATTCTTCGCCTCCATTCAGATCTATCTTGGGTCATTCTCGGACTTATATCCAAAAAACTAAGATCCCTTCGTATAGTCTCTTTCCAACACTTCTTGGGCCGTCCTCGCCCTCTCTTAGCCGGCTCAACATCCCAACACTCGCATCTCCTAACCGGTGCATCAGTTGACCTTCTTTGCAAATGACCAAACCATCTTAAGCGGTTTTCTCGCATCTTATCCTCGATCGGAGCTACACCAACTTTCTTTCTGATTGCATCATTCCGAATCCGATCTTTACGTGTATGTCCACACATCCATCTTAGCATTTTCATTTCTGCTACAGCCATTCTCTGCACATGTCTATGGTTCACAGGCCAACATTCAGAACCATAAAGCATAGCAGGTCTCACGGCTGCTTTGTAAAACTTTCCTTTAATTTTTAAAGGAATTTTCTTATCACAGAGAACAGCGGAGGCTCCTCTCCATTTTAGCCAGCCTGCATTTATTCTATTAGTAACATCTCCATCAATTTCCCCATCATGTTGCAAAATGGATCCCAGATATCTAAAAGAATCTCTCTTCTGAATGTTATCGTCACCATCTTCACCTCGATTCCTTCACCATTGCTTCCATCAAGGGTGCATTCCATATATTCCGTCTTAGCCCTACTTATACGAAAACCTTTAGTCTCCAATGCATGTCTCCAAACCTCAAGCTTCTCATTTACTCCATCTCTAGTCTCGTCAATCAACACAATATCATCAGCAAATAACATACACCAAGGTAACTCATCTTGAATGTGACTTGTCAACTCGTCCATAATCAAGGTAAAAAGAAATGGACTCAAAGCTGAACCTTGATGTAAACCAATGTTGATATCAAAATAGCCAGTCTTCCCCGTCGGGGTCCTTACACAAGATAAAACCCTATCATACATATCCTTTATGGATTAATATATAGGACAGGTACTTGTCTCTTCTCTAAAACTCTCCACAGTATCTCTCGTGGGACGGAATCATAAGCCTTCTCCAAATCAATAAAGATCATATGGAGATTCTTCCTTTTAGCTCTATAAATCTCCATTGTTCTCCTCAGCAAATGGATGGCTTCAATAGTTGAGCGACCTGGCATGAATCCGAATTGATTTTCTTTTACTTGGGAAACTTGCCTCAACCTTCTTTCGATCACACGTTCCCAAATTTTCATAGTGTGACTCATCAGCTTGATACCTCTATAATTTGAACAATTTTGAATGTCTCCTTTGTTCTTATAAAGAGGCACCACGATACTCCTCCTCCAATCTTCAGGCATTTTCTTGCTTCGCCAAATAACATTGAATAGGTTCGTAAGCCAAGTCAAACCACGCTCACCTAAAACTTTCCATACTTCTACAGGGATGTCATCCAGTCCAACACCTTTCCCAGGTCTCATAACCTTCAAAGCCTCCTCTACTTCTTTTCTTTGTATTCGTCTATAGCATGCACGATTCAAGTAAGTTTCACTACTAGCTAGATCACCCAAAGTGATCTCTGTATTTCCTTCTCCAATGAAAAGTTTATGGAAGTACTGCTCCCATCTAGTCTCTATATCCTTCTGAGTAACAAGCACGTGACCTTCCTCGTCCTTAATACATCTCACTTGAGAAAGGTCTTTGGTCTTTCTTTCTCTTGCTTTGGCCAACCTGAATATATCCTTCTGGCCCTCCTTAGAGTTGAGATTTTTATACAAAACCTCATAAGCTTTTGACTTAGCTTCGCTTACAGCCTTCTTTGCTTCTTTCTTCGTTATTTTATAGTCTGTGACAGTTTCCTCTGTTCTATCCTTAGACATAGCTTTAAAGCAAGCTCTTTTAATTTTTAGCTTCTCTTGCACCCCTTCACTCCACCACAAAGCCTCCTTTTGACCCGGAGCTCCTCCTTTTGACTCGCCTAGCATCTCTTTGGCTACCTTTCGGATACAAGATGCTACTGCCTCCCACATCTCGTTTGCACTACCGCTACAATCCCAAGATAAGTCTTCTAAAACCTTCTCCCTGAAGCTTAATTGCTTCAGCGGAAGATTCCACCACCTAGGTCTAGTAATCTTAGGAACCTTCCTTTTCTTTACCAGCCCTTTTATTTGTAAATCCAAGACTAACAAGCAATGTTGGGTTGTCAAACTCTCTCCAGGGATTACTTTGCAATCTTTGCAACATAATCGATCTCTTCTCCTCAACGCAAAGTAATCTATCTGTGTTCTAGTTGAGCCACTCTTATAAGTAATTAAATGCTCATCCCTTTTCTTGAAAAGAGTGTTTGCTATGAATATGCTGTTACAACATCCAGAATGACTTTTCCCTCTTCATTTCTATCCCCAAAACCATGTCCTCCATGCACACTTGCATACCCTGAAACATCTTTTCCCACATGTCCATTAAGATCTCCACCTATGCAAACCATCTCTCTTTGTGGGATTCCTTGTAAAATCTTATCTAGATCCTCCCAAAAAACTTGTTTAGTCCTTTCATCTAAACCAATTTGCGGTGCATAAATTGAGATGATATTCAGAATTTCTTCTTCAAGCACCAACTTTAGCAAAATAATCCGATCCCCAAATCTTTGCACCTCAACCACACAATCCTTCAAATCTTTATGAACAACTACTCCAACACCGTTTCTGCCCTTATCTTTACCTGAATACCAAAGTTTAAAGCCTGTCTTCTCGATCTCCCTTGCTTTCTCTCCAACCCATTTAGTCTCTTGAAGACATAATATATGAATCTTCCTTCTTTCTATTGTATCCACTATCTCCATCAATTTTCCAGTTAAAGTACCGATATTCCAACTACCAATCCGTAACATCCTTTGCAATCTCTTTTGGACTAACTTCTTTACTCGCATGCGTCCATTATGCGAGAACCCTTGCAAATTTTGGACTGCATCCGGGCGATGATGCAGCGGAACTAGCTTATTTACCCGCATGCGTTCCTCATGCGAGAACCCTTGTAAATTTTGAACTACATCCAGGCTGCGATGTAGCGGCCCTTGCCAATTTTTCATTGCATTCGGGCGATGCAACGCGTCGCAAGTAGGGAACGCCCCAACGAAATCTGTATGTTTGCTTAAATCAATGTTTAAAAGAACATAAATGGAAAAGAAATAAAATTAAAAGAATTAATTAAGTACATAAAAACTCTGGTAAAAAATAGCAAAAAGTCAAAATGCGCAAAAGAGGCCCAAAACCCAACTTTCACATATGAGCTCCGAATTTTACGAAATTGGTCTTGTTTTGAAGGTATTTGAAAATGGAATACTTTAAAAGTGAGTAGACCAAAATCGGACACTGTATGTGGGAGATATGCTCATTTTAGTCTGTCAGATGTGAAATTTGACTTTGGGATTATTTGACACTTATTGAGGTTAGTAATTTTTTTTGTATTTTTTATTTAATAAGGTAAGTAATATCTACACAATGGAGGTGGTTTGGGGTCAATCGGACTTAGGATGAATTAATTAAAAATAGGAGAAGTTAGCGGCTTTTTGGGCTAATTTACACATGGGATTTTTAATGCAATTTATGCATGATGAAATGCAAATATTATTCACACATGTATGAATGCTAATAATGCTCTATTAATGATTAATTACAAGTGAATGATGGGGAACAGAGCCTAAATGACCAAATTTAGCATGATGAATACGAGATTCATCAGTAATCTCCATGTATATTCTCTCCTTATTTATTTATGTGATTTGGGATTGATTTATATTTGATTTTGTCAAATATATTTTAATCTAAATTAAATCACAAGTTGTTGGCTTTTACCAGCAACAATCTTGACCATTGGATTGACATAAATCAATTTCATCCATTGATTTTATATATCCCATGGATTGAGATCCATGGATCCCAAAACCCTATAAATAGAGAGGCATACCTTGCTCTCTTGTACATGCTATTGTAGCATACATCTATCTCTTTCTCCTCACATGCCAACCCTCTCCCTCTCTCTCTTGGTGGCCGTCCACCATAACCCTAGGAGAGGATCCTGTCGTCGCCTACGCCGCTACGCCGCCGCTTCGATGCTCTGCGGTTCTCCGTCTTCTTGGAGTGCTACGCTCACGAAGGAGATGTTCGATCTCGTACGACGAGATCAGGAGCAACCGTGCTTGGATCATCTTGTTGGATTGCGAGGACAACGCGACTCATCCCCGCGCTCGCAAGCCGTTTCTCCGATGATCGGACTTGAGGCAGGAGATCTCTTTTCTTAGAGACTCGATCAACCACGCTTCAAGAGGTGTTGCATTATACTTGTTGTGGTTATAGATGAAACGATCCGAGAATCGTTCTTGGATCATGTGGTTTCATCGCATGAAAAATTTTAAATTCCGCTGCACCGAACAACTAGTAAAACTAGTAGTTCTCCGTCGTATCCGATACGACGATCACACTTCCGTGATGCGCTTGAGGATTTTTCCCATATCCTTCAATTAGAAAATGTAAGTACATTACTAATAGTAAATACATCACTAACACTCCCCCTCAAGTTGGAGCACACCTATCGATCATGCCCAAATTGGAAGTTATCCACGAGAGGCGCTTCTTAGGTAAATCATCATGAATACATCTGCAAGCTGAAGATCTGTAGTGATGTGTGGCATAGTAACCTTGCCAACTCGTATGACATCACGAACAAAATGGCAGTCAATCTCTATATGCTTAGTTCGCTCCTGGAATACATAATTCGAAGCAATATATGTAGCGGTGTTGTCACAATATAAAGGAATACGAGTGGTGACAACAATACTAAGTTCCTACAAGGAGGTTAATAGCCAAGTGATCTCACAGGTAGCCTGAGCCATCGTCCTGTACTCTATCTCTGCACTTGATCTAGAAACAACACTATGCTTCTTGCTCCTCCAAGTCACAAGATTTTCTCCAACCATCATAGCATATCCTTTTAGTGGATCGACGATTCTCAGGTGAACTTGCTTAATCAGCATCGACATAGGTAATAACATCAGTGTAGACATTTACCCCATAGAAGAGGCTACATTCTGGGGATTCCTTCAAGTATCGTAGGATCTGGAGAACATCCTGTCAGTGACTGTAACATGGTTGTTCCATGTGTTGGCTACCTCTACTCACGACGAAGGAAATGTCCGGTCTGGTGACAGTGAGGTAAAGGGGTTTGCCAACTAGGCTTATGTACCGTGTAGTATCTTTGAAGACATGATCCGTGGACGTAGAGTATTTCTTTAGATCTCCATGAATACCAGATGTCTTGTATCCAAGTAATCCAGCTTCAGTAAGGATGTTCATGCAATACTTCCTCTGTGAGAGATGAAGTCCCTCTGTAGTGCATAGTACTTCTATTCCTAAAAAATAGCGAAGTTGACCAAGGTCCTTGGTGATGAAGACCTTCTAAACAAAAGTCTTGGTTTCTAGTACACCTTCATCACCTGTGACGACCATGTCATCCACATAAACAACAAGTATGACTGTACTACTTGGTCGTCTTTTGACAAACACAGAATAGTCAGAGGTTGTTCTTTGGATTCCAAGAGTGCTGATTTATGTAGTAAGTCTGTCGAACCATGTCCTTAGGCTTGGCTTCAGACCATAGATTGCCTTGCGAAGTCAATATACACCCCCTCGACTTCGTAACCAGGAGGCTGCATCATGTAAACCTCATCCTCGAGATTGCTGTACAGGAATGCATTCTTCACATCAAGCTGAAAGATAGGTCAGGCCTTATTTGTTGCTATTGAAAAAATTGTCCCTATAGAGCCCGTCCGAGCAACATGAGAGAAAGCACTCCATATGTCTGCGTAAGGCCTTTAGTCACAAGCCAAATTTTCAATCTGTCAATGTACCTGTCTGGCGATTGCTTAGTTGTGAAGATCCATTAGCAAGCCACATGTCTAGTCCCTTTGGGATACTGCACAAGATCCCATGCCCTTCAGAAGTGAGAGCATCCATCTCCTCATTCATTACCTATCGCCATCCAGAATCCCGCAATGAACTATGATGGTCTCTGGGAACATAACTAGTCATGAGAGCATATGCATATCTTCCGTCAGTGGATGATAATCTAGCAGTATAAGTGAAATGAGATATGGGATAAAAAATGCATTGCCTCTTAGTTCTGCATAGAGCGATGGGAAGCTCCTGAGGATCATCTGGGACAACAGTGGTAAGGGAACTTGAAGAAGGCATATCATCCTGCAACAAGGGGTCATGTAATGGAACATATGGTGGTGTAGACATATGCTTGCGATTATACACAATGGGTGGAGGTGTAAGGTCTGGAGGAATATCTGTGACAAAATGAGTAAAGAAGCTAGTTTGGTCAAAAAAGGTTACATCTGCGAAGATATAATAACGATGCCCAATAGGATTATAGCACCTATAACCTTTTCGAGTATGAGAATAACCAAGAAAAACACATTTAATTGCACGAGGAGATAATTTGTCAGCAATGTGAAAATTGCAGATAAAAGCCATGTATCTAAAGATTCTCAGAGGTAGAGGAAAGGGTGACTTGGATGGATATAGCAATGAAAAAGGATTGGAGCCATTTAGAGATGCACAAGGAACTCTGTTGATAAGATGGACGACAATAAGAACAACATCTCCCCAGTAGTTTTAAGGAACTTTCATTTGGGTGAGAAGGGAGCGAGCAATGTTCAGTAGATATTTGAGTTTCCTTTTCACTACCCTATTTTGCTGGAGGTATACGAACATGAGGTTTGATGAATGGTACCCTAGGAAGCAAAGAAGGGTATCAAATCATGTTGAGTGAATTACAAGGCATTATCAGAAAGAAAACTTTAAACATCAGCAGAGAGAATATTCTTGATATAATGAAAGAAATTCTTAACAATATTATTAATCTCCGAACGTTCCTTTAACAAATAGACCCAAGATGATCGACTGTAATCATCAACAAAGACAAGAAAATACTTATGTACACTCAGAGTATGGACCAGACAAGGTCTCCAAATATTGCAATGGACTAAAGAAAAGATACTTCTCGACGAGGCTTAGTATGGGCAGGAAAAGATGCTCGATGATGTTTCCTGAACTGACACACCTCGCACTCCAAAGGCTCGAGTATAGAAAGCTCAGGGAACATCATGTAGATGACTTTGACAGAATGATGTTCAAAGCGAAGGTGCCAGAGAAGAGGATCTTTGGAGATAGAAGTAACACCGACAAAACCAGAATCATATGAGATATCAAGGTAATAGAGGCCGTTCTTCTCATGTCCACCATAAAAAATATGTCTCGTCCGAATGTCATGAAAATAGTAACAAAGCTCATAAAAATAACTCTACAATTAAGTTCAATACATAGCTTCTGAACAGATAATAGACTAAGCAGACAAGCAGGAGCACAAAGAACTCCAATCAATCGGAGTTTAGAGGAAAACTCCATAGTGCCTATTGCAGTAACCTGTGAATGGGTCATGTTAGAAACTATGAATGTGGAAGTTAATATCAGAGAAACGGATAAAAAACACTTAGGAACATCGAGATTTTATGTGGAATCCGACTCTCTAAGGAGCATGATGAAATCACGAGAGAACGCCTCAAAGGACCGATGTGTCTATTGACTTTCTTATCTGATACGAGGGGTTTGAGACTTCTTATATAGCCTCCACATACCCTCCAAGTCCCACCACCAATAGATGCTGGACTTAACATAAGTGGTGTGGTAATTGGATCCTGGAGGGATCCAATTACCCACGTACACATAACAATATGTTAAGATATTTATGTTATTTTGTCCTTTTTCCATATTGTTTATTTCTATTGTTCGGTTTATGTAATTTATCCTTAGAGCTTTTCTCCTATATAAGAGAGCTCTAGGGTTAGATGGAATACAATTTTTCGTTTCCATTTCCACATGGTATCAGAGCGTCGGTCCTAGACTGGAGCCTATGGCCTAAAACCCTAGCCGCCGCGGGCTCCAAGGTCTCATGCACCCGCCGCCCGGTTTCACGCGCCGCCGCCTGCGGGTTCTAACCCCACCTGTTGCTGCCAAATGTCTTGTCTGCCGCCGCCGAAGGTCTCATGTGCCGCCGCCAAAGGTTAACCAGCCACCGTCATAGGTCCAAGCGCCGTCGTCTACACATCCAAGCGTCCTCGCGTCACCTTCCCGCGGATCCTTGGATACCTAGGGTGTAACGTGGACATCTAGAAACACCCTACTTTCCCAAGGACTCATCAGAAGAATGGAAGAGGTTGTGGTATGAGTCTACACCCACAACCATCTTCCTGTATGTCAGTGTAGACGCTGGTATCTACTGTTGCTAGCCCAATCTTGAAGATAGTTGTTATCATGTCCGATAACAAGGTGGATGTCCCATCCCTGGGTGCCTTTAAAGGTCCGGCACCCATTGTCAAAATGGATGGAACCAACTATGAACTGTAGGCCATGCAGTTCATGAGTTTGATGCAATGTAATGGCACGAAGCACATCCTCACAACAGAGGAGCCACGTGACAAGACTTGGACAAATGCCTCATGGGAGGCAGATGATGCGTACGCTCGTGTATGGCTATCTAGGATTGTACCCATGGAGATAGCTAATCATATACTAAGTCAGCCTACTGCAAAGGCTATGTGGGACATTCTTGCCGCGACATACTCTCCGGCAAAGAATGAGTCTAAGATACTCCACCTCCAGCATGATATCTTCACATCGAAGCAGAATGGTCGCACTCTTCACACCCTCTACACTTCTTTGAGGGGTATGTTTGAGAAGTTACATTGCTACATATCCTTGACTGCTACACCAGAGCAGCTCAAGGCATACAGAGACTCTGTGATGACTGGATTATTTCTAGCAGCCCTGGATCTGGAGTATGATGCAGCTCGTGCCCAGATCCTCACTGATGCTACCATACCTCCTATGGAGGAGGCGTATCGACGATTGAGCAGACTATTTATATCCTCTGGTAGTACCTTACAACACCAGACATCTTCAACTATGGTGGCTTCACATGGTAGAGGCAGCCATACAGTATATCGTGGTCGGGGAAGCTCCAACTGCAGTAGAGGAAGGGGCGGTTGAGGTCGACCGTGCACCTTCTGCCACAGGACATGCCATTCTGAGGAAACATGCTATTCTAAGCATGGGTTTCCTGCGTCAGCCGGGGTTGCAGAGCAGACACAACAGACTGGGAGTTCATCTCTTGCATCTGATCAGAGGTTTGACGAACTTGTATCACGACTGAGAGATTATGCTTGGCACATCTGGATCCACTAGCTCTCCTTCAGGATCCTTTGAGGTTGTTGCCTCAACATCTGCTTCTACATCAGGTATAGAATATGCTTTTACTAGTTGCTACAGGGCAGACTTATCTGAATGGTTCATGGATTCCGGCGCATCTCATCATCTCTGTGGTGACATAGGTCAGTTTAGTGTTTTTCATCCTACTCAGCCTGGACGATCAGTTGTGATAGCAGATGGAACACATTCCTCCATCACTGGTTAGGGGGAGGTGCAATTGATTTCTACATTGAGGCTTCCGAATGTTCTCTATGCTCCTGATTTTTCTATGAATTTATTATCAATTAGTCAAATCACCAGATATTTACATTGTCGTGCCATATTTGATCCATTTGCTCTTGTGTTTTAGGACATACTCACGGTCAGAGTGATTGGAACTGGCCGTGAGCAAGGGGGCCTTTACTGACTTGTGCAGTCTCCGTATGCTGGCGCTTCTTCTATCCACACTGGATCTGTTTCTCCATATATGTGGCATCTGCGATTTGGTCATCTTCCTCTGCAAAAGCTGATTCATGTTCTTCCTCAGATTTCTCCTCGCTCCACTTTCAGTACGAGGGCTGCCAGCTTGGGAAGCATCATCGGTACACTTTCCAGAGTCGTCAGGATCCTAGTAGTCACTGTTTGTTTGAGTTGCTCCATTTCGATATTTGGGGTCCTAGTCGTATCCCAGATCATCAGGGACACATATTTTACCTTGTTGCAGTTGATGAGTTTTCTCGTTTGTCTTGGATTTTTCTTTTTAAGAACAAGTTTGATGTTGGTCATGTTATTTAGTCTTTTATTAATGAAATAAAGAACATTTTCTTTGCAAAAGTCAAGTTCATACGTTCTGATAATGCATTAGAGTTTTGCAGTGCCCAGCTTTCTCAATTTCTTAAGTCTCATGGTATTGTGCATCAGACATCATGCGCATATACTTCCCAACAGAATGGGGCGGCTGAAAGGAAACACCGCTATCTTTTGGATGTTAGCAGAACTCTTTTGATTCAGAGTCGTGCTCCTCATTCCTATTGGGGAGATGCGTTTCTATCTGCTTGTTATTTGGTGAATCGTATGCCCTCTTCGGTGCTTGGGGAGAAGATCCCGTTCTTGATTGCGTTTCCCGAGACGGATCTTTTCTCGCTTACGCCTCGTGTTTTTGGTTCTGTTGCATTTGTTCATCAACTCTCTCCTGGTCTTGACAAGCTCTCTTCCAGAGCTGTCAAATGTGTGTTTGTTGGGTATTCCAAAACCCAAAAGGGATATCACTGTTTTGACCCTGTTCCAGGAAGATATTATGTTAGTTCTGATGTCACCTTCTTGAGTCTATTACGTATTTTTCTCCTACAGGTGACAGGCTTACTCCTTCAGAGTATGGAGAAGAGATCTATATGCCTCCTCCTCCGTCGTTACCATGTTCTACTCCATCTCCACTTCCACCATCTCCACCACCTCCTCCACCACCACCTCCACCACCATCTTTTGTTTTCTTTGCACATGTCTACTAGTGAAGGCCCCATGCTCATGCGCCTCCTCCATCATCCAGCACACCCAAGGTATATACTGAGCATTTGAGTTCTTCTAATGGCACGGTGATTTGCATGTACAGATACTATCTCTACTACTCCTGCTGAGGATCTGGATATGCCTATTGCAATTCGGCGTCAGAAAAGAGCATGCACTATGCACCCTATTGGTTCTCATGTTTCCTTGGAGCGTCTATCTAAGGATTTTCAGCACTTTGTTGCGGGGTTGTCTGCTACAGAGATACCGCGGTCATATCAGGAGGCCCTGCAAAGCAGTCAATGGCGTTTGGCTATGGATGAGGAGATGGCAGCTTTACAATCACGAGGTACATGGAGTGTCATCAATGCTCCACCAGGTGCGTCTGTTGTTGGTAGCAAGTGGGTATTTACTGTGGAGCATAGGGTGATGGTACCATAGACAGATACAAGGTCAGGTTGGTTGCTCGTGGGTTCATTCAGACCTATGGAGTAGACTATCAGGACACTTTTTCTCCCGTGGCGTGTCGTTCTACCTTACGTATTCCTTTTGCTGTGGCAGTGGTACGTGATTGATCTCTTTTCCAATTGGATGTCAAGAACGCTTTCTTGTATGGTGATCTGCAGGAAGAGGTTTACATGCAGCAACCACCTGGGTTTGCTGCTGAGAGTTCGAGGACTTGATTTCAGAAGCTCTCAGAATTGATTAAACGGAAGGGGTTTGTCAGATCTACTGTAGATCATACTCTCTTTGTAAAGAGAAACCAGAGAGGTATTGTAGTCATTCTGATTTATGTTGATGACATTGTTATCACTGACAACAATGAACAAGGCATTCAAAAAACGAAGGATTTCCTTGGACAACAGTTTGTTACCAAGGACCTTGGCACACTTCGTTACTTTCTTGGCATGGAGTTTACACGTAATCAACATAGTATGGTTATGACGCAAAGGAAGTATGTTACTGATCTTCTATCTGAGATAGGTATGACAGGATGTAGACCAGCTACTACCCCGATGGATCCTAATGCGAAGCTCCATGATGACGGATCTAAGGAGGCAGACTAGAGACAATACATAGAGCTGGTAGGAAAATTATTGTATGTTACCATTACCAGGCCTGATATATCTTTCGCTTTGAGTAGAGTAAGTCAGTTCATGGAGCAACCCAGGCAGGCGGATGCAGTATTCATGATCCTGAGATATCTAAAGTCATCTCCAGGTACATGTCTTCTGTTTAGAAGAGATAGTCTCTCTCAGTTACAGGGTGTACAGATGCAGATTATACTGGGTGTCCTAAGGACATGAAGTCTACTTCATGCTTCATTGTGTTTGTTGGCAGCTCACTTGTCTCATGTAAGAGTAAGAAACAAGCCGTTGTTGCTCGATCTAGTGCAGAATTTGAATATAGGCAATGGCCCAAGGTAGTACGGAGATGATGTGGGTCAAATCTGTCTTGACCGATTTAATGATTGAAGTGTCTCTTCCTATGCATCTCAAATGCGACAATCAGGCGACCTTGTTTATAGCTAAAGTCTGTATTCATGATCCTGAGATATCTTAAGTCATCTCCAGGTTTAGGTCTTCTGTTTAGAAGAGATACGTCTCTCTCAGTTGCAGGGTGTACATATGCTGATTATGCTGGGTGTCCTAAGGACATGAAGTCTACTTCATGCTTCATTGTATTTGTTGGCAGCTCACTTGTCTCATGGAAGAGTAAGAATCAAACCGTTGTTGCTCGATCTAGTGCAGAATCAGAATATAGGGCAATGGCCCAAGGCAGTACAGAGGTGATGTGGGTCAAACCTATCTTGATCGATTTAATGATTGAAGTGCCTCTTCCTATGCATCTCAAATGCGACAATCAGGCAGCCTTGTTTATAGATAATAATCCAGCATTTCATGAAAGGACAAAGCACATTGAACTGGACTGTCATTACACTCGTGATTTGATCCAAAAGGGCTTATTTCAGCATCTTATGTAGCATCAGGAGATCAGATTGCAGACATGTTTACTAAAGCCCTAGTTAAAGGTCATTTTCATCATTGTTGTTCTAAACTGAGCATGATAGATATATATGCTCTAGCTTGAGGGGGAGTGTTAAGATATTTATGTTATTTTGTCCTTTTTCCATATTGTTTATTTCTATTATCTGGTTTATGTAATTTACCCTTAGAGCTTTTCTCCTATATAAGAGAGCTTTAGGGTTAGATGGAATACAATTTTTCATTTCCATTTCCGCAACATATACCATATACTCCAACACTCCCCCTCAAGCTGGAGCATGCAATGCTCAGCTTGGATAAACAGAACGAGATCTCAAACTCACACTACAAGACACTACGAATAATATCAACTCAACGTATACACACTATCGGTTGATGTCGAGGATGTTGCTTCTCATGCCGTGCATGTGAGGAGGAACAAATGTGCTGGAGTGTGAGTCAACTGAATCACCTCGTCGGAGAGCATGTGCTTTGTACCGCGCCTGTCAGAGTCACTGCAACTGGAAATGAGCCTCCTCGTCTGAGTATTCTGACCCACCACAACATGTGGATAACTGCTCCATGTCTAAAAGGGCCGAACTGAAAAAGCCTTGGAGACATCCTCGTAGGAGTCCACGGTCACTGGAGAATAGAGTATGAAAAGTCTCCTCGTCAGAGAATCGGGTCTCTCCCATACTGGCTCAAAGAATGGGATCTCTACTCTGGAGTCCCTATGAAACCACATGAAAATCCTAGCCCACATGGCATATGGAATGAGATCTCTATTTTGGAGTCCCTATGGAACACACGAAACACTGAGACCAAAAAACAAAGATGGTAACTGCATAAATAGTGATCGCAAACATGTGCGAATCAAAATGAAGACTAGGAACCAATCTGATATCGAGTCTGAATATAAACTGTATAATCTGACAATCTGGCATGGAATTTGACATTTGAATATGGAATCTGGAGAATCTGACAATGTGGCCTGTAACTCTACACAATACCCCCCTTTCTCCCATACTAGTTAGAATAACAAACATCGATCAAGTTGGGAGAAGACATGAATATGGGGAGGAACAAAAAATCTAATAAGCCGATGACATCTTTTTCGGCTTTTCTTTTCAATTTTTTTCAAATCATTTTTTTGTCAATTAGCTGTTCATTTTTCTTTTTTTCAGCTTTTCTTTCTTTTTGCCTTTTTTGCAATTTTTTTTCACGTACGACTTTTCTTTTGTACGCACCTCTTATTAAAACAAACATTTTTTAATGAGGCCAATCTCAATCCCCCTTTTTTCTCTTGGCCTCTTTCTCTTTTTTTTTGAATTGCAGCACAATGTTGGGCTAAAAATAAGATATGGGCTTAATAACTATCGATCCGCATGTATTTTTTAATAATTCTTGGCCCATATAGCTGGGCCCAAAATATGCAGCCCAAAAAATAATTTTTTTAATGATCGACCGAGCCCTTATTTAGGGTTCCCAAGGAACCCTTCTCTTGAAAGACTTGTCGCCCCCGATTAGGGGGTGTTCCTCGATAACCGCCACCTGAGGTGGAGGAGGCTGTTGGAGCACCGCCAATGGTGTCGTGCGAAGGAGGCGCCACCTCCTGGAGATCGAGAAGATGTTGGAGATAGGCGCTGCACATGGAGAGGTTGTCGCAGGAGGGTTGCTGCACCTCTTTTTCTTATGCGATGGGGCTTCGTCGCCAACTGTAGGAACGCGAGGGGAATCTCATGGAGCTCGCTGCCAGGAGATCTGAAAGGAGGTGCGACGATCGGAGGGAGTGTGTTGCTTGGAGGTTCTCCCTAGGGAGCAGATGTTTCTCTTAGAGTAGGAGATGCTCTGCTTGGAGCATCGAACACGACCTAGCGATGGGGTTGATGCTGTCTCCTGGGATTAGGGCTTGCGTGCAAGTGAGGGCTCCGTCAGAAGAGTTGCGTTGGGAGGAGGTGCGGTGATCCGCCTGCTTCCTGACGGTGTTTGCACGAGGCACACAAGGGAAGAGGAGGTAGGCGCTCTGGAGCTGTGTTAGAAGAGATGGAGGACTCCAGTTGTAACCCATCACCATTGCGTCTTTGGGGTCCTGATACTTGAGGGTTGGAGCTCGCACGAGGTTGGTACAAGAGGGGATGCCTGACGTCTCCGCTTGCGATGATGTCTGCATGGATGCCATGGAGGAGAACTGGAAGAGGGGTTTTAGGGATGCCTCCTCATTCCTCCTAGTCGAGGGTTTTAGGACCGCTGGAAGCCCCATTGCCAATGGCTACGGTCGTGGGGCTACAGAGTTGCCGTTGGAAGGAGCGTGTTGCCAAGCGTTTGGCGCTCGAAATCGGCTGAGATCAGGTTGCAGAATCTGGAGATGGTTGCTGCACTGCAGAATTGCTTCAATCAACTTTCAGGGTTTCACGAAGAAATCCAACAGAATGTGGAGATGATCCGAATGTCAGCACAGAATTTTGGTTTCAAAAGAAATCTAAGAACTTTACTTCGAACAACTCTGAACACGATAATCTTCAACAAATCTTCAAGAACATAATTAGGGTTTCAATAGAAGCCTTAGAATTGAATCTCAAATCTCGAACAAAAACAAAAGAATATGAAATTCTTGAGAATCGAACACGCTTTGATACCATGTTAGAAACTACGAATGCAGAAGCTAATATCAGAGTAAAGAATAAAAACATTTAGGAACAACATGATTTTATGTGGACCCCTACTCCCTAAGGAGCGGGATGAAACCACGGGAGAACGCCTCAAAGGGTTGATGTGTCTATTGACTTTCTCATCTGATACAGGTTCTCTGGGACTTCTTATACAGCCTTCACTGTAGAACCCCCGAGGATCCGGGTACCCGTTTACACTAATTTCGCGACATTTTATTCACATGAGATCGCACAAGTCGTAGAAAAACAGGGAAATTTTTCGCGCGGTTAATTTTCCGCATGACATTCACATCCACATACATAACCACAAGTTAGTAGAGACAATTGGCACCAAAATCTCATTTCATTAATTTCCATATCATTTTACATCATGTACAAGAATGATCCAGTATACACCATATATCCCAAAATGTAGTACAGAAGAGATAGCATTTACATTATAATGTGAATAAAAAACTGAGACAAAATAAACCATACCGTCTGGTGTATACCCTGTCTCCTGGAAGCATGAACGACTACTGAACAGAAGACTCCTTTCCTGCCATGCGTGCAAGGAAGAAGAGGAGTCACAATTGTGAATACAAATCCTTAGCTTAAAAGTAAATGACAAGTAATTTATTATGTGCAAAAGAGAGCAAGTAGAAAGGTGGAACAAGTATAATTTACATCTACTTGCGTAAGTAAAAAGGTTTTCCAGTTGTTTGAAGCATTTCTCATGATCGCCCATTAACCCAACAATTCCCATATATGACATATTTATATTGTAGTTGAATATTCATGAATGTATGAGTGTAAGTATATATCATCATTTTCTTCAAAGATCATGTTTGTGAGTGATGGTAGAAGAGTTTGAGATTGGAAAGGTTTATTAGATTCTTAAGTCTAGCGGATAGTCTGTGGTCTTGGTTAGTGTGTAACGTCACACTATGACTCTAAGACTTAGAGAATGTCTTAGGGTTGGGGTGCCTCCGTAGGCATGCGGTGTAGTATAATGCATTCTAAGTTCCCAACACGTCCACTAGCTTAATGAGATTTTGAATCAGATTATCGTCTTTTCCATTTACTCAACTTTAATTGTAATCCCTTAAAACCTTATGTGCAACTGTCTCAGATGTAACTCTAGATGATGTGGATATAGAGATGGATGATATGGATGTAGAATCAATCCCTTCAAACCTCAATACAATAATCTCAAATGTAACTCTAGATGATATAGATATAGATATGGATGATCTGGATGTAGAATCAATCCGTTCAAACCTCAGTGCAATAGTCTCAAATGTAACTCTAGATGATGTAGATATAGATATGGATGATCTGGATGTAGAATCGCAAAGTCTGTTGGCGAAAGTAAACTCAAGCAGTGAAGAAGCCTACAAATGGCTCTTCCGTCTCGCCCTCTAGTTGGAAGGACGGTCCAATAGAGGGATAGGTCTATTCCCAAACTATGCCACTGAGACGGGTGAGAGGGACTTCCCGGAAAAGTCACTCTAGAATACAACCCGACCGGTAACGGGCAACCGAGCTCGTACGAAAACTGAAAACCGAGGATCCCCCGCCTGGGTATCCTAAAACAAGGGTCAGCGGAACTGGTCTAAAGTCGGGATCCCAACGAGGCGTAAAAACATTGCGAGCTCGCGTAAAAACCGTGAAAGGACTGGGATCCTAGACCCGCACACTTGGCGGCCGCTTCCCTAACTGGGCTTCCTTTCCTCCGCCCAGTTGAGAGTCACCGCGCTCTCGCACGGTCAGGTGTAAGGATCACCATGACCGGCATTCAAAATTATTAATCATCAATAATTTTACCGGCATGTCTACTCTTTTCTTTCTTAATCTATGGGAATGGTGTATCTGTTCTTGATGAATAAACTCTTCCAAAGATCGACAATCCTGCCCTCGTTTTTGAGGTGGCATTACTTTATCTAACACGGCAAGTCTAGCAAATGGACGTTGTTTAAAGGAAGATAATAAGAGGGTACCGGTAGCTTATGATTGTATAATGAGTGGCACATGAGATGAATATTTTTGTTCTTATATTGTTCTTGATAATGAGTTGAACGAAGTTTTTTTTAATATGCCATTCTAATCAATCCGATTCATGAAATGTTATATTTGTGAACGGATAAGGATAGTCTTCTCAGTGAACACCCTTTTTCCCTTGAAATATAGCTTAAGCTTTTGCTGCCTTTTTCATTAATACTCTATTTCAAATCTTTTACAAGTACATAGGGATATACATACTTACTGAAAACTGATTATATAATTGAATGTATCCTGATTTCATCATATTTTAATGAAAAAGCTTCTAGAATTATTAGAACATATTGTCTGGAATTTAGAGATCTCAGAGATTATATATATACAATTATATTCTTAGTACAAGTCAAATAGCTGATACTCATATCCCTTTATATTAATGTATTATTAATGTGAAACTACCTTGCTTGCTAAACCTATTTATACTGTAGGGTGGATTTAAATTCCTCTTCATTTTTTTTACACATCGCAAGACCCTTCTTTTTTTTTTAAAAAAATAAATCAAACCCAACACTACAGTAAAAATATGTATATGTATTGAGATTTTTAAACCATATAATGATACCATTTTATAGGTTTATTTTGAATCATTGATCCAATTAACCAAATACATTGTCATGCAAAAGTGTGGCATTACTCGTATGGAACCATAAATATTATTCATGTATTATTATTTTCCTAAAATTATGATAGTGTCCAATTTTTTTAAAGGAAATAGAGCAAGAATTTGTGACTGTTTTAAATATTTATTTTTTTATGAAATAATTTGAAGAAGAATCATGATGGCAAAACCATAGTATTGAGGATGTCCATAATTAGTTATATACATGTCATAGCCAATTTAATTAGGGTGGATATTCCTGATTTGATAGTAAGAAGCAATATTAAGAACTGTAGCATATTATCATATTAAAAGGGCTCCTTCTAAAAGAACTAAACCAGGCTCAGCATTTTACTGTTAAACACACTTTATAATGTATCCATGAATATCTTTTTCCAGTAATTTATCACAAACAAATCCAACAACAGAGATAGCGGTGGTCATGGAATCTAGAATGTATAGAACTACTGTCTTGGCAGCAAAAGAATGGTGTTGATTGTTCTTCTTAGACCTTAATTCTTTCATGCAAGTTCACTACTTCAAGGAGTGGCAGCTCCTTGTAATGAAGCTCCAAAAACCCAGCAAAAGTTCAACAATTTCCCCCTCAAAAATTCCCACAAGATATACTCAAGGAAAGAACACCCATAAGGTATAAAAAGGTGTGGAAAACTTCATGCATGGCAGCAAGAGAAAGGTTTAGGATTGTACCACTTTTGATCTCAATTTAGAAATCACTTTGCATGCAAATATCTGGAGCTTTTTTTTGAAAGCAGCAGCTATCCGAGCTTCCTGACAATGGCTGTGATGGTTATTTTTGGAGCAAAAATGGTGGCCTGATAGCTGCAGGCAGCAGTTATGGCTGCAGGAAGAAGGTCCAGGAAATGAGCAACAATTCCTTGATGCATGAAACAGCTACAGCAAGAGCAACTCTTGCTTTACACGATGAAGAGGGGCCGAAGCAGGTTTAGGCTGAAGTGTTTGGGAAGAAAAGAGGAATAGATTTGAGGGAAATCGAAGAGGGGAAATTACGAAGAAGAGATTTGGCTATATGGAGGGAGATTGAAAGGGAGAAGACTGATGACGGTGGGGAAGTGTTAAATAGAAAAGAGGGAGGGTTTTGGCTTTGCCAAGTGGAAATTAATTGTGGGCCAAATGGAAAAAATCCAAGTGACATGTATGGCTGTGCTTGTTTTAAAAAAATAATAATATTTTTTTACCGAATCAAGTCTGCTACCGTGCTTTAAGTTTAACTTTTAATATATATATATATATATATATTTTAAAACCATTTTATTTATTTGTAAAATACTAAAGTCTTTCGTATTCGTACCTCGGATGTCGGATTTTGATAAGCAATATCTCGTTTTTACCGTCTCTAAACGACGATAAAAATGAGTATAATATTGATATACTTCCGACCGGGTTTTGAATACCCGAAATTTTCGGATACGGTTTTTGTTTAAGGTTAAATTCTGTGATTTAAAAATATCAAATGACCTCCGATTGACGAACGATCGATTCCGTTGGTCTTATTTCGTCGAATTGGATCTAATGACGATCTCGGTTTGTTTTGCGGTTTCGAATTAGCATCGCGGCTTTTTTACGACACGCATTACGAAACGACCGATTTTTGGTCGATTTCGCCCGAACGACTTTTGATTCACAATCAATTGGTCGATTTAGGTTATCTAATATTGTCAGATAACTTTATTGGGTTAATCGGACCTTATTCGGGTCGATTTCGGGTTTGGCGGATCCTGGATGTTACATTCACAGACCCTCCGAGTCCCACCACTGGTTGATGTGGGACTAAATATAAGTGTTGTGGTAATTGGACCTTGGAGGGATCTAATTACCCACCTACACATGACACATACACCATATACTCCAACAGGTTCCATTAGCAACCCGAATAGTCTTCACAGAGGAAGATGGCTGTGAGAAGGTGAGTAGACTACCTTCTCCCGTCAGATGTGTAGACGCTCCTGAATCAATAATCCAAGTAGGGCTGGATGTAGAGACATAGTTGGCAATCGTACCCGAGGTAGTAGCCAAACTAGCAGTGGGAGCAGAAGTGGTACTATCACTAGGGAAAAGTTCTGTAGAAGCTGCCTCAGACGAGCATATTTAGACGCCGTAAAGGATGTTTGTACGACACCAGAAGGATTGTGTGAGACCTCGACAGTATCATAGGGTGCCTCGTACGAAGTTATCTCATGGGCATTGTTGGCATTAGGTTGTATGCCAAACTTCGTCCAGCAACGCTCAGATGGATGATTCCAGAGGCTACATTGTATGCATGCTGTATATCGAGCAATAGTAGGATTACGTCCACGTCCGCGATCAAAGTCACGGCCATGTCCAGACTCACGACCACGACCACAACCACAGTCAGGGCCTCATCCTCCTTGGTAGCAGTATCATCCTCTATTCCCAGACGATGCATAGTGAGATGTAGTCTCTGTAGATGGAATAGTAGGAGGACACCCATTAGTTGAATCAAGTTCCTGCATATGATCAAAGATGTTCTCAATGGTGGGTAGTACATCAATTGTCAGAAATTAATCCTTTACATGCTTGTATCGTGGATGTAGTCCAGACAAAAATTCATAGACCTGCCATTCATCATGTTTTCCTATATGCTTATCACAACATGCTAGTTGAAAAATGAGGAGCTCCTCGAACATGCTCGTGAGAAGACTGCAGTACTCAATAAGGCTGGAATCTCCGTGAGTAGCATACCAGATCTGTGTGTGTATATCTGAGAGTCGAGACTTTGTAGTCTTCTGGGAGTAGGTATGCTCAAGACTATCCCACATCGCCTTTGCAGTTTTCTTGTAAAGTAGATTGGAAGCAATATTGTGATCAACATTGTGGGTCATCCAAGTAATGACTTGACAGTTGTCAACATACCATGTATCATAGTCCTTGTCCGTCTCCTTGGACGGATCCTTGGTAAGAACATAGTTCTTGCGCTGACCACCAATGAACACTTAGAAGAATTAAGCCCATAAGACATGATTCTCAAGACTTTCCCACATCGCCTTTGCAGTTTCCTTGTAGAGTAGATTGGAAGCAATATTGTGATCAACATTGTAGGTCATCCAAGTAATGACTTGAAAGTTGTCAACATACCATGTATCATAGTCCTTGTCCGTCTCCTTGGATGGATCTTTGGTAAGCACATAGTTCTTGCGCTGTCCACCGATGAACACTTAGAAGGATTAAGCCCATAAGACATGATTCTTGGAGCCTTTTAATTTGATAGAAGTGCCCTGTACCATCACATAAGAAGTCGGATACACGAGCTTGGTCTCAATAGATGCCATGATGATCATGCATGTCAAGAAAAGTGACCTAAAAAATATCAGTCATATTAATCTAGCATAAAATGTGACCTAGGTCACCTTTTAGGCCTTCCTTAGACCTCATGGGCGATGAAACGTGGTTGCGATGCCACCAAAAAAATGTTGCATCAAGGCAAGAGAAGCTTTTTGGGGTCGTTGTAGACATAGAAGAGAATAGGTTCAGACCTCTGTTAAAGGGTTGGCGGAACCCTAAGACGTTGAAGCACCTTGGAGAGCAAAAACACCTCTTGGCGGAGACCTAGGAGGCAGAGGGGGCCCTCCTGCGGATGTGCTGCACGTCAGGCTGAGCCCTAAAGGGGCTTGGCGGTGGTGCTAGAGCACCTTGGAAGGCAAGAGCCCCTCCCGGTGAAGCCCTAGGAGGCGGAGAGGGCCTCCTGCAGTGGTGCTTCACGTCAGACGGAGCCGTAGAGGGGCTTGACGGCAGTGGCGCACCTTTCAAGGCAGAAGCCCCTCTTGACGGATCCCTAAGAGGTGGAGAAGGCCTCCAGGCATGAAAGGCGACGCCCTAGAAGGAGGAGAGAGCCTCCAACACCAGAGAAGAAGCCTCCAGCGGAGGTCTGAAACCTCCAGGCGGAGATCTGGATCGCTTTAGGGCCAGCAGGAGACCAGGTTGCCCTCGCACGGGGCCCTGTAGCAGGAGAAGGGCCCGCGCAAGGATTTCTTCGTGGAGAAGAGACAATGGGCTGGTGGTGGCAGTGTCATCTAGGTCGAAACATCGGTCTAGGACCGCTACTCTGCTACCATGTGGAAAAAGAAGAGAGACAACGCAATGAGTTGTCTTATTCAAGAGGTCTAGTGGTCCTTATATAGGACGAAACCCTAGTGTACTCAAAACCGGGAAAATACATAAGTACCCCTATAATGCTTACAATGAGAAATAGAAAATGTAAATACATGGCTAATAGTAAATATATCACTACCAATTATTGTAGAGAATATTATGTAGTCAGTGTATCATTTTCTCTATTTTTATTTTCCCGATAACCTCTTATGTAATTTACCCATGGATCCTCTCTATATAAGAGAGCCTAGGGTTCTATGGAATAAACAGATTGCTCATTTCCACCAACATGGTATCAGAGCTAAAACCCTGACCCTAACCCTAAAACCCTACCACCGCCGCCCCTTCTCTCCCTCCATTTCTCGACGCCGCCGCCACCCCTCACCTTAGGGCGCCGCCGCTGCCGCCCCTCTTGCTTCTCCCCTTCTTGCCGCCCCCCCATCGGCGGCCCTCCACCGCCGGCTCTTCGCCGCCGACCCCCTTTCTAACATAGGAGACCTCCACCGTCGGGTCCCTTCCCCTTCAACGCTGACGCCCCTTCTTCCGTCGGCCTCTCTCTCTCCATGGAAATGAGTGCGTAAAGTCTACATATGCACTCAAATCCTATCAAGTTTATGTAGATACTTGTTTCTCGTCTACAATCCCTAGTTATTCGTCTCCGGCGACATGTCAGAAAACAAAGTCGATATGCCCTCTATAGGCGCATTCAAAAGTCCATCGCCAATAGTCAAGATGGATGGGGCGAACTATGAGCTCTGGGCGATGCAGTTCATGAGTCTCATGAAGTCGAACGGTAAGAAGCATATTCTTACCGAGGAAGAGCCGATAGAGAAGACTGGGATCCATGCCTCCTGGGAGGCTGATGATTCATATGCCAAGGTTTGGTTGTCAGGCACGTTGTCGATGGAGATTGCCAATGATGTTCTCCATCAGCCCACCGCTAAGGCGATGTGAAATATTGGCCGCTACATATTCACAGGTGCGGAATGAGACCAAGATGTTACAGCTCCAGCATGACATTTTCACGATGAAGCAGAATGGGCGGCCGCTTCACTCTTTGTATACATCCCTGAGGGGGATGTTTGAGAAACTCTATAGCACTATACCACTCACGGCTACCCCTGAGCAGCAGAAGACCTTCCAGAATGCTACCATGATGGGGGTACTGCTAGTAGCACTTGATCTTGAGTATGAGGCAACCTGATCTCAGATACTTGTCGATGCTACCATTCCTCCTATGGAGGAAGTTTACCGGAGGCTTAGCCGCATCTTTGTTCCTTCCAGCACTTCTACTCCACCACCTTCGACGATGGCTGTGTCATGAGGGAGAGGTGGTCAGTCTTCCTTTCGTGGACGTGGACCTCATGGCCGAGAAGGTCGTTTTCGCCAACCATACACTTTCTGCCATCGCACAGGTCACTCCGAGGATACATGCTATTCTAAGCACGGGTTTCCAGCATCGGCGCGAGTAGCTGAGCATGTTACATCTCCTTCGACATCCACTTCAGATCACCGATTTGAGGAGCTTGTGGCACGATTGCGCAATATTATGCCTCAACCATATGCAGATTCTCCAGGAGGATCTTCAGATATCGCTGCTTCAGCATCTGCCAGTACTTCTGCTGCTGCCAGTACCTCAGGTAGTGCTTCTGCTTTTACATCCTGTCATGGTCTCTCAGATTGGATTATGGACTCCGGCGCAACCCATCATCTCTGCCGCGACAGATATAGACTTGAGTCAGACAGAGACATTCCACCTGGACACTCAATGCTCACAGCTGATGGGACTCATTCCCCCATCGTTGGACATGGGGAGATTACCTTGTCACCGTCCATGCATTGACAGAATATTCTACATGCTCTTGAGTTTTCTATGAATCTACTGTCTATTAGTCAGATTACGAAGGATTTGCATTGTTACACTATATTTGATCCATCTTCTCTTTTTTTTCAGGACATACTAACGGGCAGGGTGATTGGCTGTGGCTCCGAGCAGAATGGTCTCTATCGTCTGGTCCTGAATTCATATGTTGGCGTCTCTTCCTACTCAGCCGGATCAGTATCTCCATACACCTGGCATCTACGCTTTGGTCATCTCCCGCTTCAAAAGATGCGTCATCTCTTACCTCAGATTTCTCCAAGTTCGTCGTTTCGATGTGAAGCCTGTCAGTTGGGAAAGCATCATCGATCTAGCTTCCCTAGTTGTCAGTGTCGGAGCAGTAGCTCTCCTTTTGAACTATTTCATGTTGATATTTGGGGTCCGAGTCGTGTTCCTGATCATCAGGGACACAGGTTCTATCTTGTAGTAGTTGATGACTTCTCTCGTGTATCGTGGGTATTTCTTTTAAAGAATAAATCTGAAGCAAGGGATGTTATTAGAAATCTATCATTGAAATGCATAATGTTTTTTCCTCTTCTGTCAAATATGTTCGTACAGATAACGCGTTGGAATTCTGCACTCGCTTTCTCTCCCATTTCTTTTCGTCCAAAGGTATTATTCATCAAACCACCTGTGCTTACACATCTCAACATAATGGAGTGGCAGAGCGAAAACATCGTCATCTCCTTGATATTACTCGAACCTTGCTTATCCAGAGTTGTGCGCCTATCACCTTTTGGGGAGATGTTGTTCTTACGACCTGCTACCTTGTCAATCGTATGCCGTTCTCTGTACTCGGTGAGAAAATTCCTCTTTCTGTGATTTTTCCAGAGAAGGAATTATTTTCTCTTACCCCTCGTGTCTTTGGTGTTGTTGCTTTCGTTCACCACTTGTCTCCTGGACTTGACAAACTCTCACCTAGAGCTGTCAAGTGTGTCTTTGTGGGTTACTCTCGGACTCAGAAGGGTTACCGTTGTTATGACCTTGTAAAAAAGAAATATTTTGTCAGTGCTGATGTTACATTTTTTGAGTACGTTATGTACTTCTCCCCTGCAGGTGACAGGTTGGCCTCCACATCTAATGATGACGTCTGAGTCTACCTTTGTCCATTCCTGTCCCGGTTGTCACGCCACCACCACTACCACAACCACCTATCTTGCCATTACCTAAATTCTATACACGTCAGTCAGGTCTTGCTCAGCCGACACGTCAATCATCCATCACGCCTCAGGTATGTTCAGATGCTATTACTAACGATGGGTCGGATAGTGTGCCTGTGCAGGATTCTTCTTTGCAGGAGGAGTGTGCACCATCGAGTACAGTGGATGATGATCTTGATGTCCCTATTGCTATTCGGAATTAGAAACGGACTTGCTCGTCTTATCCCCTTGCTTCCCAGGTCTCCTTTCACCAGGAGACTTCCAGCGATTTGCTACGGCTTTGTCTTCCGTGGAGATACCATGGAATTGTCAGGATGTTATGAAGATTGGCTGCTGGCGGTTGGCTATGGAAGAAGAAATGGCTGCTTTACAGTCCAGGGGTACATGGAGCTTAGTTACTGCTCCATCCGGTGCATCTACTGTTAGATGCAAATGAGTATTCACAGTGAAGTACCACGCAGATGGGAGCCTTGACCGGTACAAGGCACGACTAGTGGCGAGAGGCTTTACCCAAACATATGGTGTGGACTATTTGGATACTTTCTCTCTAGTGGCTTGTCACTCTACTCATCGCATTCTTCTATCTGTTGCCGTGGTACGCGACTGGTCTATATTTCAACTTGATGTCAAGAATGCATTCTTGTATGGCGATTTGCAGGAAGAAGTCTACATGTAGCAGCCACCGGGGTTTGCCGCTGAAGGGGAGAATCATATGGTGTGTAGACTTCACAAGGCGATATATGGCCTTAAACAGAGCCCAAGGGCATGGTTCCAGAAGCTTTCCCACCTAATTGAACGACAAGGATTCAAAAGATCAAATGCAGATCACTCGTTGTTCATTCAGAAGACTTCTAGAGGTACGGTTGTCATCATGGTATATGTTGATGATATTATGGTTACAGGAGATGATGCTCAGGGGGTAGAGATAACAAAAGCATTTTTGGGCCGTCAGTTTGTCACGAAGGATCTTGGTACCCTACGATATTTTCTGGGGTTGGAGTTTGCCAGGAATGCACAAGGTCTGGTGATGACCCAAAGGAAATATATCACATATTTGCTGGTTGAAATGGACATGGTTGGATGTAGACCATCGAGCACCCCTATGGATCCAAGTATGAAATTATATGACAACGATACTGAAGAGGTGGACAAGAGAAGATATAGAGAGATGGTGGGTAAGTTTCTTGTGCAGAATTGCTGTTTAGAAAGAACACAGATTTATCTATTTAGAAATGTGCAGATGCAGACTATGCAAGATGTCCTAAGGATTGTAAGTCTACTTCAGGCTTTGCAGTTTTTGTGGGTAGCTCTCTGGTTTGTTGGAAAAGTAAGAAACAAACTGTTGTAGCGAGATCCACTGCTGAATCTGAGTATAGGGCCATGACACAAGCAAGCACGGAGATGATGTGGGTTCGAGCTGTACTAGAATACTTGCATATAGATGTACCTCTACCCATGCAGCTACAATACGACAATCAAGCTGCTTTGTTCATTGCCAATAATCCAGCATTTCACGAAAGAACAAAACATATTGAGGTAGACTGCCACTACACTAGAGATATGATCCAGAAGGGCTTGATTTCTACTTCACAGGTTAGTTCAGAGGAGCAGACTGTCGACATTTTCACCAAGCCATTGCTCAGAGGACCTTTCCAGAGATGTTCTTCCAAGCTGAGCATGATTGATATCTATGCTCCAACTTGAGGGGGAGTGTAGAGAATATTATGTAGTCAGTGTATCATTTTCTCTATTTTTATTTTCCCGATAACCTCTTATGTAATTTATCCATGGGTCCTCTCTATATAAGAGAGCCTAGGGTTCTATGGAATAAACATATTGCTCATTCCCACCAACAATTATCATTTCCAATCTATCTACTATTCTTAGTGCACACACCCCTTGGCACATTGGCGAGTGCTGTGGCGGCTTGGCAGGCGATTGGAAGGTTTTTTTGGTGGGGAGGGACTAGCCAAGAGAAGTAAGAAGCTTTGGTCCAGGGAGACCGCTTTGATACCATATGGAAGAAGGAACTAGAGAATGTTATAGCATTGAATGAATCTTAGCCCTCTCTCTATATAAGAAGAGTCTAAGGTTAGGGAGATTACACCGAAAATTGAAAACACGTAATTTCCAAAAAGTTTGCAACTCTCATTTTCTAACAGTGTTTGGGATTTTTTAATATATTTTTTATGAAAATATGGAAGGAAAGTATTACACAATGGTCATGCCAATAGAGAGAAGCCACTACCTGACTTTCCAATTAGATCTGGACACTGTCTGGTAGTTTGACAGAGCTTTGTCAGAATCCAAGGACCCATAGTTGGGTGCCGGAGATCTGGAACAAAATCCGTACATCGGGGTGTATATCTTCCCAATTGCACCTCTGTGAAGGAAAGCTTAGCTTAAGCACAAGCTCGCTGGGGCATTGAATGGATGTGTGAGCAGAGTTGTTAGAGGCACAATCCTAGTTGGGAGCTCCATGCTGGAGTGCTCATAGTGCTACTTGTTATGAGTAAGGGTGCACATGGATCGGATTGGTTCGGATTTTAGCTTAATTTGTGTCCAATCCAAACTTAACGGATTTTTGTTTTTGCGAATCCAATCCAATCCATTGGATATCTAGATCCAATCCGATCCAATCCATCGGATTACGGATTGGATCGGTTTGGTTCGGATTTTATACTTACAATTTCCTGCTCAATAGTTTACTTTACACGTTTATACTTTACATCATACTAGCCCTTGAACATTCGAATAATGACTTAAAAATCAGTCATATGAATAGAATTAAAGAAAGAAAAAAACACATCAAGTGAAAGTTGAAGAATTCCATTAAACCATTGTAAAGAGTTAAAGATCACATAATCAAACTAAAGAGTTAAAGATCACATAATCATACTGAAGAGTTCCTTCTTCCATATGGAAGAAGGAACTAGAGAATGTTATAGCATTGAATGAATCTTAGCCCTCTCTCTATATAAGAAGAGTCTAAGGTTAGGGAGATTACACCGAAAATTGAAAACACGTAATTTCCAAAAAGTTTGCAACTCTCATTTTCTAACAGTGTTTGGGATTTTTTAATATATTTTTTTATGAAAATATGGAAGGAAAGTATTACACAATGGTCATGCCAATAGAGAGAAGCCACTACCTGACTTTCCAATTAGATCTGGACACTGTCTGGTAGTTTGACAGAGCTTTGTCAGAATCCAAGGACCCATAGTTGGGTGCCGGAGATCTGGAACAAAATCCGTACATCGGGGTGTATATCTTCCCAATTGCACCTCTGTGAAGGAAAGCTTAGCTTAAGCACAAGATCGCTGGGGCATTGAATGGATGTGTGAGCAGAGTTGTTAGAGGCACAATCCTAGTTGGGAGCTCCATGCTGGAGTGCTCATAGTGCTACTTGTTATGAGTAGGGGTGCACATGGATCGGATTGGTTCGGATTTTAGCTTAATTTGTGTCCAATCCAAACTTAACGGATTTTTGTTTTTGCGAATCCAATCCAATCCATTGGATATCTAGATCCAATCCGATCCAATCCATCGGATTACGGATTGGATCGGTTTGGTTCGGATTTTATACTTACAATTTCCTGCTCAATAGTTTACACGTACTAGCCCTTGAACATTCGAATAATGACTTAAAAATCAGTCATATGAATAGAATTAAAGAAAGAAAAAAACACATCAAGTGAAAGTTGAAGAATTCCATTAAACCATTGTAAAGAGTTAAAGATCACATAATCAAACTAAAGGATTATATTGAATTTGAAATTTAAGTTTTCTTTAATAAATAATGCATTAGTTTGTTTTTATACAATAGATTACCTCCAAATGATTCTAATAAAAATAATACAAGTTATCAAATAAGGATTCAAAGACAAGTTAGATAAATAAAATATGTGATCTCTATGATCAGATATTGATGAAGTCTATGATTAACTTAAAATGTTAAGTTATGCCAAACCCGACCACTCGCAAGAACATCTTTCGAGGCTTTATAATATGTCATTAAAAAATGGGAATCACAGAACATCTATATTCGATTAAGTATGCAAGACAAAAATAACTTAAATATATCACACCAATTAGGTATCATGTCTCATTTAAAATAGACTTGAACTGGACTTTATTTGTAAGATTATATCTATAGTCAAAATATGCAAATTCTATGAAAAAAGAATAAAAAATATATATTAAATTAGAAATGAAAGGAATTGAAATAATGCTTATTTCTTCTTAGATGGCTATGACATATTTGATTGTGTAATTGATCTAATTTCATCACTAAACTAAGGTTGCAAGCTAGAGCAAGTAAAAGGTAAGAAGCAAAGGGATCAAAAATATCTAATAAATGTACTAAGCAAGTATCCCAAATATATTTTCTTTTAATGAAGATAAGACGAGTGACAACATTCGGAGGTCAAATGGTATCGTGTGGGAGGGGATTATATTGTTTGAGACGAGCGAAAACATCATGGGGAAGGGGTGGTAGTAAAATTGTGTTGGAGGAATAACATTGTGCAAGAGGGAGGCATCATCGAAATAGACTAAGAGAGAATCAGGAGGAATTTTGGCGGCCAATAGTGAAATGAGAGAGAGGAAACTGGGAGAGGAATAATCGAACATGGATTTATCATTTTACGAGTTATAGGCATACTTTATTATTTTGGAGATTTAACATTTACCTTTCAAGAGAGGAGGAAGGGTGATATCAAGAGGACTTGCATCCAAGATTGATATGGAAAAAAAATGACATGAGTGACATTGATTATTCGTTACAGAGATTTCGAAATAGGTGCACATAGATATTATGTATGTATGTATGCATGCATCTACATACACACATGTGTGTTAACGGATTAACGGATTGGATCGGATCGGATTTTGGTAAAGATCCGATCCAATCCATACTTTAACGGATTTCAAAAATTCCAATCCAATCCGATCCACTTGAATGATAAAACCAAACCAATCCGATCCAATAGCATCGAATTGGATCGGATTACGGATTTTGTCCGATCCGTGTGCACCCCTAGTTATGAGCAACAATACTTAGTGCATGGCCTTGTTGGAGCAGAAACTGTGTGGGCAGCATCAAGCAGGAGTTTGATGGAGCATGGGTGGCAGCGTTGCAGGCTTGAAGTGGCTGGTCAGGCTGCGATGGTATATATGGTCACAACTAGCATTGCCGGTGAGAATAGATCCTTATAGAGCATTCCTTGGTTTGGCAATTTTTTTTTAGTTGGAGGAAAGAAGGAAGAGGGAAGAAATTGAGGATATTAGGACCGGAGGTAGCTATGATAACGTGTTGAATGGAGTGAGATTGCTGAGAGAGACCACGTCCTCTTTATATAGGAAGAATGGAAGAAATACATTGATACTCCTAGCATAGCTGGTGAGAAGCGGTACTTGTAGGGTTTTCTTTGGTTCTTAGTTGGAGGTTAGGCCTTGGTGTAGGACATTCGCTTTGATACTTGGTTGAAGTGAAATTGCTTATTTCTTAGACTGCCGAATTTTCTTTGTACCGGAAATTTGGCGAACATACATTAATACCCATACAAAAGACAGGGGACAAATTAAAATCAGAAAAATAAATTCAACCATATAAACCGGACCTTCTTATGGTAAACAATGTTATCAAATTCTCAATGGAAACCTTAATCAAAGTAAATATTTTGCTTGATTTCTGGGGATCTGTAAATGTAATGCCTGTTATTACTTTTGTTGTGTTTCTTTGGTCATAATGTGGACGACATGAGGGATGTTGTACTGTTAAATTTAACCATGTATATATTTTCCGGTCAGTTTATACCCTATTTGTTTATCTCGTATTCATGGCAATGTGGCTATTTTTTTGCTGAGAGTGTATACTGTCAACAGGGTGCTGTTAAAGGTGCGAAACTTGTGGGTTCTAATGCTTCATGCTATGAAATCTGGACAGAGTACCATGAGATGGGTTTGGAAGGAGTCAAAGCTGTCGCAGATTACAAATTTTTTACTGCTAGTTCACTTTTGGATCTGCTTCAGTTTGTAGCTCCAAGAATGATGAAACGAGGGGGCTCTCACTTTCAGTATGGGATTGCTGACAACCTGGATGATTCGGAATATGAACATTATAAATATTGGTCTAACCCTCTGACTACAAGGTAAGGACTTTTTTCCTTTGAAAAAATAGTTAACTGGGGACTTACCACTTCTTTCTGTAGTTTTTTTAAGATAAATATTGGTCTAAAAAACGTTATAAGTATTTTTTTAAAAATAGTTAACTGGTAAGGGCTCTCACTTTCAATATTGCTGACAACCTGGATGATTCGGAATATGAATATTATAAATATTTGTCTAACCCTCTAACTACAAGGTAAGGACTTTTTTACTCTGAAAAAATATTTAACTGGGGACTTACCACTTCCTCCTTTTGTTTTTTAAGATAGATATTATCAAGGCTGAGGGGAAAATCCACCTTCACCTATATAATTCCTTTTCTTTTTGTTAATGTATATATAACATAGTACAAAGAATCGAAAAATCTGTAAAATGAATATTAAAAGCTAAATAACTACTCTGTATGAGTTCAAAATTCACCAAACTCACTTCCATTGAATTCATAATTAAATTATCTTTAAAATGCAACCAACAACAACAAAGCCTTTTCCCACTTTAAGTAGGGCCGGCTACAACAAAGTCTTTAAAATGAAGCTGATTTCATTAAAATTGGAGTTAAGATGTGAAAGTTGACCATTTGGAGTATTTTGGTATCTATACAACTGTACAATCTCTCTCTATTATTTTATTCATTTTATAAGCACATTTATCAAGCTTTTGGTTAATTATTCCAGTTGTTTCGAACTCTGGTTTTGCTGATTTTTTTGCACTGGGATTTTAAAGTCATGGTTTCAATCTATATATGGCACACTGAAATGGAAGTATTAAGCTATGAAAATAGATTATAACTCTCCAACTTACAGTAAGAGTTTTTTAGGGTCAAAAAGCTGCAGGATTATAATTTGAGGTTTTTGATATCAATTTTTTAGCACCTCTACATACGACCCTCAAAATACAGTACAGAGGTGATCACATTCCTGCCATATCGACATTCAATTTTGAAGGCTATATCACTAATCTAAAACATCTATGTAGAAATGGAGTCTCTCGGGCAGCTGATGGTAGTAGTTGCTGCCCTTATTTTTTTGTTTTACCCAGCAAGATATCCACAAATTTCCTAAGAGGATGCATCCATCCAAGGACCATTGCAGCTACTCGCGTACATTTGGCAAGCAAAAAACAAAAAAGAAGTGATTCACATCGTCTTGTTTGATGCCATGTAACAATCAAGTCATATGGCTTTAGTGAGTCAAAAAATAATGTCTACGACAAGAGATGGTGAAGTTTGACCTCCACGAGAAAAAGAGAGTTATAGGATAAGAAAAGAATGTGTAAGAATAGATCAAATTACACAAGAATGGGAAAAGTAGAATTTAAAAGAGGAAGATATCACAGTTAATAACTCCAACTTTCACATGCTATCATAATATCGAAATCCATACCGGAGAGGAAAGATGACAGAGGTGAGTAGGGGGGGTTCAGGAATCCATACCAGAGAAGAGTTGAGTGGGAGAAAGATTGTGAAGGGTGTTGGGGACTTTAGAGAGCTACTACTCGTCATGAGGAGAATGCATCAAAGGGATGGACATTGGTTTCTTATCGTAAGAGACCTCGTTTCAGCTCGCCATGCTTCAGATGCTTGAGTTATGGGCCCCTCGCGACATTGTGTCCCTCCCCTCTAAGGTGTTTTCTGTACAAAAAATCGGGGCGCCTTTGATCCTCTTGCTCGAGGTCTGCTGAGCGGTGCTTGAAGCAAGGGTCACTGGGGGTGATTAGTCCCTTGAGTCATCTTGCAATGATTGATGCTATGGGGGGATGCCTGATTGCCGAAAGATCTTTCTCGAAGGTGGTGAAAGGAGTTCCCTTTGGTCCAAGGAAATCACCATTTGATTGAGGTTTTCTCATCGGTACGTCATAGAGGGAAGGGTGAACCTGGATTGGCGGCTGCAGAGTTGTGTTTTGTTCTTGGCCAATCTTTCTCGGGGGATGTGGCATCTTTTGGAGATAAGGTTTATTGTGCTTGAGGTCTTTCTGTTGTGGACATTGAGAGGGTGTTATTTCGACCCCCATAAAAAGGGTGCACTCAATGGAGGTTTCCTCGATTCACAGATGGAGAAATAATGGAGGTGCTGAGGGTGGTTCGCATGGAGGGAGTCTGCTCCTTTCTCGATTGATTGAGGTTTTGGGATCGACATTTCGTGAAGTAGGCATAGTGCATGAGGTCCTCTTTGATGGGTTGTCTCCGGGGTTCTGAGGTAAAATCAGTTATGCTTCTCCTCCCCAGCTTACAGCCTTGAGATGAGGGTGGGTCGAGCAAGCTTTGCTCTTTGGTGGTCAAGATGCATCCACATGCTCCCCATATCTTCATCGATTTGCCTTGCCGGCTGGCAGAGTTGGAGTCGGTAAAGCCATCTTCGGAGATCATTGTCCCTAAGGAGATCGCAATGAGATCGACGAGGATTTTGATCCCATGATTTGTGGAGCGGGCATTAATAGGCTTGAGGTTGTTGTTTCTAGGGTTTCCTCGTAGGTTTATTCAATCCTTCAACCTTGGTGGCTCTAGGTGCAGACTCGAATTTGATACAACTTGAGTTGATCTTGAGTCGAGGGCCCAAGTTGAACTTGAATCAAGAACTAGAGTCGAACGAGACTTTAGATCGACTCGACATGATGCTAAGCTGGCCCTGGAGTAGGTTTGGGGTCTTGAGGTTCGTAGACGGCAAGAAATGAACAAAACACTCCTCAAATGGGTGGCTTGAATTTGGGGTAGCGGTTTGGTCCTTGTGTGTCGCTTGGTTAGTCTTAGAAAGGTGTATGATCTCCCATTGAGCTCCTACATCTCTCCTGCATGCTTCTTTCCCCTATTACTTTTGGAGAGGAATCTGTGTAATGATTGCTGAACTGCGCTCTTTGGTGAGGCTGGTCGTTGGTGACGGATCTTCGTTCAAGTTCTGGATAGATGATTGGATGGGGGGCATGCCCTTTGAACCTCTGTTATCCTTGCCTCTTCGCCTCGACGGCCAAGGTGCATTACTTAGCGTTTTTTGGACGAACATGCTATGTGCACCAATGTCCGGTGTTGTCTTTGGGATTTTCAGAGCAATGACTTCATGAGTTCTTAAAACATGTTGCGCTTCGTCTCTGACTTTGCAGGTCCAACCACGGGAAGGACCATGGGATATGGCGAGATGACTATTTCTCAGTTAAAAAGGCTTATGTGGCACTTGCGGCTATTTTGACACAACTCTTCTTCGACTAACATGGAACATTGTTGAGATATTAGTTATCTTCTATCCTTTTTATGTATTCTCTTTTCTTTCTATCTATACTATGTAATTCGATAAAAATGTTTCTCCTCTATATAAGAGAACCTTAAGGTCTCATGAATAGATAACGTATTGCATTCTCTCATCTTCCTCTTCACATCGTATCAGAGCAACGGTTCTAGACTAGGGCTTATACCTAAAGCCCATCGCCACCACCAGCCTCCGTCCTCCTCGAGCCTTGCTTGAACCCTTCTTCCTCGTTTAATGGTCTGACGCAAGGTCTCGGTGGGTTCCCCATGCTTACCCTAGCTGCCCTGTGCTAACCTAGAGTTGCCCGAAGGCTACCCAAGCGTCGCCCAAGTGCTGCCCAACGCTACTCTAGCATTATCAAATCTACCCAGGCGCTATCCAATGCCGCCCAGGCGCTACCCAACACTACCCATACCACAGACGAGTTTGCTTAGAGTTGGTTGTGGTATGAGCATACACCCACAATCACCCCGTTGATGTTCGTGTAGACACCCTATCACTTGTTTACGGTCCCAATCGGTACCAATATGGCACTATGTCAGAAAATAAAGTTGATATTCCATCCCCAAGTGTCTTTAAGGGTCCGACACCTATTATCAAGGTGTATGGCACAAACTGCGAGTTGTTGGCAATGGAGTTCATGAATTTCTTGTAGAGCCATGGTAAGAAGCATGTTATGACATAGAATGAGCCAACCATTAAGACCGGGACCAATGCCTCATGGGAGGCTGATGATGCTTATGCAAAAGTTTGGCTATCCGGTACTGTTTCTATGGAAATAACCTACTATATCTTGAGTCAGCCCATAACAAAGGCAATGTGCGACATCCTCGTAGCAACGTGCTCACAAGCGAGGAATGAGTTGAAGATCTTGCAACTCCCGCATGATATTTTTACGATCAAATAAGGTGATCGCCCTTTTTATGCCTTGTACACATCTCTTAGGAGCATGTTTGAGAGACTCCATAGCTACATATCTCTGACAGCCTCACCAGAGAAACACAAGGCTTATCGTGATTCTGTTAGTCTTTCTGGCAACCCTTACCCCTAAGTATGACTCAACCCACTCTCAGTTACTTATAGATGCTACTATACCGCCTATGGAGGAGGCGTACCACAAGCTGAGCATCACGCTGCTGCATCTTCTCAGATGTCATCAGCCATGGTAACGTCCCATGGTAGAGGCGGTTTGCCTCGATTCAGAGGATGGGGCACACATGACAGAGGAGGCTTGCGCCCACGCCAACCCTCCACCGGTTTGATCATTCATAGGACACACGATATTTCAAGCATGACTTTCTACCATCAGCTTGTCTTGTGTTGTTGAGTAGGTCCAGACTGCCCCTGATTCTACCGACCATTGTTTTGATGATTTCGTTGCTTGGCTGAGAGAGATCACACCCCCAATTGTTGGATCTTCTAATGTTTCTACTGGCCCATCAGATGTTGCTGCTTCTACCTCCACCAACACTTCATGTATTACTCATGCATTTGCTAGTCACACTCGACCGGATCCTTCATAATGGATCATGGACTCTGGAGCTTCTCATCATCTATGTGGAGATCGCGCACTGTTCGGTTCTTATAGCCGCTCTATACAGCCTGGTAGATCCGCGGTCATTGCTGACAGGACACATTCTCCTATTACTGGAAATGGAGAGGTTAATTTGACTCCCTCCACACGCCTACAGAATGTTCTTCATACACCAGAATCCTCCATGAATTTATTGTCTATCGGTCAGATTACAAAAGATTGACATTGCCGTGTCGTGCACTATTTGACCTCGCTTTCCTTTTTTTCATGATTTACTTACGAGCATGGTTATTGGATGTGGCTGTGAGCATGTAGAGCTTTACAGGTTGATTCAGTCTCCTTATGCAAGTGCTAGCTCTCTTTCTGCTAAATTGATTTCTCCATATACTTGGCATCTCCGTTTGGTCATCTTTCGTTGCAGAAGATCTATCGTCTCATACCTGACATTTCTATCAAGTGCATGTCTCAGTGTGAACCATGTCAACTTGGAAAGCATCATCGATCTAACGCTCTAAGTCATCAAGATAGTAGTAGTCAGAGTCCTTTTTAGCTTTTTCATTTTGATATGTGGGATCTGAGTTGCGTCCCTGATCATCAGGGGCATATGTATTATTTGGTTGTTGTGGAGGTCTTTTCTAAACTATCATGGGTTTTTGTTAAACAATAAGTCTAAGGCTAGTACTATGATTCATAATTTTATGATTGAAATGAACTTTCCTCTGCTTCTATTAAATACATTTGTTTCGATAATGCTCTGGAGTTCTGTACTATTCAACTATCATAATTCTTTAGCTCACACGACATTATCCATTAGACGTCGTGGCCTTATACTTCTCAGCAGAACGTTGTTGCTGAACGCAAATCGTCACTCTCTGGATATCACCAGGAACTCTTCTCATATAGAGTCGGGCTCCTCATTCCTTTTGGGATGATGCTGTGATGATAGCATGTTATGTAATTAATCGGATGTCCTCTACCATTTTGGGTGAAAAGACACCCTTCTCTCTTGCTTTTCCTGAGAAGGACCTTTTCTCTCTTATGCCACGGGTCTTTAATTGTGTGGCATTTGTTTATCTTCTGCATCCTGGTCATGATATGCTCGTTCCTAGAGCTATCAAATATATGTTTGTTGGGTACCCTCATACCCAAAAGGGATAATATGTGCTTTGATCATGTCCAGGGAAAATACTATATTAGTGTTGATGTACTTTCTTTGAATCCATCATGTACTATACTTGTACAAGTGACATGTTGAGTATCTCTGAGTATCGGGATGATGTTGTTCTTCCACCCCCTACCTTTGTTGTAAAAGTCGGCCGACTAGTCGAGTCGGGGGGGGGGGGGAGGGGGGTAGCCGACTCGACTAGACCTAGTCGGCCATTAGTCGGTCAAACTAGTTGAGTCGAATACTCGACCGACTTTTACATAGAACTTTTTTATTTATTTTTTATTTTTTTATTTTTTTTGCTTTTTTAAAAGCAAACTTTGCTGAGATTTTGATGCAGAGAGCTTCCAGGGTTCATGAGCAAGAGCTGAATATTGCTATGGATGAAGTTATGAGGGTAAATGGGGTTTGTGGTCTCCAGAACGTTCATATATGGAACTTCACAAACACCGAAGTTGTTAGGACTCTTCATTTTCAATTTCTTCAAGAGCAAATGTAGCTTCAGCTTAGAAGCAAGTTTCACATATCTTTTATGATGCTGGAGTGAAAGATCTGACCATTCAAACAGAGTATGTCATGTGCCAGTAGTAGATCTATGGATTATGGAGAACCTTCCGATTTTAAACCTTTTCCTGTTGCCTCCCACATTCCAGTAAAAAGAGATTATATTTTCACTATGCTTTCATGGAATTCTAAGTCCATTAACTAGTTGGTGATCTGCCAACTTTTGGCCATGTAACATTTAAATATAGTTCAGATTTCTGGTAAGAAATTTCTTTTCATACAATTTTAGTTGTATATATCATTATTATTTACTTGCATATACATATTAGTTTGATCATATTTATTATTATGTTGGCAAGATAAAATCTAGCATGTCTATTTGACTGTTTTTTTGTTGACTATGTAGAGAGTTCTACAACTATCTTTTCTCAACTTCATAGAAAATATACTTTTGATATATGTATTGTAGGCTCATCATTGCGGCACCCGCTCCCGCAGATCCGGGATACCCGCTTACACAACATTCGCAGTATCATGTTCACTAGAGATCGCATTAGAATATTGAAATTTAGGAAAAAATTTCACGATTTGAATTTCATTTACGATAAATTTTCAAGCTACAGACCCAACAATGTATCACCAATTTATATTGCATTAATCTTTGTATAAATTAACATGTAATAAAAGAAACTGCATAATGTACATGTATCCCAAATTGTATTAGAAGAGAAAGAAAATCATTTATAAATATCCTGAACAAAAACTATAACATGCATACTTGATAAGATTTACCGCGGAAGCCTTATGTTCAGCTCTTCTAAATTCTAATACCACAAAGTAGGTGTTATTCCTGCTATCCATGCATTAGAGAGAACAGAACGCCAACAAATATTGTGCAAATCTAATTAATTAGAAATAACATGAATTTAGTGGCTCCAAAAGAAAGCAAGTACTTTGTATTTGGCAATTAAATTTAATGAGCTACTTGCATTAGAAATAATTTTTTCAAGTTATTCAGTATGCAAAACCCCAGACTACTCATCCTACCTTAATTACCCATATTTATCATTTTTATAGAAAGATTATATGATCTATATTTAAGTCATTGCCTTTTTATTAATTATAATATATGTTTGATGGATTTTGGAAATTGAATGATGAATCTCTGATTTGATCATTGTCTTTATTAAATGCTTATGATGATCGAGATGATCCAGATATTTTGATTATGTAATTATTAATATAATTGAGATTATCCAGATCTCTTTTCGATGTTTATGAGTCATGTGGATGGTAAGTGTTGGTGGAAATTGTTGTCTTGTTATTCCAAAGAACCCTAGGCTCTCTTATATAGAGGAAAGCCTATGGGTAAATTACATAAGTAGTAACTACAGAAATAAAAAATGATAAACAGTACACCGACTACATAAATCTCTCAACACTCCCCCTCAAGATGGAGCATAGATATCAATCATGCTCAGCTTGGAAGAACACTTCTGGAATGGTCCTCTGAGCAATGGCTTGGTGAAAATATCGGCTGTCTGCTCCCCTGAACTCACATGTGAAGTAGAAATCAGGCCTTTCTGGATCATATCTCTAGTGTAGTGGCAGTCTACCTCAATATGTTTTGTTCTTTCATGGAAGGCAGGATTATTGGCAATTAACAATGCGGTTTGGTTATCGCACTGTAGTTGCATGGGTAGAGGTACCTCTATATGCAAATTGTCTAGTACAGCTCGAACCCACATCATCTCTGTACTTGCTTGTGCCATGGCCCTATATTCAGACTCAGCACTGGATCTAGCCACAACAGCTTGTTTCTTGCTTTTCCAAGAAACCGGCGAGCTGCCTACAAACACTGCAATTGCAAAACCCGAAGTAGACTTTTGATCCTTAGGGCATCCTGCATAATCCACATCCGCACATGCTAAATAGATAAATTTGTTTCCCTTTTAAATAGCAATCCTATGCTTGACGACGACTTTAGATACCTCAGTATCATATATATAGCATCCATATGCACCTGTCTTGGTTGTTCCATGAACTGGTTAACTCGACTAGCTGTAAAGACAATATCGGGTCAAGTTATAGTAATGTAGAGGAGCTTACTCACCATTTCTCTATATCTTCTCTTGTCAACTTCCTCGATATCATAATCATATAATTTCATGCTTAGATCCATAGGAGTACTCGCGGGTCTACACCCAACCATACTGGTTTCTACAAAGTAAATATGTAATATATTTCCTTTAGATCATCACAAGACCCTGTGTATTCCTGGCAAACTCCAACCCCATAAAATATCGTAGAGTAACCAGATCGTTTGTAACAAACTGACGGCCCAAAAATGCTTTTGCCATCTTTATCCCCTGAGCATTATCTCTTGTAACTAAAATGTCATCAACATACACCATGATGACAACCGTATCTCTGGGAGTCTTCTGAATAAACAACGATGATCCTCATTTGATCTCTTGAATCCTTGTTGTTCAATCAGATGGGAAAGCTTCTTAAACCACGCCCTTGGGCTCTGTTTAAAACCAATATTGCTTTATGAAGTCTACACACCATATGATTCTCCCCCTCAGCAGCGAACCCCGGGAGCTGCTGCATGTAGAGTTCTTCCTGCAGATCACCATACAAGAAGGCATTCTTAATACCAAGTTGAAACAAGGGCCAGTCACGTACCACAACAACAGACTGTAGGATACGAAGGGTGGAATGACGAGCAACAGGTGAAAAAGTATCCATATAATCCACACCATATGTCTGAGTGAAGCCTCGCGCCACTAGCCGTGTATTGCAACGATCAAGACTACCATTTGCATGATACTTAACTGTAAACACCCATTTGCATCTAACAACAGACGCTCCTGATGGAGCAGGAACCAAGCTCTATATACCCTGTGACTGTAGGGTAGCCATCTCCTCCTCCATAGCAGAACACCAACAATCAATCTTTAGTGCATCCTGATAATTCCGTGGTATCTCCACGGTCGACAAAGCCAAAGAAACTTTCTGAAAATCCCCTGTAAGACGATGAAATGAAACCTGGGAGGCAAGGGGATATGATGCGCAAGACCGTTTCTTCTTCCGTATGGCAATAGGAACATCCATATCATCACCCGCTGTCTTCACCAGTTCACATTCCTCCTGCAATGATGATCCCGGCACATGCATACTATCCGGCCCATCATTAGTAATAGCATATGAACATACCTGAGGAGCATGGGATGACTGACGTGCAACATGAACAAGACCCGATCGACTTGTGTAACATTTAGGTAGGGGCGAGACAATTGGTCTTGGTGGTGGCGGCAGAGGTGGTGGTGGTGGTCGAGATGATGTTGGTATGACGATAGAGACATGAACACACATTGGTGGATCAAAGTAGGAGGAGGTGAAATATAAACCTCATCAGTAGAAGTGGATGATGCCAACCTGTCACCTGCAGGTGAGAAGTACATAACAGACTCAAAAAATCAAACATCAACACTGAAAAAGTATTTCCTGTTGGCTGGATCATAGCAACAGTAATCCTTCTGAGTCCGAGAGTAACTCACAAAGACACACTTGTTAGCCCTAGGTGAGAGCTTGTCAAGTCCAGGGGACAAGTGGTGAACAAAGGCCACAACACCAAACACACGAGGGGTAAGTGAGAATAATTCCTTGTCGGGAAAGACAACAGAAAGAGGAATTTGCTCACCAAGAACCGAGGAGGGCATACGATTCACAAGGTAATAGGTTGTAAGTGCTGCATCTCCCCAAAAGGAAATAGGTGCACAACTCTGGATAAGTAGGGTTCGAGTAATATCAAGAAGATGACGATGTTTTCTCTCCGCGACTCCATTTTGCTGGGATGTGTAAGCACATGTGGTTTGATGAATAGTGCCTATTGACGGGAAGAAGTGAGAGAGAACGAGTGCAAAATTCCAAAGCATTGTCCGTACGAACATATTTAACTTGAGAGGAAAAAACATTTTGCACTTCAATTGTAAGATTTCGAATAACATTCCCTGCTTCAGATTAGTTCATTAACAAAAAGATTCATGACAAGCGAGAGAAATCATCAACGACTACAAGACAAAACCTGTGTCCCTAATGATCCGGAACACGACTCGGACCCCAAATATCGACATGAAGTAAATCAAACAGGGAACTATTGCTCCGATACCGACGACTCGGAAAACTAGCTCGATGGTGCTTGCCTAACTGATAGGCTTCACACTGGAAGGAGTAACTCGGGGAAATCCGAGGTAAGAAATGACACATCTTCTGAAGCGGGAGGTGGCCAAAGCGTAGATGCCATGTATACAGAGAGACTGATCCGGCTGAATAAGAGGAGACGCCAGCATAGGAATTCCGGACCAGACGATAGAGACCATCCTGCTCAGAGCCACAAACAATCACCCTGCCCGTTAGGATGTCTTGAAATATAAGAGAAGATGGGTCAAATATAGCACGACAATGCAAATCCTTTGTAATTTGACTAATAGACAGTAAGTTCATTGAAAAATCAGGTGCATGTAGAACATTCTGTAAATGCATGGAAGGCGACAAAGTAATCTCCCTCTTTCCAATGATGGGTGAATAAGTCCCATCAGCTATTACCACAGACCGTCGTAGTGGAATCTCCCTGTATGACACGAGTCTGTCTCTGTCCCGACAAAGATGGTGTGTTGCACCAGAGTCCATGATCCAATCTGAGACATCTGAACTATGACATAATGGAAAAGCCCAAGCACTACCTGAGTTGCTAGCAGAGGCATAAGTATTGGAAGATGCTGAAGCTGCAATATCTGAAGAACCTCCTGGAGATTCTGTAGATACAGAAGGCATAATATCTCTCAATCTCGCAACGAGATCCTCGAACCTTTGATCCGAAATAGACGCGGACGGAGATACAACGTGCTCGGCTACTCGCGCCGATGCTGGAAACCCGTGCTTAGAATAACATGTATCCTCAGCATGATCTGTGCGATGGCAAAAAGTGCATGGCTGGTGAAAACGACCGCCTCGACCACGAGGTTGGCCACGGCATGAAGACGAACCACTTCTTCCTATAGACACAACCATCGTCGAGGGTGGTGGAGTAGAAGCACTGGAGGAGACAGAGATGCGGCTGAGCCGCTTTATACTTCCTCTGTAGGAGGAATAGTAGCATCAACAAGTATCTGTGAACGAGCAGCTTCATATTCCGGATCCAGGGCCGCAAGCAGGACCCCCACCATGGTAGCATTCCTGAACGTCTTCTGCTGCTCAGGGGTAGCCGTGAGAGGAATAATACTATAGAGCTTCTCAAATATCCCTTGTAGGGATGTACACAGGGAATGAAGTGACCGTCCATTCTGCTTCACTGTGAAGATGTCATGCTGGAGCTGTAACATCTTTGTCTCATTTCGCACCTGCGAATATTTTGCCGCCAGTATGTCCCACATCGCCTTAGCGGTGGGATGATGGAGAACATCATTAGCAATCTCCATAGACAATGTACCTGATAGCCAGACCTTAGCATATGAATCATCGGCCTCCCAGGAGGCATAAATCCCAGTTTTGTCTGCCGGCTCTTCCTTGGTAAGAATGTGCTTCTTACCGTTCGACTTCACGAGGCTCATGAACTGCATCGCCCAGAGCTCGTAGTTCGTCCCATCCATCTTGACTATTGGCACGGGACCTTTAAACGCGCCTATGGAGGGCATATCGACTTTGTGTTCTGACATATCTCCGGAGACAGAGAACTAGGATTTGTAGACTAAAAGAAAGGTGTCTACATAAACTTCATGGGATTTGAGTGCGTTTGTAGACTCTACGCACTCAAATCCATTGAGATGACGGAGAAGACGACTGCAGAGAAGGGGGAAGGTGCCGGCGGGAGATAGACGGCGAGGGGAGGTGGCGGGAGTGGGGTGGCGGCGGGAGAGAGAGAGACGGTGGGAGAGAGGTGGCAGCGACGGGAGGGGGCTGGTGGCGCCGGGGAGAGGAGGCGATGGGGGCGGCGCCGAGGAGAGAGAGAGGAGGGGCGGCAGGTGAGGAGGGTTTTAGGGTTTTGGCTCTGATACCATGTTGGTGGAAATTGTTGTCTTGTTATTCCAAAGAACCCTAGGCTCTCTTATATAGAGGAAAGCCTATGGGTAAATTACATAAGTAGTAACTACAACAACAACAACAAAGCCTTTTCCCACAAGTAAGTAGGGTCGGCTACATGGATTCTTCGCCTCCATTCAGATCTATCTTGGGTCAATCCCGAGCTTATATCCAAAAGACTAATATCCCTTCGTATAGTCTCTTTCCAACACTTCTTGGGCCTTCCTCGCCCTCTCTTAGACGGCTCAACATCCCAACACTCGCATCTCCTAACTGGTGCATCCGCGATCTTCTTTGCAAATGACCAAACCATTTTAAGCGGTTTTCTCGCATCTTATCCTCGATCGGAGCTACACCAACTTTCTTTCTGATTGCATCATTCCGAATCCGATCTTTACGTGTGTGTCCACAAATTCACCTCATCATTTTCATCTCTGCTATAGCCATTCTCTGCACATGTCTATGGTTCACGGGCCAACACTCAGATCCATAGAGCATAGTATGTCTCATGACTGTTATGTAAAACTTTTCTTTAATTTTTAAAGGATTTTTCTTATCACAGAGAATAACAGAGGCTCCTCTCCACTTTAGCCAGCGTGCATTTATTCTATTAGTAACATCTCCATCAATTTCCCCATCCTATTGCAAAATAGATCCTAGATATCTAAAAGAATCTCTCTTCCGAATGTTATTGTCACCAATCTTCACCTCAATTCCTTTACCTCAATTTTAACTCAGCCATAGCCGGTCCCAAGCCCGGGTAAATGAGGAGGGTTGCGTTAGGTAGCCGACAGCCAGCGTAAAACAGTCAGAGACAACTTCCTAAATATTTTTTTAAAAATATTATTTAGGAAGTTGCCTCATGACAGTCGGATCTTTTTCAACATGGATTTAAGCAAACATAAGTAGTAACTACAGAAATAAAAAATGATAAACAATACACCGACTACATAAATCTCTCAACAGTAAGTGTAGATGATGAGTCTGGTGTTTTGATTCTTTTCTTGTTGAAATTCTCAAGCTCAGTAGATAGTCTGTGGTTTTAGTCCGGGTAAGACCTCACATTATGACTCTAAGGCAGAAAGGAAGCCTTAGGGTTAGGGTGCCTCCGTTGGCATGCGGTGGAGTAAAATGCATCCTACCTAAGTTCCCAACACGTCCACTAGCTAAGTCCAAGGATGCAAAAATCGGTTCAGGCGGCCGTTTAAAAGGCCGTTTAAACTCATTCGGTCCTCGACCGACTGTATAACCTTTAATCGGCTATGTAAACGGTCAGACCGTTTAAAAGGGTGTAATCGGCCGTTTACACGCCGTTTAAGCGGCCGCGTTTTGCATTAAGGTTACATAAACCCTATGTTGATTATGCTATCTACTTCGACATGTCACATTTGGATGAAGAAGTCATTGAAATTGACAATATCTGATCAAAATCGTGGATATGTGATTATATTTTTAAAGTTCATTTATACTTTTTTATTAAATATATATATGTAATATTTTTTATTAATTTAAAAATGTAAAACCGCATAGACCGTTTAATTTCCGTTTAAACTCCCGCATACCGTTTAAACAGTAATCAGTGACCCTACCGACTGTATACCGCATACCGTTTTTTGCAACCTTGGCTAAGTCTCGCAACCGTGGTAGTAGCTCGTAGTCTGATAAGGATGATTTTTATGATCTTTTCTCTTCGACAGGAACTACTGGCGGAACAATAACTAGCTCGACGAAACCCAAGCTCAACTACAACCAACTCAATTGTAACAATCTCTCATGTAGCCAACTCAGTTGTAACCAACTTAACTATAACCGATCTCAATCTAGCCAAACTCTACTGTAATTCATCTCAATTTTGGCCAAACTCATTTATGATTTATTCCAAGCTCAATTGTAACTCCCCCAAATTCAACTGTAACCTTCAGATGTAACCATAGAGGATTTAGATGTAGCCATCACCAAACCTATTGGCTGAACGGTAACCAAAAACTTAAGCGGTGAGACAGTCTCATAATAGACCCTTCTGTCTCGCCCTCTTATTGGAAGTGCGGTCCAATAGTGGGATAGGTCTACTCCAAAACTACACCACTAAGACGGTTGAGAGAGACTCTCTGGAAAAGTCACTCTAAAAAACCCGACCTGATCGGTACGTGCAAACGAGCTCGAAAAACTAAAACCGATGGCCCTCCACCAGCCTAGGCACCGTGAAGAACAAGGGTCACTGGAACTGGTCTTTAAAAGAAAACTTGTGGATCTCAGAGAGGTGTAAAACTGCGAGCGCTCGCAAAAAAAATCCGAGAAAAGACTGGGATCCGAGACCCGCGCACTAAACGGCCGCTGCCCTAACTGGGCTTCCTATGTCCCACCCAACTGAAAGGCCTCAAATGTCGGATTTCAGTTTTGTTTCAGTATAAGCTCGGAAACTGAATTTCAGTGAAATTGAAAACTCTTTTTTTTCAAATTTAAGATTTCTAATGTTGTTTAATCATAAAAGAGATCGAAATAGAAGATTTTTTTACTAATAATAGGATGTTATAATGATCAATGCCTTAAATAATGGTTTCGATCACCATATCGATGTCCATCCAGAGTGAAATTTCAGTACATAAACTTAAATTTTGGCATTCAATTTTTCTGCCAATTCTCAAAAGAACAATAATACTTTTATTATAGAGAAAACATAGATAATTTTAAAATTGAAATATTATATGTCATAATACAAGTTTACAAGATAATGATACATCAATTACATAATATGTCTGCACTTACTAATATTAACCACTAAGTTACTAGTATTATATTCTCATTTGGGATGGGAATGATATTCAACCAAACCACGGATTCCTTGGTGGATATATGTACTCTTTTTGATTCCTTCCTTGCTGGAAAGGATGGTGCTAGAGCTTAGTTGAATAGATTCATTCTGTCTAAATGCATTGGGCTGCTAGATAATTAGTAATAATTTGTATCTAGATTATGACCTTAGGTTAAATAATAAGGTACTCCATGATAATATGAATTTCTATGCTGATTAGATAGCCTACAGGATAATAGTAGGCAGAATAATTCTTTCCTTATAAATGGCCCATGTAACTCTCTCAATACATTTTGGCCTTTTTATTCAACATGCATGGCATTTGCACCAATGGTCAAGAGACAATTAAAATAAAGTTGGTTTGTTAGCATGTTAGTCATCAAATGCATAACAAACTGACATTTTTTAATGCAAAGACAAGAGGATGGTTATCTGAAGTTAGCAGTCAAATGGTAAAAATCATATTTGGCTCTTCAAGATTACCTAGGAAAAGATAACAAGATGGTTATATAAAGATTCTAACTCTGAAGATTCTGAAGTTTGCATTCAAAGATGAAAAAAACATATTTGGTATTTCCAAGTATGTTAAAAAAAAGATATGTTATGAAAAAAAGATGGTAAAAACTCATCTTTCTTGGAATTTAGAAACTTATCTCTCCAAGACTTAAGTTGGTTTGTGAACTTGTGACTTGTGAGAGGAAATGAGAACATATACATTATATTTATAGAGTTAAAAGAGGAACCCTAATGACCTTATTTTATTACAACGACGATTGAAATAGTGGCCTATATTGTTATGGTAGTTGAAATAGCGATCTATAAATTTCATTTAGTGGTTAAATAGTACCCTATGAATATTAATTAGTGGCCTAGGAATGACATATAGTGACCTAGAACAATTTCAGTTGAAATAGACCGAAATGAACCGAAATTTCGGTCATATCCACCGAAATCCGAGAAATCTGTGAACAATTTCAACAAAAATGGATCGAAATAGATCGAATGAACCGAAATGACCGAAATCCTGGAAATTGATATTATATATGGTTTCGATATCAGTACCGTCACGAAACCGAATTTCAACTGAATTTCGGTTGAAATCCGCCGAAACTTAAGGCTATGGTTGAGGGTCACCGCGTCTTCGCACAGTCAGGTGTAAAGGTCACCATGACTGACACTCTTAATTATTAGTCATCATTGAATCATCATCGCTGACTTGATTTCTCATCCTTTCTAAATCTCTGTTGTGATTAACTTTACAGAGGCTAGTTCGGGCGCCTAATCCCGCAAAGGTCTGAACTTTGACCTGGAAAAGCATTCAAACAGATTTTGACTTGAGGCTTTGGTGCTGAAGAAGGCCGCTCGAAAGATTCCTGACTCTCATATCTCTCCTGCTGGAGCGAGCGATAGCGGGCATGTAGCGACAGCTGCGAACGAGAGTGAGCGCGTAGCGACAGCTGCAATTAACCACCCTGCTGCGGAACGGTAGTGAGCATGTGTTGGCTGCGCGCCTGGGGGCTTGCTCGAGCGATAGCGAGTCTTGTACGACTCTTAGCCTCCAGAGAGCGGCTCGCACCTGTCGAAGAAGACGTCATTTCCTGCCACTATATATCCGGGCCGCGGATAGGTCTGAAGCTCTTTCTTATTCTATCTATGGAAAGGTATGCAAAAGATGTCGACTACGAAAAGCTTAGCGCTCTATAAATAAAGGACCAAGATCCCCTATGAAATATAAAAGATTATTCATACATAGCATAGTCCAAGCAAACCCACTTAAAATCTTTACTGAACTATGACCAGCCATCATATTAGCAAATAAACGTATTCCTAAGCTTAATGCACGGAAACAATGAGGGATTAGCTCAAGGAGTACTAAAAAAGGTGCTAACGGCAGCGGGACTCCTGCGGGTAATAAAAAGCTTAAAAAATGTTTTAGGCATCTTGTCGACAATCTTATTGAATAGTGATCCATAATAAGTGATTCATACCTAAATGATTAATCACGAAGATTTTCAGTCATTGATTATAGATTATCTCAAAATTTGGCGGTCTGTTTATTGATCTAAATTTTATAAGTCACTTGTATGAAAATACCCCAATGATCAATTTTCAAATCATGAGATTAGAATTGTCCATTAGATCTGGAATAAAATTTAGATCAATGATTATCCAACTTTTCTTATTTAAATCAAGGTATTAAGAGTTACTCATGGTTTAAATTTAATTCCGTGATCTAATTCACTTAAAATCTCCAATTTTTTTCATCATGCAAAGCGTGAATCTCAAAATCTCAATTTTTGTTGCCTATGCTTGGTGTCCCATTCCCATATATGGCAAGGCAAGAAGTGCTCTTGCAATGCTTTGATAAATGAACAATTAGTTGCATTGTTCGCTTGAAGCAGATATGAGTCATATGAATGCCCACATTGTGTTAATGCATGCTTACAGATGTACACTCAATAATGATGACTAAGGCTATCTGTTGATGATGTTGCTCCAGTTATTAGTTGTTTCTACATGGGGCGTGGTGCGATCATAAATATTATATGGATTATGGTGTTATTGAACAAGATTTTATAACCTTATTAGTGTTCTATAATTTGGATCAATCTTATTCAAAAATACCTCATTTTTCATCATTTTACCCATGAAATCTGGAGTAATAATAGATCTTGAAATTGGACTTAATTGTGTGCTATTTATCCTCAATCTCTTATTCTTTGTCTTAAAATTTGTAGCAAATATAGATCTGAATTTAAAATCAAATTCATGTTAAATCGTCCCCAAACTTCTCATATTTCAAGCATGAATATTCAAAGCTAATTAGTCTAAGATTAGACTCAACTTGCATGCTAAATTCATCTTTCAATCTCCATGTTTCAAGTACAAATCAGTCGTTAATTAGTGATCTAAATTTGACTCAATTGCATAGAAATCACTCTTAATTTCTCCTCAATCAACTTGAAATCAGTAGTTATTCAAAGGTCTGAAATTGGACTCAATTCATATGTCAATCACCAAATCTTTCTTATTTTAACATGAAAATAGTGTCTAATTTGTGATCTGAAATTGGGTCTTAATTGGTATTAATTTATATGAAAACATTTCAAATTTCTCATCAAATCCAACATGAAAACTGTAGCTATTATAGGTATGATTTTAGGCTCAAATCATGCCATTTTATCCCCTAATTTCTCTCAAATTTAAGGCATGAACCGCGGCTCATTAACTAACTTTAATTTGATCTTAATGTCATGTTAATCACTCCAAGTCTTTCACATTTTAACCCGAAGTTTGTGAATAACAATGATATGATTTCTGGTCTAAATACCTGCAATTTACCCCTTAATATCCACATTTTCATCATGGGAATAATGTATAAATAGTGGACTCTTTTTAGCTTAAGAATGTATGTCATTCTTCCTCAAATTTTTATCTTTTAAGCATGAGAATTGTAGCAATATATATCTGAATTTGTACTTGGTTTGTATGCTCAACACCAATTTTTTTTAGGGTTTTTATCAGTTGTTCCCTCCGAGATATTGCAATATCAGTTATGTCCCTCTCTTTTTAGGAATATCCGTTGTGCCCTCGACTTTTTATCATTCTATCATGTGTGCCCCTCCGTTACTTTAACCATCAATAAATTGAACTTAACCATGTTTTTTTCAAACCATAGTGCGGTTAAGAGGGGCATAAATGTCCAGACACTCCCCCACCCATCTTCTTCCTTCGACCCTCCTCCTTCTCACGGTTCGTCGATCCCGAGCTTCTCGAACAACCGTATGACCTTCGATCTGTCGGGAAATGCATCATTCTGTATGTTGTTTCCGCTCATGTGTAGTAGGAAGAGAGAGGAGGTGGAGGGGAGAGGGAGGGGGGGAGTCGTCGATGAGCTAGTGGAGGAGTTGGTGGAATAGGACCTTGCATGTTGTTTCCGCTCAAATCAATTGTTTGCAGAAGAGGAGACGAATCATATGTTACCTCTTCCAACCTATCAGAAGGCATATTTTGGCCTAAACTCAGAGATAATAACGATGGAAGCTTGAAGATTGACGATGGGATTTGCCCTGTGAGAGAATTACTCCGGAGATCAAGTACCCCCAGATTCCAGTGAGGCCTATATAAAGTAGGCTAAGAACATGTAACGAAGATAGATTACCCACAAATGAAGGCACCTTGAGGAGAAGTTGTTCTGATCCAAACACAACACAGTTAAAAATCAGAGCTTTAGTAGAGAGGGGTGCACGAGGCCTTATGAGAGATTGCAATTAACCAAGCTTAACTTCTAAAGCTTCAGAACAGATTCCAACAGAGAATCAAACAAGTAACCTCGTATCACTCGATAGGTCGATCCCATCGAGATAAAGCACCTTCAATCTGGTCAGGTTCCGAATCAACGTCTGAAGGTTGGGGTTCGTGAGCTCCACCCATTGTGCAAAGTAAAGCGTCGAGAGATCCAGGGAGACGAGATTGGTGAGGCTCACTACACCCATCGGGATCTGCCCAATGAAGCCGGAATAAGAGAGATTGAGGGGAGGGAGGAGGGGTCAACCTGGGGAGGAGGAGGAGGGCGTTGGCCATGGGAGGTGGAGGAGGGGATGGAGGAGGGGGTCGACCTGGGGAGGAGGAGGGGGAGGGGCGGGAGGCGGGGGTCGATCTGGGGAGGAGGAGGAGGGGAGGGAGGAGGGCGTCGCCAATGTGAGGAGGAGGAGGCTGTCGGCTAGGGGAGGAAGAGGAGGGAGGAGGAGGTTGGCATGGGGAGGTGGACAAGGGGAGGGAGGAGGAGGTCGGCTTGGGGAGGAGGGAGAGGGTGAGGAGGGTAGCAAAGATCATTCAATCCATTTTTTCTAATTTATTTTCGCTTGTGTCCCCAAGGTTAATGATCGTTTGCATTTAGGATGGATGTCAATTAACTCGAGGGGTGCATGTGATAGAACGGTAAAAAGTCAGGGACACAACATATATTCCTAAAAAGGTAGGGGCATAACTGATATTGTAATATCTCGGGGGCACAACTGATAAAAATCATTTTTTTATCCTACAAAACTTAAGAATTTGGAGCATATATAATGGATATAAAATTTTAATGATCTTCGTGTAAAACTTCATATTCTCATCTAATTTAAGAGGCAAACAATAGATTTTGAATTTGTTTTTAAGATGCATGGAAGGCAACAAGAGGGGGGAAAGATTGTACCTTGATCCTCTAAATTTGGAGGATAATTGAGGCTGAAATTGGGGCTTTTAGCAGCAGTTATTGGCTGCCCCTTGGAGCAACACAGGAGCATAATAAGGAGCTCCAACGGGAGCTTCCAGGAGCTTAATGGCGAAACAATAGCCCCCTGCTAGGAGCTTGGACAACATCTTTCTCTAGGGGAGTAGTAGCAACTCTAATGGTGGGGAGCAACAACAGCTGCCAAAGGAGGCTGCAACAATGCTCGAGAGCTGCTGGATAACAACTCCAGCAATGAGGGGAAAGCATTTTTGGTGGATTTTGGGGGAGAATTGGGAGAGGATTTGGGTGTTTATATAACCAAAGGAAAACCCTTTGGAGTTGACATGTGTAGGAGCATTTGGATGCCAAGTGTGGAGGGGTTTGGCCACATGGAAGGCAACAGGACAACAAGCTACTGCTGCTGTACTGTTTTTAAAAAAATTATATATATATATATATTAAATGTTTATCTCTCTCCTTTCTTATTTAAAATATAAAGTCATCCGCATTCGCACATTGAGTCTCGGATTCTGATGTACAATAGCTCGTTTTGACCGTCTCTGAATGATGGTCGAAATGAGTATAATATTCATATACTTCGGATCGAAGATGAATTCCCGAAATTTCCGAGATACGATCTTGGTTTGCGATCAAATTTTGTGATTTTAAAATATCAAACAACCTCCGATCAACTAACGGTCGATTTTGTTGGTCTTATTTTGTTAAATCAGATTTTCTAGTTGTCTCAATTTGTTTTGCGATTTGGATTTCGCATCGCGGCATTTCTGATGGCACGCATTACGATGCGATCGACTTTTTGGTCGATTGCGACCGAACGGGTTTTGATCTACGATTTATGGGTCTATCTGAATTTATTCAATATTAATTGAATATTAATTGGTCATGTTAGACCCTTAATCGGATCGGGTTCAGTTTATTCGGATCAATTTGTCACAATCATCATATCACCTTAATTATCTCCCTCATAAGTTGTGCTCTCTCAAACGTCTCGCTTATATAATAATAAGTTGTTATATATGTAAGCCGACCCTGCTTAATGTGGAAAAAGGCTTTGTTGTTGTTTAAAAGCAAACTTATTCTAATATACTTAATGTTATATTTAAGGTCAATTACTTCTTTTGTTTCATTATTATAGTATAGAAAATGTACAAATCTATGCAAATATATAAGAATATATGCATAAAAAATGATTTATATATTTAAAATAAGTAAAAAATTTAAAACCGATTAATGACCGACTAAATCTGATTAGTCGCCCGACTGCCGATTACCGAGTACCGACTACCGATTTCTGCAACCTTGCCCCCCCACACATATACCTTAGCCTGTTCCCCATGCTCCAATACCTTCCTCAACATCCAGCATGCCTCAAGCAAATTCTGGAAATTTGATTTTAACGGGTGGTGTGAATTGTGAACAAGAACATTTACATGATGAGCAAGAAGATATACATGAAGAGTAGGAACCACCGCGGGAGGATGATCTGAGGTGACCTATTGCCTTGTGTAATGTCAAATATTACATTGAAAGCAACCCTACCATATCCCCTCATGTAGATGCACCAAGCTACCTTTCAATCTCCCATTTGTAAGCATGATGAACGGGATTATTATTATAGTAATTTATCTATGAGATTTTCAGGCCCATAAAGGCCTCTTTTGCAATGATATCTGAAACTTCCTGTGGTAGTATTATAGACATTGTGAACTCAACATTTCATAGAATAACTAGTACAACAAAGATTCCCCCAAATAATGACCACCATCATCACCATAAAACTATCTAAAATGGATTGACCACTGCACTGAACAAAGATTAGACTGTTAAGATCACTCAATCGTGATTATCTTCTATTAAAAAAACCATGGTTCTCTTCAATGCATTAGCCAAGAGTTTACCGTGATTGAGAAAGTGGAGTTGGAAATGCAATAAGATATTGTCCTTTACCTTTGAGTCCTACTCAGGATTAGGGAAATGAAGAAATGGTTCAACTTGTTGAAACCTGGATCATTATTAGAGAGCTCTTCATAATGACTACGACTTCTATTTCCAACTTAGTAGGGATGAAAATAGACCGGATACGGATCAGGTACACCTATTTCCATATCTATATTCGTTTCATCTCTATCGAATACGGATACGTATATCATTTGAATATGCATTAAGGAGACTATATTCTTAAAAATATGGATATGAATTCGCATCGGATATTTATTAAATCCGAATACAGGTCGAATAAAGAACCGATCGAGATATGAATTGAATAAAGATCAAATCCAGATATGGATCCAATAAACATGGAATCCGAATACGGATCAAATAAATACCACATATGAATACGAATTGAATTTTTATCGAAGTTCATAATTATTTTAAAATGGTAATGGAATATTAATGAGTTGCATCATGATAAAAGGGAGCATTGAGGTGACATGCATTCTCGATCGGAAGCAAAAAAGGGATATGGCTTCGTAACTTTCGTTCGTGCACATCCCCAAACAAACGAAAGTTTATTAACATCATTAATATATTATATTATATAATATATAATACTAATATAATAACACAGGTTGTGGCTTATATTATATTAACTAATATATAAAATAATATTAAATGATATATTCGGATATCCCGATCCGGATATTCAAGACATTACCATATCCATATCCGTATCCAAAAATTTTTTACAACCCATATCCATATTCGGCTTGTTCAAGCCATTGCCCTATTATTCTTGCCATTTCAAAGACCTTTATTTGTTCAAATTTATACAACCTATAGGCTTGAGAGTGAAAACATCATGCATTGGTTTGATGTGGCATATCTAGTAACCCCTCTGCCCTTAAGCGCCTCATTCCTAACGGCCACCCTACCAATACATTCTCTTATCATTAATCATAAGATGGAAATTGTGTTCAGATATCTTTCTCATGCATAAAGTTACATTGACCTCTTTTTCTAGGAAATCTAACATCGTATGTCTAGCTCCCAAATGACCGCGATCTCCATTGTCCTAGACTTGACCTCTATCATCAAAAGTCACCTTGCCTTCCAATCATTTTAACTTGAAAATCTTGTATAGAGCATTAATCAAGCCCTTGTCTCATTCTCAGTCGTGGCGATGAGCCTTAGTATTTGAGTACTTTCCCAGAGTGCTTGCCTAATGTTGAAATCAACTAGATCCACAAATCAATGAATCCTTACCTTAATAATGTGGTCTACAATACATTCTATCTGAGAGTAGCCTAAATCTTGTTAAAATTAACATTCGACAAGAAAATTGTGCTCCATACAAGTAACATCCAATACATTTTCCTCAAATCCCTCCTCCTAGACCACCACTCTACTAATGCATTCTCCTCCCATCACAAGCCAAAAGATGTAAGTGTCATATGTCTGGAAAATTTCCTATAACTAAATCTATTTTGACTGAATGCTGACGCTGCTCCTGGCCCTGATGGGTTCCCGATGTCATTTTACAAGGACTTTTGGGATCTTGTGGTCGAGGAGGTGTTGGAGGTGGTCTCTGAGTTTTGTTAGGGGAACGCGGGCTTCGATAAGATCAACCGCGCGCTTATCATCCTGCTGCCCATGTCTTCGGCGCCGGCTTCCATCGATGATTTTCGCCCTATTGTGGTCTCTAACGTACTTTATCTTATTATTGCTAAGGTACTCGCTACTCGGCTGAGCAGCATTCTTGGCAGTGTTATCTCCCGGATGCAATCGACCTTCATTCCCGGGAGACAGATATCGGATTGTCTCACGCTTGCGTCGGAGATCATTGCGGATTGGAAGAGGAGGGACAAGCGTGGTGTCCTTTGGAAGGTGGACTTTGCAAAGGCTTACGATAGCCTTGATTGGAGATTTCTCTGGTCGGTGCTTAGGAGGAAGGGGTTCCCGGAGAAGTGGATCTCGTGGGTGAGGCGCCTCTTTTTCGATCATGGTGAATGGCCGTCCGGAGGGGGGGTTGGTTCAGCCTCGGAGGGGGGTGCGCCAGGGGTGCCCTCTTGCGCCCATGCTATTTATCCTTACGGCAGATGTGCTGTCTGATATTGCGATTCGTGTGGTCAACAACAGCCTATCGAAGGGATACTCCAGGGAGGGCGTGCTGGTCCCAATTTTGCAGTATGCCGATGATACGCTTTTTTTCATTGAAGGGGGTCTGGAGGAGGCTAGGGGCATGGCCATGGCCCTGGAGATCTTTGGAGAGATGTCTGGGATGATTAAGAACGATTGCAAGTCCAAGTTCGTCCCTTTCGGCCTTGCGTTGCAGGAGACCGACGCCTGTGCGGTGGCATTAGGGTCAACTTGCTCTAATTTGCCGATGGACTACCTGGGGATGCCCTTGACCGTGGGCAGAACGCGGACGAGAGATTGGCTTAGGGTGGTGGAGAAAGTAGAGGCGAGGTTGGCTGGGTGGAAGTCCGCGGTTTTATCGAGAGGCATGGACTGAAATCTCGCGAAATTTTGCCGAAATTTCGACGAAATTTCGCCGAAATTTCGACGAAATTTCGGTTTCGATGGTTATCGGGTATCGAAATCAGACTGTATATCGAGATCCCCGGTTTCGGTCAAAATATCGCGAGATATCGCCGATATCTCGGTCCATCTCGATATCTCGCCCGACATTAGGAATCTTTGAATAGAAAAATCTGGCCACTTTCGAAATATAGCGAAATATCGGTCGAAATGTCCCCATTTCGACCGACTTCGGGCAGTGGCTGTTCTCTTCTTCCTCCAAGACCTTCATCCCTTGAGGTAAGCCAATTTATGAAAAATCTTCTTCAAATTCAATAATTTTTTTAGGGTTTTCACTAAATGGTTGTTGATATAGCTAGGCATGGTGTTTAATTTGAGAGATTTCCCCCAAAATAGGTATAAATTTGGAGTAGAAATTTGGGGCTTTTGTGTTTTTTTTGCACAATAGTGCTAACTATGATCATTGTATCACAGATCTGAAGTTAACATGAACTAAAACATTGTTGGAGATTATTTTCTTGGATCTATGTTAGAAGAAATTGGGTGTTTTGAAGTTTAATGTGGAACAATAATGAGTTGTGGTGTTATATATTCGGATCTTGTGTTTTGGAAGTATAAATCATAGTCTGGAAATTTGTTTTGGATTAATAAAAATTAAAAATATAGAAAATCCGAAAATGATTTGTTAAATATTTACGTTTTTGTTCATATTTTGTGTCAATAATGTAGTCTCTCATGAAATTGGTCCCCTAATTTGTAGATCTAAGATCCTAATGTATAGATCCAAGGTTTTTTTCTGTAAATAAGAAAAGTAGGTGTTGGAAAAATTAAATATATAATAATTCCGAAATTAAAAAATAAAAATAATTTGCATATTCATAAGCAGTTGCATTGTAATGCCAACTTAATGTTTGTTCTTGATTTTCCTCGCAGATTTCGACGTTCATACATGGCACATTCTGCGACATTCTGGTTTCGGTTCCGGTTCTTCATTTGGATATTCACCATGGCACATTCTGCTTCCGGTTCTGGATCTGACAGTTCTGATGATCAGATGGAAGAATTCAGTGGGGACATTGGGTGGAGGTATGCGTCCGCTCCTGATGGAAATAAGGCGAAGCCGCAATGCAATTTCTGTGGGAAGAAGTTGGGAGGAGGCGGGATCACAAGGATGAAGCAACATCTTGTTGGCAACAACAAGAATGTTGCCAAGTGCACGCGTTGTCCCAAAGATGTGAGGGACAAGGTCAAGGCGAGCTTGGATGGAAAGAAGGAAAAGGAGACGGAGAGAGTAAGAAGTGAAGAACAAATGAAGGAGTTCATGTTCGAGAAAGAATTCAACGTCCTTTCTGATTCAGATGACGATGATTTTGTGTACCCCGCCGACATTCAGACTGCATCAGAGAGGAGGGCATACAGAAGGGCTACACAAGAATCATTGAGGAGCGAGTTCGAGAGGAGAGAACTCGGTGGTGCACGGGGCGGCTTCTATGGTGCAGGTGGGAGTGGGAGTGGTTCTGGAGGCGCACCAGTACCACCACCCACTAAGAAACACAAGGGGAAGGGAATTGAGCCCTTCTTGACGAGGAGCGGATCCATGCAATACAAGGCAAGCAAGGATCCGAGGCAGAAAACAGTGAAGGGAATGTTCACCAATGCACGAGAAAGGGTAGGAAAAGCCATCAGCAAGCTCTTCTTTGGGGAGAGCATTCCTGCCAACATTGCAAGCGGGCCATTCTTGCAGCATGCCGTTGATGAGATCGCTGCAGCGGGAACGGGAGTGAAGGCTCCTACATCCTACGAGATCATGAACAAATATCTTGGGATGGAGAAAGAGGAGATGAATGAGTACATCGCCGAGTTGAGGAGGGGATGGCCAGAGTATGGGGTGACATTGATGTGCGATGGGTGGACGAGCTACACAAGGAAGCAGATCATCAACTTCCTTGTTTACTGCGATGGGAAGACAATTTTCTTGAAATCTGTTGATGCATCTGAGCATGTGAAGGACCACAGGTACCTTCTGAAGTTGATGAAGGACGTTATAAAGGAGGTTGGGAAAGAGCACATTGTGCAAATTGTGACAGATAATGGCAGCAACTTCAAGAAGGCTGGTGAAACAATTATGAAGTCCAGCAGCTACGGAATTTTCTGGACACCGTGTGCTGCGCATTGCATTGACTTGATCCTTAAGGATTTCAGCAAGAGGAAGCTCGTCTCAAGGGTGGTGGAGAAAGCACGAATGATCACCACATTCATATACAACCACAGCAAAGTGTTGGCACTAATGAGGCGGATGTGCAATGGGGAGTTGGTGAGGCCTGGCATCACACGCTTTGCAACCAATTTTATAGCGTTGCAAAGCCTCAAGCAACATAAGACGGGTTTGAAAACCATGTGTTGCCAGGGTGAGTGGTTCGAGATACCTGAAGCTCGGACTGAAGGAGGACGGAAGGTGGAGATATTGATCAATGATATCTCCTTTTGGGATGACGTGACTCGGGTCACGAGGATCATGGATCCAGTGGTATCTGCATCGCGGATCGTGGATGGCGACAAGAAGCCCACCATGGGAGTCATCTACGAGGCAATGCGCTGCATGAGAGAGAAGGTCCGAGAAGCGGTTGGGAAGGGATCAAAAGCATGGTTGGACATCATAGACGAGCGATGGTCTAAGATGCTCTCGCATCCTCTTCACAAGGCCGGTATGTATTATGTAAAAAATGTTTTTTTTTTCAATCATTTAAATTTTTATAGTTGGACATCATAAATGAGCTTGTTCGTGAATTTCTGTGCAGCTTATTACTTCAATCCTAAGTACCACTACAAGAATGGACTTGGTACAAATGGTGACCTTCTCTCAGCCGTACAGATTGTGGTGGAGAAGCTCGTCAAGGACGAGAAGTTACAGAGCATGTGCATGAATGAGGTACTAATATCCTCAATTTCTACCTATATTTTGACTTTTGAGTCACAAGATATTTGGGTTGAACCTATTTGTGCGTTGTGAAGGTTAAGTATTACCGAGATGCATTGGGTTCCTTTGGTCGGATTACTGCGGTCAACGGTCGTGGCAATACTCTTCCTGGTAGGGACGGAGGCAAATAAACCCATTACTTGTGTTGATTTTGTGTACATTTATTTGTACTTATGATTTCTGTCTTTTCCTTTTTTTGCAGCCGAATGGTGGATGTTATACGGGATGGAAGCTCCCAACCTTCGAAGTGTGGCAGTGAAAGTGTTGTCTCAAACCGCATCTGCTGGCGGTTGTGAGAGGAACTGGAGCACGTTCAATTTGATACATTCGAAGAGAAGGAACAGGTTGGGAGAAAAGAAGCTTTCAATGACCTTGTCTTCGTGCATTACAACTTGAGGCTGAAATTGAAGCATGCAACGGAGGGACGTGACAAAGATGACTATACGGACCCTATTGACCTTGCATACATTTTCAAGATGCACGATGACGATGCTGATGAGGACGTTCTCCAGAGGTGGATGGATTCCAATGGTGCCCCAGTTCTCGATCAGCCAGGTGGAAGACCGAATGAGAACATCAGCCAACAAATGGGAGCAGACGTTGGTGACTTTTTGGCCAGATCCGGGCGGATTACAGACCCTGTTGGAGGGTTGGAGGGTGAGATTGATGCAGCTGTTGATGAAATTCTCTCCAGTAGCTCCAAATCCAAGTCACAATCAAAGGATGACAGTGGAGATGATGATGACGACGATGTTGGTCGTGCTGGACCTGGTGGTGGTGGAGAGTCAAACTCAGGTGGGTCAGGAGGGAGTGGTCGTGGGCCACAAGCTACCAGACTTGAGGAAGGCCTACAAGCAGGACGTGAGTATATGGAGAGACAACGGAACACACACGGACAATTTGTTCCAAGTCTGAGTCCAGGGCCTACGGATTACGAGTACGGTCGAGGCCAGCGTCCAACCGACAGCTACATGGAAGATTTGACATCATCTGTAGGTTCTTTGAGCTTCATGGATATCGACAGCCCATATCGCGGAGGAGCACAAAGTCCTTTAGGCGGATATGGATCGTCGCACGATGAGAGATCATTTGGCGTCTTCCCGGAATACTTTCAATCTCCTCCTCCAGGACCTCCTCCTCCTCCTCAGTACGCACCTCCAGCATATTCATATGGTTACAGTGGATATGGGGGATACAGTAGCGGAGACAACTACCAAAGTAGCCAACCTGAGCAGAGCCAGGGCAGTTTCTTTGGGGGTGACATCTACGGTTTCTTTCCTGACTACTACACGGCAGTTCCTCCTCCTCCTCCTCCGCAGAGATCTTCTCCTACTCCGTCGTCGTCGTCCCGAGGATCTCAGGGCAGTAGTTCGCAGCAGCCTCGTCGTGCCACTCGTGATACCGGATCCAGTGCTGCTTATCCTCGACTCGGGATGCTCATAGGCATCGATGACCACCAGTACAGGCAGTATGTCATGGATTACAAGGCCATGTACTCGTACATGACATGGGAGAACTACTGCGAGTTTATAGAATCTGCGATGCGCTATGAGAGACAGCAAGGAAGGGGGGGGCATTCAGATCCACCACGAAACTCCTGGTTCTGAACAAAACATGTCACCAGGGCAGGTACTATATTTTAATCTTTACTCTCTTTTATTGCATTTATCAGCAATATGCATGTTCTTAATAATTTTAACTTGTTGTAAGTTGTATTGTATTTGTAAGACTAGACTATTACTCTTGTTTATTATGTATTAACAATGTTACAACTTACAACCATGGTTTCAACTTTTATATATTAACTGTCTTATGAGATTTCGGTCGAGATAGGTTGTAATAGAGGGGTGGAGATCCTCAATTGCAATGATATGGATAAAATATGGGTCATTTCGACCCCATATCGATCGAGACATGTTGCTTGGGTTCCAACAATATGTCCACCGATATGACCGATATGGCCGATATGACCGATATGTCTATATATAGGGTATAGATGACCAATTTGTGTGAAATAAATGTGTATTTGTATGTTATTTACTGTTCTAATAACTTGGAATATCGAAATTTTCAATAAAATTGGAAAAAAAATCGGGTTTTTTAGCCTTTTCCGACGTTTCCACCGAAATCGTCGAAATTTCGGCGAAATTTCGGTATTGGACCTTACCGAAACGATATCGAAATCGAAATTTCGAACCTTGTCGAGAGGGGCCGGTTGGTTCTTTTAAAGGCGGTCATGTCGTCCATCCCAATCCATTTTTTTTCCAATCGGTGGATGCCAAAGGGGATCAGAGCTCGGTTGGAGAAGCGGATGCGTGCATTTTTATGGAGGAAGCAGAAGGGTGAGTCGAGAGGGATCCACTTGGTTGGGTGGGAGGATATTACGCGCATGAAGGATCAGGGAGGGTTGGGAGTGAAGTCGATCGAGCAAATGAACGACGCATTGCTGCTTAAGTGGGCGAGCAGGATTTGGGGGTCGGGGGAGGATCTATGTTGTAATGTGGTATGGAGAATCTATGATGTGGGGGGGGGGGGCGTTGCCTTCGCAGATCACTCGTTTAGCCTCCCTCATCCCTTTTTGGAGGGGGTCGTGGAGGTGTTCTTGAGGAATATTGTGTTTTTTAGGCCGGTCCTTGGTGGGGGGGACTCTTTCTCCTTTTGGACGGACGATTGGGCGGGAGGGGGGGGACCCTTTGCTCGCGCTTCCCTCGATTGTATGCCCTGGCAGAAGGCAAATCGTGCTCGGTTGCGGCCTGCTGGATAGATGGAAATTGGTGCCCCACTTTCTCCGCGAACTTCTCCGACCAGAGGATAAATGACTTCTTGGCTTTGCTCGATGCTGTGAGGGAGGTGGGGCGTCCTACGGGGGGGCGGGACCACTGGTGTTGGCGGGAAGCTCCGTTCACGGTCAAGAAGGCCTTTGGGGCTATCTCTCGGCCGCCGTCGTCACAATCGGAGATTCTAATCAGGGATTGGGCTTTCCTATGGGCTCTCAAGCTTCCTGAGAGTATTGGTTTTTTCCTTTGGCTTCTCAGGAGACAAAGGCTGATGACGAGGGACCGATGTGCCAGACTGTTAGGTACCATCTCTAACAGGTGCCTGCTATGCAATGAGGCGATTGAATCTGTGGAACACCTCTTCTTCTTGTGCCCCATGGTGATTCAAGTTTGGCAGGGGGCCGGCTTGGACTGGTGCTGCACGAACGATCTCTAGACCTTCTGGAATGCGCTGTTGGCAAATAAGGATAGGCCGAGGAAGGAGATGTTTTATCCTGTGGCCATACTGTGGGCGATTTGGCGGGGTAGGAATGATTTACTATTCTCGGGCCAAAGATTCTATAAGGAGAACGTGGGGATTTTTGCAAAGCACTTGGTGGAGGATTGGGCGTTGTAATGGCTCTGTAGTGTCGGTGTGTGGTTGTTTCCCCCCCCCCCCTCTTTTTATCTTTGTCTTTTGAATAAAATCTTGGGGCATGCATCATCGAGTGTCTCCCCCTCGTCTATGGGTTTCAAAAAAAATCCAAAAGATGTAAGTGTCATATGTCTCGAAAATTTCTTAAATCTTTTTCGACTAAATTTTCATGGAATCTTCGCCTTGAAGCCCTCCTTAATAACCTTCGTTTCCCTTGACTTGATGCATCCCTTGTCATCAAAAGTGATCCACCATCCTTTGATCCATAAAGCATCAATATACTGCCACACCCTTTCCTTCATTGACATTCTTGTATCCAAGAAATAACTCTAGCAAATTCAACCACAAGCCAAGATTCGTAGTATATAAGCCCTTAACAGATTGCTCGCCATGCCATGAGATTTGTCATTTCGTAAAGCTTTACATTGCAATGTGGTCCTGAAGAAGCTCCATCTTAAAAGAAATAGAAACCTTGTTAAAATTAAAATCCACATGAAATTTGGGGGTTGCAGCTAATCCTAAGTTGAAACCACCTTCCCAACCACCATAAAACCTCAAAATGGATCACCTCTATGGATGTAGACGTAGAGGAAAACTTCTAAGTACTTCCTCGGGATTACAAAAATCTCCGGTACTAAATAATCTTTTTTTACTTGAGTACTACAGGGGTATAGCCAGGTTTGTAAAAGTCGGCTGACTAGTCGAGGGGGTGGAGGGTGTAGCCGACTCGACTAGGCCTAGTCGGCCATTAGTCGGTCAATCCGACTAATCGACTGACTTCTACATCGAGCTTTATTTATTTATTTTATTTATTTTTATCTTTTTAAAAGGGAATTTATGTTGATATGCTTATTGTTATATTTAAAGTCAATTACTGCTTTTGTTTCATTATGATAGTATAAAAATGTGCAAATATATGTTAATATATAAGAATATATGTATAAAAATGATTTATATATTTAAAGTAATTTAAAAAATAAACTGACCAATGGCCGTCTAAATCCGATTAGTCGTCCGATTGTCGATTAATCCTTAGTCACTGACCTCGCTGACGGAGTACCGACTACCACTTTCTGCAACCTTGGGTATCACATATACGACATGCGACATAGAGGGGAGTTTTTTTTACTTGAGTACTTCCGGGGTGTGCCTACCACCCAATTAGGTAGTCGACAACCAGCGTAAAAAATAGTCGAATCTTTAACATGGATTTGAGCAAGAATCCATGTAGCTGACCCTACTTATAGTGGGAGAAGGCTTCACCATTTTTCTACTACAAAGGCATCACATATACAGAATGCGATATAGATGTCGCATACTGTCTATGTGATATACAACAAACTTTCTGGAAATGAATAGATGTCGCATGCCGTGTATGCGGTATACAAGAAACATCATGGAAATGAATACTATAGATGTCACACATTGTGTATGCGATATACAAGAAACATTCTGGAAATGAAGACTAGAGATGTCACATATTGTGTATGTGATATACAAGAAACACCTTGGGAATGAATATAAATATCCCATTCCGTTTATGCGATATACAAGAAACTTCTTGGAAATGAAAATGTATACAGTCATGCATTACAAGAATCAAATAACATCTACTTCAGCAACATTCACACTACACACAATTAACATGTATTTCGCCATGCATTACAAGAATCAAACAACATCCATCTCAGCACAACATTGTTATCATGCTTTTCACTATGTTCATTTTTATAGAAGTCTCATTCGATATGAAATAGAAATCCAATAAATAACACATAAAATATAATCTAAGCATTCAAACAACATTATAATTTCATTATGTTCTTGAAGTTACAAAAATCTCTATAAATAGAAATAACATCACATAATGCTTTACAATTTCAAACAAATTGGCATTTTATGTTATCGCCTCCTTCTCCGTTGATATGTCCTCATAGTCTTTGGTGGATTAAAAGGTCGTAAACGACTGGCCTCATCAATCATCGATATATGAGATGTTCCTTCACCGTCGTCATCGAAGATCAAGATTGATGGCGGTGTAAGCTTGCAGTAAGCAGGTTGAGTACTCCTTACGTCCACTCCCATCTTCATCGACGCTTGGTGGCTCGACAGTTGGTGTGAAAATTGGATCTCCAAGACATAATTTGGCAGCTCGTGATCCAGATCCGGGGATGGTACACGTTCCATATCTTTTACATCTAACTCTTCCTCTACCACTAGTACGACAACTGGATCACACTCTCTACCCCTCCTTCTTCTCCCTCAAGCCCTTCCTTGTCTGGCTTCTGCCTGAGCTTGGTCAGCATGCTCCTCATGGATTATCATCGCATCAGCAAATTGGAAAGCCAACCATTGCTCTATTTCCGCCTTAGCCTGAATTGCAATTTTACGACACTCCCGGTGTCCCGTATTGTAGATGAGGTCCCGCCTGGACATCTGCATCATAAAAAAGAATCCATTCAATAGATCTTCATGTAAAAGCTTACGATAAAATGGAGTGGCTATTCTTACGTTGCTTTCCAAAGCAGCTCCCAGTCGACCCACAAATCTCCTCGTAATTATTCTATATCAATCCATATAGTCTGGAGTTACACTAATCCCATTGGATTGGTCTAGGTCAATAACTCGGTCCACTCGTGTATCCCACTCCCGCATTTTCAGATCATGTTGGAACCTTTAATTAATATGAACTTTTCCTTTAAAGTCTATGGAATGGAGCTCCTTGGAGGTATTGCACAGTGCTGGAATGCCCTGGCGCCTGCCAAACTGGCGGAGAATGTGGTCCGGAAAATAATATTCCACAATGTAGAAGTAAATTAGTGACACTCATGCCCTTCAAATGTTCTGCCCCTCGAGACCGTAGTTAGGTAGATGTGCGAGTACATCATCGTTATATGGCATCCACATCACATGCATGGGAAATCGATATGTAATTTAAAGACATTTATTTAAAGAAAATTGAATGAATGTGTCACGGTGTATTTACCTGCTCAGATGATTGCATGTCGAATGCTTTGCGGTATGGTCTCACGACATGCGTTGGTTATCGATGATGCGCGAATGCAACATCCCAACAAACTCCTAACGGTCGATCATACCATTGTGGTATCTCCATGATCACTGGTGGAATGTGTGAAAAATGCTCCCAAGCTCATAACTGAAGCAATATTATCGAGCCGCCGATCTCCTCGGTCGTCATATCCATTGCAAAAAACATATGCCTATAGAGGAAAGCAAGAATTGCTGATCCCCAGCTCAATGTCCCAGAGTACTGCAGGTCATGCAGATGTGGCATTGTAATCAGAGAAATGAGTGAACCCAACTTATCGTTAAATAGAACACCACCTAGATGTTGCAAAATGTAAGCTCGTGCATGCTTATGCAAGACCACCTCATCAACATCTGGTGTCAACACTGCAAAATACAAAATAAACAGCTCGCTAATACCCTACCGCCTACTATCTCGGACGTTAGGGGACGGACACCAAGAAGCTGCTCGCAAGTATCGGCTCACACCGCTGTAGGGGTGGTCCCTCTAGTCACCACCGATCCATCAATGCGTAGACCCAAGATGAAAGCCACATCCTATAGTGTAATAGCTACCTCCTCACTGACCATGTGGAAAGTGTGTCTCTGACCGCCATCGCTCCACTAAGCTGTAATCATATATGCCAATCTAGCGTGATAAATTCTAACTTTGTAATGCCTCCAAACCTAACCTGAGCTATGTAAGGAAGGAGGCGTTCATCCAAAGGGATGTGACACACATGTGTTTTGCGACGATGATAACACAACCATGATGATGCCTGTAGTTTGAAAAGAAACATGATATATGAGGAAATGTAATAAATAGTGAAAAATATTAAATGACTTACATCGCCTGTCCAAACACGACGTGAATGATGCCACTCCTGCTGAGATAAAACAAATGGATCAAGAGGTTCGGGATCCATCTGCAAGCCACAATCATCAAATTAGAAAGCATTAGTGAAGGCATAAATTTGTTTACTGTAACCTTGAACCCCACATTTGCAAGCAATAAATATTGTTATCAACATAACACGCCTAAAAATAAAGGAAAATTTACTCAAAGCAGGATATTTTCGTTTGTTGTGACCTTCATCTCCACATGTGCCACACTTATTTTTGTTCCTTGCTGAAGGTTGTGCATTAAACGTGGATGCTTGAGAAGTGGTAGCCCGTGTGTTTTTATTAGGACAACAACGGTTGGTATGACCTAGTACACCACATAATGAACATGTATTATGTCGCATGACATTCCTAACATCCATTTCATTATGAATCCTGGTTGACCGTGGGCGACCCTTCTTACGCTTACGGTTTTTATTGGGACATAATTCTGGGTACTCCAATGGAGGCCACGTATCCCGATCACTAATTGGAAAAACCTCCCTTCGTAAATCTTTACTTGATTCTCCCATGTGTACCATTCACCAACATACATGCCAATCTCTGATCAACGTTGCGAAATGACAACAATAGCGTGAGGCATATGATGCGATAAATTTACTATCTATTACATGTACATGTTTGTTGTCCCAAGTTCACCGTGTACCGTTTGTGGCCTTGAATTCCATACTTCATACGTCGGACACCACTCAAAATCTCAAATAATATGTCCGACTGTCTTTATATGTAGGTTATTGTGTATCCATTTGTAGCTGCACTCCACCTGTTTAGCTCTGATGCTGCGAAATATGTGAATTTTTGACTTGGTGCGAGTGCAACAGTAGCCTCATGTGCTCATTCGTTGAAGTATAAGACAATTATAAGATCTTCTCGATTAGTGCAACAATAGGCAAACATCAGGTATCCTCAAGAACCGTATTGTAACTGTCACTTAGATTTGTAGTTTGTCCAAATCTATAACCTCCATCATATACTAAAGTCCATTGCTTCTTGCGACAATTGTGAGTTGAAAACCATCTACCTGCATCGGGGTTCCATTCCTGCAATTTCCTCTTGTAGTACACAAACTTCCTTTTAGTCGTTTGAAGTACGACAACCTGTACCAATGCTTTCATAGAGCCATTCTTAAAAACATGGTTGAAGTTGCGTGTGACATGTCTTAAACAAAGGCGTCAGTATTGGACCAGTTCTAATAAATTAACATCAACATTACTCATTGCGAATTTTATACCAGCATGGCGATCAGGAATGATACATATTGGCCTTGCACGCATCCCAATTACTTTGATGCGTAGCAACGAAAGGAACCACTTCCACGTAGGATCGGATTCCTCGTTAACAATCTTGAAAGCAAGAGGAATGACATGTTTATCTCCATCCGTCCCACAAACAATCAATAGTTTCTGTTTGTACTTGCCGTACAAATGAGTCCCATCAATACTTATCAAAGGCCTGCAATATTGGAATGCTCCAATGCAAGGGCCGAATGCCCAAAAGCATCGTACAAATGAGTCCCAAGTTGGGTTTATGCAAGTTTGTGAATCAAGGATCTTAGAGATCACCCATATACCATTGAATATTCTGTAATGCAAAAAATAGACCATATCAAGGTGGCGGATTCTTTAACCATGAAATCGTAGTGTGCAAGAATGTGACGTTTCTTCATAGTATAAATCAATTCATCTTTACACTTGAAAGTTATGTCCTTTCGAAGTTCAACACCGTCAAGCCTAGAATTCTTTCGAATATCGTCCTAATATGTTGAACGGGTTTTAGATCCTCTGACCTCAAAAAATGGTAAATGGGGGACAATTGCTTGGGAATGGGTTCATCAGCTCCTATATGCTCATTTACGACATTATCTTCAACCTCACGATCATTGTCCTCGTATAACTCATCGTCTATTACCTTAGAGATGACGTCGTCCAAGGCATGATTAACCTCTCTCAAGAGTGCGCCACTCATGAGCCATTCGTGTCATTTAGTTGGCTGCGATATAGGGTCACTGGTGCTCCGAACAACGGAAGGACCTGAAGGAAGGCGATCGTCCCCATCAACAACATTCGGCACCACATACGAACCCGACTGATTCTCAATAATAATGTCAATAGGGGCTGATTTCCCAATAGTTTGGACATACACAAAAGCTCGTTGCACATCATCGTCATCCACGATAGATGTCAGCGTAGGCTCTTCGTTTTCCCCGCGTAGAATGCGATGTGAAAGTTTAATTTGATGGTTGTTCTTGTCCAAGTTGAACTTCCGATGGACTAGATTCAACAACTCATTGTAGGTCATGGTCGACATTAATCCAAAACCACGGACATTGGCCATTGAGGAATCACCAATAGAACTGTTCAAATGGAACATGCAATAAATCGACTCCATTTCGACCTAATGCATGGGGTACACTGGATTTATACCAAACATCAGAAGAACACAAAATTGAAAAAAAAACATTTAGGTTATATCCAAAACCTAACACCCTAAGAGAACATGTATTGTACCTAGGCCTTCGAGAAGCAAACGGGAGCACAACAGGGGAGGTGGCACACAGAGTTCACCTATTGTCACGTGGTGCATGACGAGGGGCAGAGGAGTCGCCACACGGAGAGAGGGTGGTAGCTGACGTGGGAGTTGCACCAAGGGTCGTGCTGGGAGTCTTTGCAGGGAAGGTTCGACGAGCGGAAGTGACAAAATGCAAGGATGTGAAGGGTTTAAGTTTCCAGGGATTAGCGTTGGTATCACATTTCCAAGATGCGATATATGCATATATCACATATACAATATGGAACATCTATATCACATTATGTATATGCAATACCCATGTAGTACTCAAGTAAAAGAAACTTCCCTCTATATCGCTTGCCGTATATGCGATACCCCTGTAGTACTCAAGTAAAAAATAGATTCTGGAGTACCAAGGGATTTTTGTAATCCTGATGTACTATTTAGGAATTTGCCTCTGTAGATGTATGGATACAGTTACGTGTCTAGGTGTAACCATATTCGTATCCATTTTATAGGTTGTATATGGATTCAAAAATAAATATATCGCAGATATTGAAAAACGCACACCACACCCTTATATGTGGATACATATTTGAAAACAAATAACCTTAATTTGGATACAAATATTTAACAAGCGGAAATATCCTATTAACGCTTACATTTTAAAGAATCATTTTTGTAAAAGTTGAAATTAAAACTTGTATAACAAATAATTAAGAGGCAAATTCTTTAGTAACGTAGTTCGAAAACATTATTCTTCCATTAAGCCAACAAAATTTTTTCTGCGAATACTGTAGGCATATCGCATCATTTCTATGCGCTAAAGGGCCTCGCATGGAATTTATGCGCTTAAAGGTAGCACATAAATTTTCCGCGTTTCGCTTCTATAATGCAGGAAATGTATGCGATATGCTCGGCACATCAGAAAGAAAAATAGATAGAACTTGTTGCTGGGATAAAAATAAAGAAATAGACCTTGAACCTTATCACATAAGAGAAAAGATTTCCATAAATATCTCCACGAATAGGATATATGCCAAAGTCATTCATGTCATAAATAATAGGAATAGATGTCCATAAACGCTCCATTAGATTAGAATATAGTTCATGTTGAGTAGAATACAAATAACTAAGAAATAGTACATTACCAAATATCGTCACAGAATACATATTTATCTCTTCCTCCTTTGATAGGTTGTTTTTCCAAATCTAAGATCAACTCCTTGTAATTGCGATCTTCCTATACTTTCTTCCTCGTCAAAGGTGGGCACATGTGATGGGGTCAGTGCAACATACGTATATTGAGCTTCTTCCCCCCTTATGTTCCTTGCAGGCGCTTGTGGAGTTGTCATCTCGCTGTCTCGAGGCTCAACAATTGGTGTGACAAATTGTGTCTCCAAAACAAACTCGAGGACCTCGTCCATATCCTGGTTTCCTTCCTCCACTTTGACGCCATGTGCAAATTCTTGCTGCCCTTCTCTACGACCTCATCCATGATCTTGTTGTTTTTGGTGTGCCCTAGCTCGACCTCTTCCTCTCCCATGTCCTCTTACTCTTTCTTGGGCATTCTCCTGTTGCGTGTACTCCTCGTCAAGATCATAGCATCTGCAAATTGAATGGCCATTGAACGCTCCATTTCAGACTTGGTCTCCCATGCTGTCTCTATACTGGTAGTTGCTTGGATCTCTATCTCCTAATTCCATGACAAGATCCCATCTCTGCATCTGAAAATTTTAAATAAATGTAAAGTTAGATATTTATAACTGTTGGAAAAATAAAGAGAGATAATTATTCCTTGAGTCCTAGGCTTTCTTATACAGGGAGAGACCTATGGGCAAATTACATAACGTAGACAAAGTAAAAAGAAAATAGATAAAAGATACATAAACATGAAATATATCTCTATACTCCCCCTCAAGATGGAGCATAGATATCTATCATGCTCAGCTTGGATAATCACTTCTGGAAGGACCTCTTAAGTAAGGCTTTGGTGAAAATGTCTGTCGTTTGGTCTCTTGAGCTGACATGGGATGTAGAAATAAAGCCTTTCTAGATCATATCACGTATATAATGGCAATCAAACTCAATATGCTTTGTCCTCTCGTGAAATACAAGATTATTAACAATGAATAATGCAGCCTGACTGTCGCTTTTCAAGACATAGGAAGAGGAACATCTATATATAGATCTGTCATGACTGCTCGGACCCACATCACTTCTGTACATGCTTGGGCCATAGCTCTATACTCAGATTCATCACTGGATTTAGCAAAAACGATTTGCTTCTTACTCTTCCACGAGATAAGTGACTCTCCGACAAATATGGCAAATCCTGATGTAGACTTCATGTCCTTTGGACACCCTGCGTAGTCTGCATCTACGCATGCTGAGATAGTAATAGTGGCACCCTTTTTAAACAACAACCCTGCACCTGGAGATGATTTAAGATACCTTAGTATCATTTGTATAGTATCCATTTGTACCTGACGAGGTTGTTCCATGAATTGGCTCACTCTACTGAGTGCAAATGAAATATCAGGTTTGGTAATGGTAACATAAAGAAGCTTTCCCACCAGTTCCCTGTATTGTCTCCTGTTAGCCTCATCAGTATCATCATCATGCAGCTTCATGCTCGGATCCATAGGTGTAGAGGCAGGTCGACATCCAAGCATACCCTTGGCACTTAGCAAGTCAGTGACATCTGAGTCATCACAAACCCTTGTTGATTTCTGGCAAACTCCAATCCCAGAAAGTATCTAAGCGCTCCTAGATCCTTGGTAACAAATTCACGGTCCTGAAATTCTTTTGCTCTTTTTATTCCCTGCATATCATCTCCTGTAATAAGTATATCATCAACATACACCATAATAATAGTCGTACCTTTGGAGGTCCTCTGTACGAAAAGAGAATGACCTACATTCGACCGTTTGAACCCTTGATTCTCAAACAAATCTGAGAGCTTATGGAACCAAGCTCTCGAGCTCTGCTTAAGGCCATATATTTCCTTATGAAGTCTACACACCTGTGAATACTCCCCCTCAGCAACAAACCCTGACGACTGCTGCATGTAGACTTCTTCCTGAAGATCACCATACAAAAAGGCATTTTTGACATCCAATTGAAATGGGGGCCAATCTCGAATCACAACAACAGATAAAAGAATCCGTAAGGTAGAATGATGAGCAACTGGAGAAAATGTGTCAAGATATTCCACCCCATATGTCTGAGTAAACCCGTGGGCAACCAGTCGAGCCTTGTACCTATCAATGCTACCATTTGCATTTTGCTTCACTGTAAATACCCACTTGCAACTTACTATAGATGCCCGAGTAGGAGCTGGAACAAGGCTCCCATAGCCAGACGCCATCTACTGTCAAATCATCCAATGCCTCATGGTATGTTCGTGGTATACCCATAGCGGACAAAGCAACTGCAAACCTCCTGAAGTCACCCGTCAGACACTCAAAGGTAACATGAGAAGCAATCGGATATGAAGCACATGAACGCTTCTGCTTCCTCAGAGCAATAAGCAAGTCAAGTTCTGCATCATCTGTACCACCTTTCTTATCATCCCATTCCTGAAATAGCCCCTGCTGAGAAACACCATCAGACCCATCATTATAAGTTATATTGTCAGAACAAACCTGGGGCATGCTTGATGATTGACCATGATCATGTGCAGGGGCTGGCTGTCGACTGTAGTGATGTGGTAGAGGAACCAAAATAATGAGAGGAGGTAATGCTGGTGGAGGTGGTGGTGGTGGTGGAGGTGATGGTGGATACATGGGTGGAGGAGGAATACATATCTCATCATCTGAATTTGATGGTGCCAACCCGTCGCTTGTAGGAGAGAAGAACACGACTGACTCAAAAAACGTGACATTTGCATTGACATAATACCTTCGACGTAATGGATCATAGCAACGATAACCCTTTTGAGTCTTGGTATACCCGACAAAAATGCATTTGACAGCCCTAAGAGAGAGCTTGTCAATCCCTGGAGACAACTGATGGACGAACTCAATGGACCCAAAAACACGAGGGAGTAAGAGAGAATAACTCCTTGTCAGGGAAAACAAGGGTGAAAGGTATCTTCTCCCCCAGCATCGATGAAGGCATACGGTTAATGAGGTAACATGTTGTGAGAACCGCATCACCCCAGAATGAGTGAGGTGCACAACTCTGGACAAGGAGTGTACGAGTGACATCAAGAAGGTGACGGTGCTTTCTTTCTGCGATACGTTCTATTGGGACGTGGAAGTACAAGATGTTTGATGAAGGATGCCGTGAGATGAAAAGAATCGAGATAGTATATGGCTACAAAATTCAAGAGCATTATCAGTTCGCACAATTTTGACAGAGGTGGAAAAACATTCTGCACTTCTTTGATATTATTCACAATATTATTGCCCGCTTTTGATTTATTCTTCAACAAGAAAACCCAAGACATATGACTAAAATCATCCACAACAAATAAATAGAACTTGTGGCCCTGATGATCGGGAACACGACTTGGACCCCAAATGTCTACATAGAAAAACTCAAAAGGAGAGCTACTGCTCCGACTCTGATGATTAGGGAAGACAGACCGATGATGCTTCCCTAACTTACATGCTTCACAATTGAACGACGAGCGGGGTGAGATATGAGGAAGGATTTGATGCAGTTTCTGAAATGGAAGATGACTAAAGCGCAGATGCCATAATAAGGGGAGACAAGTCCAATAGAATGAGAGGATGTTCGAGCATAAGATGTTTGGACCAGTCGATACAACCCGTCTTGCTCACGGCCACACCCAATCACTCTGCCCGTAAGAATGTCCTGAAACGCAAGAGATGATGGGTCAAATATTGCTCGACAATGTAAATCCTTAGTAATATGACTAATTGACAGTAAATTTATTGGGAAATTAGGGGCATGCAACACATTCTGTAATTGCATAGAAGGTGTTAAGGTGATCTCCCCCTGTCTGTGGTGGGAGAATGAGTCCCATCTGCTATGACCACTGTCTTTCATGGAGAAACCTGCTTGTAGGATATAAGCTGATGTCTGTCTCTACACAAATGATGTGTTGCACCTGAATTTATAATCCAGTCTGAGATACCTGAACCCTGATAAGAAGTAGAAGTATGAGCACTACCTGCAGTAGCAGCAACGTCCGAGCTGCTTTTTGAAACAGGTGAAGAAGTACTAGCTGGGGGCATGATATCTCACAGTCGAGACACAAGTTCATCATATCATTGATCTGATGCGGGTGGAGCGCCTTGATGCTGAATCTGTTTTGCTACGCGGGCTGATGCTGGGAAACCATGCTTGGAGTAAAATGTATCTTCGGTATGACCAGCTCGATGACAGTAGGTACACGGTGGTCCACGACAACAACCACCTCTACCACGTGGTCCCCGTCACGGAAATGAGATGGGTACCTCTTCTACGATAGGCTGCCATAGCAGAAGAATTTTGCACTAGAGCAGGGCTTGAGACATTGATCTGGCTCAATCTCTGAAAGGCCTCCTCCATGGGAGGAATGATAGCATCTGCCAGAATATGAGAAGAAGCAGCCTCATACTAAGTCTAGAGAGGCTAGAAAGACTCCCACCATCGTGGCATTTCAGTTTGTCTTCAACTGCTTTGGAGTAGCTGTGAAACTATGAAGCTTTTCAAACATTCCCCGCAACGCAGTGTAGTGAGCATGCAGGGGTCGACTATAGTGAAGATGTCATGCTGAAGCTATAGAATTTTTGTCTCATTCTTTGCCTGTGAATACGTGGCAACAGAATGTCCCACATGGCTTTGGCAGTGGGCTGATGCATGACATCGTTTACAATGTTTGGAATCAAGGTACCAGACAACTAGACCCGAGCATATGCGTCATCAACCTCCCATGAGGCATACAACCCTGTCTTCTCCGTTGGCTCGTCCTCGGTAAGAATATGTTTCTTACCCGTCGACTTCATTAGGCTCATGAACTGCATGGTCTATAATTCGTAGTTCGACCCATCCATCTTCACAATGGGCCAGGACCTCTGAAGGTGCATGTGGTGGGGATCTCTACCTTGCTTTCTGACACGAGGACTGGAGACGATTGGGGTTGTAGACAAAATAGACTTTGGTCTATACTGACATGAAGAGGTTTGGTTGCATGTGTAGACTTACACGACCAAACCCATCAACATGGAGGTGCGGGAGGAAGCCCTTCGAGGAAGGGAGCGACAACAGGGCCCAAGACCGCTAGGCTCAAAGTGGCGGGACCCAAGGACTGCAAGGCGGAGGGGGGGCTGCAAGGCAGAGGCGGCGGGGCTGCAAGGCAGTGACCACAAGTCAGGGCGGTGCGGCGAGACCCTGAGCGGCAGCGGCTGGAGGCTTTAAGGATGGGGGGATTAGGGTTAGGGTTCGGTACATGAGTTTCGGTCTAGGATCGCCACTCTGATACCATGTTGGAATAATAATGAGAGATAATCATTCCTTCAGCCCTATGCTCTTTTATATAGGGAGATACCTATGGGTAAATTACATAACGTAGACAAAGAGAAAAGAAAATAGATAAAAGATTCATAAACATGAAATATATCTCTACAATAGCATAATGAAATCTATTTGAATTATTTAGACTTACATTGTAGGCGAGGATTGCATCCAATCTCCCCACATATCTTCTAGTGATCCGAAGATACCAATCCATGTAATCTGGAGAGGTACTAACCCCAATGGATTGGTCTATGTGGAGAACTCTCTCGTGACGAGGCATCCAAGCAGTGATGTGATCAACATGTTTTCCTCTCCAATCTACATCCACCTTACCCCACAGATCGATCGCATGTAACATCTCTCATCAGCGTCGCAAGGAAATGGGATACTCTGGCAACCATCAAATTGGCATATGACGCGGTCGGGAAAGTAGTGCTCGACCACGTGGAAGTAGATGAGAGTAACACGGGATGTCCAAACATGTTGACCATCGATGCAATAATATAGGAGACCTTCCAAGATGTTTGTCCCATACGACATCCAAAAAACCTGCATGTAAGTTATTTCGATCACTTCATGGATATTCCAAATGATTTATTTTTTAAAAAAGTATAACTATTATGAAGATTGCATATCGAATGCGTCATGATATGGCCGAACAACGTGTGTTGGTTGACGTCTGTTCTCAAAGTCTACCCTCTAACAAAACCTAATGGTCGCTCATGCAATTGAGGTCTCACTTTTATAACATGGGCTATATGGGGAAAGTGCTCCTACACCTGAAGCTGCAAAAGTATAACAGAACCGCCTACCTCCTCGGTCCCCATATATGTAGCGTAACACCATATATGTAGCGTAACATAGATGCCTGTACAAGTATGCCAATGTGGCGGATCCCCCACTCAATGTCCTAGTGACATCAAGATCGGACAAAAGCGGTAAAGTTATAATAGCTATCAATGACTCGCTCTTGTCCGTGAATAACACACCCCAAGGAGCTACAGGATGTACGCTCTCGCATAACGTATTAATGTGTCCTCATCTGCATGGGCTGACACATGTGAAAATGACTGATACAACCAACTATATCGCATACAATTTATGTGATTTATGTGTTAATGGGAAGCGCAGAGATTTGATGCGATTCCCTATATATGCATACGATGCATGTGATTTCCTACAGTAATACAACAACAACAACAAAGCCTTTTCCCACAATTAAGTAGGGTAGCTTCATGGATTCTTCGCCTCCATTCAGATCTATCTTGGATCAATCCCGGGCTTATATCCACAAAACAAAGATCTCTTCGTATGGTCTCTTTCCAACACTTCTTGGGCCGTCCCCGCCCTCTCTTAGCCGGCTCAACATCCCAACACTCGCATCTCCTAACCGGTGCATCAGCTGGTCTTCTTTGCAAATGACCAAACCATCTTAAGCGGTTTTCTCGCATCTTATCCTCGATCGGAACAACACCAACTTTCTTTCTGATTGCATCATTCCGAATCCGATCTTTACGTGTGTGTCCACACATCCACCTTAGCATTTTCATTTCTGCTACAACCATTCTCTGCACATGTCTATGGTTCACAGGCCAACATTCAGATCCATAGAGCATAGCATGTCTCACGGCTGCTTTGTAAAACTTTATTTTAATTTTTAAAGGAATTTTCTTATCACAGAGAACAACAGAGGCTTCTCTCCACTTTAGCCAACCTGCATTTATTCTATTAGTAACATCTCCATCAATTTCCCCATCATGTTGCAAAATAGATCCCAGATATCTAAAAGAATCTCTCTTCCGAATGTTATCATCACCAATCTTCACCTCAATTCTTTCACCATTGCTTCCATCAAAGGTGCACTCCATATATTCTGTCTTAGCCCTAATTATACGAAATCCTTTACTCTCCAACTCATGTCTCCAGACCTCAAGCTTCTCATTTACTCTATCCCTAGTCTCGTCAATCAACACAATATCATCAGCAAATAACATACACCAAGGTAACTCATCCTGAATGTGACTTGTCAACTCGTCCATAATCAAAGTAGAAAGAAATGGACTCAAAGCTGAACCTTGATGTAAACCAATGTTGATGTCAAAATAGCCAGTCTTCCCAGACGGGGTCCTTACACAAGATAAAGCCCTATCATACATGTCCTTTATGAGGTTAATGTATAGGACAGGCACTTGTCTCTTCTCTAAAACTCTCCACAATATCTCTCGTGGGACAGAATCATAAGCCTTCTCCAAATCAATAAAGATCATATGGAGGTTCTTCCTTGTTGGGAAAAGAGTCTTCGATAATCATTCAAGAAAACCCTATGCTCTCTTATATAGGGAGAGACCTTAAGGGTAAATTACAGAGATGTCAATATAAGATAAAGAAATAACGACAAGATACATAAAGTGATAACAATACTAGAAACTATCTCTACACTCCCCCTCAAGGTGGAGCATAGATGTCTATCATGCTCAGCTTGGATGAACATCTCTGAAAAGGTTCTCTGAGCAGTGGCTTGGTGAATACATCTGCAGTCTGATCTCCTGAGCTCACGTGTGCAGTAGATATCAATCCTCTCTGGATCAAGTCCCTAGTGTAATGGCAGTCAACTTCAATATGCTTGGTCCTTTCATGGAAAGCGGGATTGTTGGCAATGAACAATGCTGCCTGATTGTCACACTGAAGCTTCATAGGTAGGGGCACAGCTACATGTAGATCTTCTAGTACGGAACGAACCCACATCATTTTCGTGCTGGCTTGAGCCATGGCCCTATATTCGGATTCGGCACTGGACCTTGCCACAACAGTTTGTTTCTTGCTTTTCCAAGAAACCAGAGAGCCTCCAACAAACACTGCGAACCCTGAGGTTGATTTTCGATCCTTAGGGGATCCTGCATAATCTGCGTCTGCACACACTGAGATGGATAAGTCTGTGCCCTTTCTGAATAGCAGCCCTGACCCTGGGGAAGACTTCAGATACCTCAGTATCATGTGTATAGCATCCATGTGAACATGTCTTGGCTGCTACATAAATTGACTCACCCTGCTAACTGCAAATGCAATGTCTGGACGAGTTATGGTAATGTAGAGGAGTTTTCCCACCATTTCTCTATATCTCCTCTTATCTACTTCATCAGTATCACCATCATACAACTTCATGCTAGGGTCCATGGGAATACTTGATGGTTTGCATCCATCCATGCCAGTCTCAATCAGGAAGTCTGTAATGTACTTCCGTTGTGTCATCACCAAGCCATGTGCATTCCTTGCAAATTCCATCCCCAGAAAATATCTTAGGGTTCCAAGAGCCTTTGTAACGAACTGACTGCCTAGGAATGCCTTCGCCCTCTCTATGCCCTGAACATCGTCTCCTGTAACAAAAATATAATCCACATAGACCATAATGACAACCGTACCTGCCGATGACTTCTGGACAAACAACGAGTGATCGGCATTTGACCTCTTGAATCACTGTTGCTCAATTAGGTTGGACAGCTTCTGGAACCATGCTCTCAGACTCTGTTTGAGGCCATATATCGCCTTGTGAAGTCTACAGACCATCTGCTTCTCCCCCTCAGCAGTAAACCCAGGTGGCTGCTGCATGTAGACTTCCTCCTGTAAGTCCCCGTACAGAAAGGCATTCTTGACATCTAGTTGAGAAATGTTCCAATCACGGACCACAACAACGGGTAAGAGAATACGAAGGGTCAAGTGTCTCGCCACTGGAGAGAATGTATCCATGTAATCCACGCCATAGGTTTGTGTAAACCCACGGACAAGCAAGCGTGCTTTGTACCTATCCAACGTGCCATCTGCATGATATTTGACTGTGAAGACCCATTTACAACTCACAACGGACGCATCAGGAGGTGCAGGGACCAAAGACCATGTGCCACGGGACTGCAAGGCCCTCATCTCTTCTTCCATAGCTAATCTCCAGCAATCATTCTTCAAAGCTTCCTGGTATGTCCGTGGTATATCCACGGAAGACAAGGCTGTGGCAAATCTCTGAAAATCACCTATGAGACGGTGGAAGGAAACCTGTGAAGCAAATGGATAAGATGCACATTGCCTCCTCTGCTTCCGAATAGCAATCGGAACATCAAGATCATCATCTATGTCGTCCTGTACTGAGGGATCCTGCACATGTACCAAACCTGACCCGTCAGTAGTAATGCCATCTGAACATACCTGAGGCGTGATGATTGGCTGATGTGTAGTCTGAGCAGGACCTGACCGACGTGTATAGAATTTAGGTAACGGTGATATGATAGGTCGTGGAATGGGTGGAGGTGGAGGAGGTGGTGGTGGTGCTGGCGTGGGAACAGGCACAGGGGACGACTCAGGCGAACTCCATGTAGGTGGTGGAGGAACATAGATATCATCAGTGGTAGTGGATGGTACCATTCTGTCACCGGCAGGAGAAAAATACATGACAGATTCAAAGAAAATGACATCAACACTCACGAAGTACCTGTTAGTTGTAGGATCATAACACCGGTATCCCTTCTGGGTCCTGGAATAACCAACAAAAACGCACTTGACTGCTCTAGGAGAGGGCTTGTCAAGTCCAGGAGATAGACGATGAACGAAAGCCACAGTACCAAAGATAGTGGAGTTAGTGAGAATAACTCCTTGTCTGGAAAAATAAGAGAGATAGGTATCTTCTCACCAAGGACTGAGGATGGCATTCGATTGACCAGATAACATGCAGTAAGAACAGCATCGCCCCAGAATGAAATAGGAGCACAACTTTGAATCAATAGGGCTCGAGTAATATCCAAGAGATGGCGATGCTTTCTTTCCGCCACACCATTTTGTTGTGATGTATATGCACAAGTGGTTTGGTGAATAATACCCTTTGATGAAAGAAATTGAGAAAGAGAGCGCGTACAAAATTCCAGGGCATTATCCGTCCGAACATATTTGACTGAGGAAGAGAAAACATTCTGCACTTCATTGATCAAATTCTTGATCACATCTCCTGCTTCAGATTTATTCTTCAAAAGAAAGACCCATGCCACACGAGAAAAATCATCCACTACCACAAGATAAAACATGTGCCCCTGATGATCGGGAACACGACTCGGACCCCATATATCTATATGTAACAACTCAAATGGGGAGCTACTTCTCCGACTCTGACGACTTGGGAAGCTCGACCTATGATGCTTCCCTAACTGACATGCTTCACAACGGAAAGACGAACTAGGAGAGATCTGGGGCAGAAGATGGCGCATTTTCTGGAGCGGAAGGTGACCAAACCGGAGATGCCAGATGTACGGAGAGACTGGTCCAGCAGAATGAGAGGAGACGCCAGCATAGGAATCCCGAACCAACCGATATAAACCATTCTGCTCAGAGCCACAACCAATCACCTTGCCCGTGAGTATGTCCTGAAAAATGAGAGAGGATGGGTCAAATATAGCACGACAATTCAAATCCTTCGTAATCTGACTAATAGATAGCAAATTCAATGAGAACTCAGGAGCATTTAGGACGTTCTGTAGTTGCATAGTGGAGGATAGAAAGACCTCCCCTTGTCCAACAAGGGGCGAATGGGTACCATCTGCTATCTGCACTGAACGGCCGGAAGGAATGGCCCTGTAGGCATGTAATTTATCTCTATCTCGACAGAGATGATGTGTGGCTCTGGAATCTATAACCCAGTCAGATATATCATGAGATGATGTGAATGCAGTAGATCTACCTGAGCTACTAGCGGCGGCTGATGAACTGGCAGAGGCAGTGGCAGCAATATCTGAAGAACCTCCACGCGAATCACCAGATGAATGTGGCATAATATCTCGGAGACGGACCACAAGTTCGTCAAATCGATTATCTGCAGTAGACGGTAATGGAGACTGTGAGTGCTCTGCAACACGTGTCGATGCTGGGAACCCATGCTTAGAATAGCATGTCTCGTCCGAGTGTCCTGTGCGGTGATAATAGGAGCATGTCTGACTGAAGCGACCGCCCCTTCCTTGGGGTCCACGGCCACGTCCACGACTGCGACCAGAAGGCGATCCACCCCTTCCACGTGAGATTGCCATCGCTGATGGGGTTGGAGTAGAAGAGCTGGAGGAAACTGGAATGTGACTGAGCCTTCTGTAAACATCCTCCACTGGAGGAATAACTGCATCAGCTAGGATCTGGGACCGGACGGCATCATACTCAGGATCAAGAGCCGCAAGTAGAACACCCACCATAGTGGCGTTCCGAAACGTCTTCTGTTGTTCAGGAGTAGCAGTGAGAGGAATGGTACTGTATAACTTCTCAAACATCCCTCTGAGAGATGTGTATAGGGAATGGAGAGGTCTGCCGCTCTGCTTCATTGTGAAGATGTCATGCTGAAGCTGCAACATCTTTGTCTCATTTCGCACCTGCGAATATGTAGCGGCAAGAATGTCCCACATTGACTTAGCAGTGGGATGATGGAGGACGTCGTTAGCAATCTCCATCGTCAAAGTACCAGACAACCAGACCTTTGCGTAGGCGTCATCAGCCTCCCATGAGGCATAGATCCCTGTCTTCTCTGCAGGCTTATCCTCGGTAAGAATGTGCTTTTTACCATTAGACTTCGTGAGACTCATGAACTGCATAGCCCAGAGCTCATAGTTAGACCCGTCCATCTTCACTATTGGCGCAGGACCTTTGAATGCGCCGGTGGAGGGTATATCGACTTTCGATTCTGACATACTGCCGCTTGGAGAAGAACTAGGGTATATAGACACGGTGATGAATGTCTACACCAACTGCATCGGATTTGAGTGCGTATGTAGACGTTACGCACTCAAATCCATATATCGGATAAAGAGAGGACTAGGGCGCGCCTCAGAGAAGGCTTACAGCCCTAAAATGGGTGGCTGGGCGCCGCCTGGGGGCCGCCCACAAACTTGCGCGGCTTGCTGGTACCGCCTGGGGGGACGCCTAGGGGCCTAAGGCGGCAGGCTGGCTTGCGTGGCTGGCTTGCGCGTCTGGGTGGGACCGCCTGTGGCCTAAAGCGGCTGGCTGGGATCCACGCAGGACCGACGATCGGAGCCCTAGGGCGAGGCCGAGAGCGAGATCGGCCGAGGGCGAGGCCTGGGGTCTGCGCGGAGGGCGAGAGGTGCTACCGGAGAGAGGTGGCGGCGTGAGAGGCGGCGCCGAGGCGAGGGCGGGAGGTGGGGAAGGGGGGCGGGTAGGTGAGGAGAGCCCTAGGGTGGCTCTGATACCATGTTGGGAAAAGAGTCTTCGATAATCATTCAGGAAAACCCTAGGCTCTCTTATATAGGGAGAGACCTTAAGGGTAAATTACAGAGATGACTATATAAGATAAAGAAATAACGACAAGATACATAAAGTGATAACAATACTAGAAACTATCTCTACATTCCTTTTAGCTCTATAAATCTCCATTGTTCTCCTCAGCAAATGGATGGCTTCAATAGTTGAGCGACCTGGCATGAATCCGAATTAGTTTTCTTTGACGTTAGAAACTTGCCTCAACCTTCTCTCGATCACACGCTCCCAAATTTTCATAGTGTGACTCATCAGCTTGATACCTCTATAATTTGAACAATTTTGAATGTCTCCTTTATTCTTATAAAGAGGCACCATGATACTCCTCCTCCAATCTTCAGGCATTTTCTTACTTTGCCAAATAACATTGAATAGATTCGTAAGCCAAGTCAAACCATGCTCACCTAAAACTTTCCATACTTCTACAGGGATGTCATCCGGTCCTACACCTTTCCCAGGTCTCATAACCTTCAAAGCCTCCTCTACTTCTTTGTATCCGTCTATAGCTTGCACGATTCAAGTAACTTTCACTACTAGCTAGATCACCCACAGTGATCTCTCTATTTCCTTCCCCAATGAAAAGTTTATGGAAGTACTGCTCCCATCTAGTCTCTATATCCTTTTGAGTAACAAGCACGTGACCTTCCTCGTCCTTAATGCATCTCACTTGAGAAAGGTCTTTGGTCTTTCTTTCTCTTGCTTTGGCCAACCTGAATATATTCTTCTGGCCCTCATTAGACCCGAGATTTTTATACAAAACTTCATAAGCTTTCGACTTAGCCTCGCTTACAGCCTTCTTTGCTTCCTTCTTTGCTATTTTGTAGTTTGTGATAGTTTCCTCTGTTCTATCCTTAGACATAGCTTTAAAGCATGCTCTTTTAATTTTTAGCTTCTCTTGCACCCCTTCACTCCACCACCAAGCCTCCTTTTGACCTGGGGCTCCTCCCTTTGACTCACCTAGCATCTCTTTGGCTACCTTTCGGATACAAAATGCTACTGCCTCCCACATCTCGTTTGCACTTCCACTACAATCCCAAGATAAATCTTCTAAAACCTTCTCCCTGAAGCTCGATTGCTTCAGTGGAAGATTCCACCATCTAGTTCTAGTGATCTTAAGAACCCTCCTTTTCTTTACCATCCCTTTTATTTGTACATGCAAGACTAACAAGCGATGTTGGGTTGTCAAACTCTCTCCTGGGATTACTTTGCATTCTTTACAACACAATCGATCTCTTCTCCTCAACACAAAGTAATCTATCTGTGTTCTCGTTGGCCCACTCTTGTAAGTAATTAAATGCTCCTCCCTCTTCTTGAAGAGAGTGTGTGCTATGAAAAGATCATATGTTGTTACAAAATCTAGGATGACTTTTCCCTCTTCATTTCTATCCCCAAAACCGTGTTCTCCATGAACACTAGCATACCCTGAAGCATCTTTTCCCACATGTCCATTAAGATCTCCACCTATGCAAATCATCTCTCTTTGTGGGATTCCTTGTAAAATCTTATCTAGATCCTCCCAAAAAGCTTGTTTAGTCCTTTCATCTAAACCAATTTGCGGTGCATAAACTGATATTATATTCAGAATTTCTTATTCAAGCACCAATTTTAGCAAAATAAACTGATCCCCGAATCTTTGCACCTCAACCACACAATCCTTCAAATCCTTATGAACAACCACTCCAACACCGTTTCTACCCTTATCTTTACCTGAATACCAAAGTTTAAAGCATGTCTTCTCGATCTCCCTTGCTTTCTCTCCAACCCATTTAGTCTCTTGAAGACATAGTATATGAATCTTCCTTCTTTCCATCGTATCCACTATCTCCATCGATTTTCCGGTCAAAGTGCCAATATTCCAACTACCAATCCGCAACTTCAGTTGCACTCTCTTTTGGACTAACTTCTTTACTCGCATGCGTCCATTATGCGAGAACCCTTGTAAATTTTGGACTGCATCCGGGCGGTGATGCAGTGGAACTAGCTTAATTACCCGCATGCGTTCCTCATGCGAGAACCCTTGCAAATTTTGAGCTACATCCAGGCTGCGATGTAGCGGCCCTTGCCAATTTTTCATTGCATTCGGGCGATGCAACACTTCGCAAGTAGGGAACGCCCCAACGAAATCTGTATGTTTGCTTAAATCCATGTTGAAAAGATCCGATTGTCATGAGGCAACATCCTAAATAATATTTTTTTTTAAAAAAAATATTATTTAGGAAGTTGTCTCCGACTGTTTTACGCTAGCTGTCGGCTACCTAACGCAACCCTCCTCATTTACCCGGGCTTGGGACCGGCCATGGCTGAGTTAATGTTCCTACAGTAATGACAGAAATTTTTTTTGTTGGCTTATTAGAAGAACAATGTTCCGAACTACGTTACGTAGGAATTTATCTCAAATAATTAAAAATCATATACGCAATATATTTATCTTCATGCATTCGGAAATGACTCTAAAATGTAAGATATTATATATAACCCTATAATATATGGATTAATTGGGGCTGCCCCCGTGGGGGAGGTAACTTGGTTCCCCTTGTCCTATTTTTCTCATTTTTTTATTTTTTTTGAAAAAACTTTCGTGGATTTTCATAGCTATATCCCTATATTATGTCGTTCAAGTTTCATGCGAAACAGAGACTCCTATGACATCCATCCAGACGAGGTTGATTTCAATAATTCTGCGACCGTTAAAATTGACCGTCTGAATGGAGGCCGTAGGAGTCTCTATTTCGCAGGAAACTTGAATGACATAATTTGTGGATATAATGATGAAAACCCACTTAACTCATTTAAAAAAATAAAAAAATAGGAAAAAATAAGTCAGAGGAGCCAAGTCAGCCCCCCAGTGGTATCTCCATTTCCACATAATATATATATACATACACTGGTATGCATATATGATATGCACACATCTTTGTAATACAAATATCCATATCCGTATCCATAAAAATGTAATCATGGTTGTATTCATATTCGTAAAAGTAAAAAATGATATATGTATCCATATCCATATACGCAAAAAATAAAAGCACATATCCATATACACATAAATAAACAATACATATCCATATCCACATAACAATCAATACGATGGCAGGCGAATAGACATATTCGTATCTGGTACAATTCATTAAGACCTTGCCATATGTTGCCTCACAAAAGTCTTGCTCATGCTTTCTTGAACTTGAAGTACACATTCAACCATCATTATTGGTTGCGATTTAGAAGAATGAAATGGTAGCTCGATTTTGTGCCTCCCCTCGATTGAGGGAAAGCCTCTTTAAAAGTCACTAATTTATTGACTCTATCCATGTAGGATTTTTGAAGTCTGAAACAGAACTCCTTTATGTATACTGGCATCTTGACATGGGCAGAGCTGCATGTAATCTTGTCCATTTGCTCCTAAACTTCATCCGTCTGATGGTCGTCTATTCTATCCTTCATATACTGGTTGGCATTGAAAATCCTCTCAAGGACCAAACAAAAGATCATCGACGAATGCAAATGCCACCTCAAAGCTGTAGCACAATTTTTGTGTTACCTTGTTCGGGTGATAGATGCAGGCAAAAAATTAAAGAAATTGTAGGACCTTCATTCAGAGTGATTACTCATTCCCAAGTCTCAAACCAAATCCCCTTCAGTATGAGGATAATGTGACGTTGACTCTTCAATCCCCCCACTATATCCGTCTATGGCAAGGAGACCACCAATGTTTCTATAGTCGCCGATTAGGCCTGATTAGTTGGTTCCACTGTACTATTCAGTAGGGTAACCTAACGGAATGACTCTAATCAAACTATTTGATCCAATCTAATATTCAGCCTGACTAGTTGTCTGGCTAGTGAAAAACAACTACATCTTGTTTTATTATGATTTTTTAGCTACATCGTGTCTTATTATGGATATTTTTGAGTCTCGCTGGTCTAAGGTCAATTAATTACACCAGGCTATCGTTTTACAATGCGGCCTATCACTGCTTTTCAATTTAATAAGAAATTGTGGAAATGACTCTGCTGTCAATCGGACCAATATATTATTGAACAAAATTCAGATGAATTATTTGTTAACAAATTTTTACAAAGAGTAGCCTTGGTGGTAGGAAATAACAAATTTGCAAATTGTGTTGACTGGTTTTAGTTTTCTTAGTAAGACATTAATTTTGAATCTTTTTTTTTGTTTTTAGAGAATTTCTTTGATATGCAGTAAAAGTAAGACGCACGCTAATTTGATTGAATTCAATTTTTACTTTCATATGTTAATTAATGACCATATATTTATAAATATATATGAGTGTATCTATTAAACTTGATGTTTATATTCAAAATAATAAAAATCAGATTAGTCACTCGAATATCTGATATCGTTTATTCTTTATTCTATGATCCTTTCGACTAAATAACGAATGCTGACTTTGCAACACTTGAGACCACTCCTCTCCTCCTATATATTGCCCAATTCCTAGGTCATACACCTTTGGGCTCCATCTTCATCTCTTGAGACATAAGTGCATAACCATCTTCTTTAACTCATATGGAGCCTCTACATTCCAAGTAAGCATCTCTCTCATCGTAGAGCTTTTACATCTATTGGAGGTACTATCGATTTGCGAGGGATCTGATGACACTGCAGATCATTGGTCCTTGGCCGCTGATCATTTCATGGTGCAGAAGGCTTACATGACCTTTTACTTGACGATGGTCTTTGATCCACCGAGTGCCTCTGACTAGTTCACTATCATATGGAGGGGGAAGGTCCCTCTGTTGGTTTGTATTTTTGTTTAGCTGTTGAGAAGGTATTGCATGTTGACTGACAATCGAAGAGCCAGGAACTAGCGACAATTACCAGCAATGTTTAGCAGCTGAGGATGGCTGAGCACCTTTCTTTGGTTGCTCGGTTGTGAGGGATGCATGGGTAGCCTCGCAAGTTGAGTTGGTGTTAACTTCTGAACTTGTTGGTTTTCTGGGATTCGTAGGCCGATTTATGACATGGGAGTAGCCTTACCATTGTCTTAGTATTGCCAAATTTATGGTCAATGTGGCTTGTGCGGGATGTTGTTATATTCAAGGGAGAGAGAATGTACATAGAGAATGTTATAGAACATGAAAAAAGCCTAAGGACCTTTTGGTCTCTGTACCCTTCCGGTATGGGTCAACTTAGTCATAGGGTCATGCAAAAGTCTGGGATGCCCTTCCCTACATTTACATAGAAGAAAGTTTATAGCGCTGCTGATAACATCTTGGTCCATCAACCTCGCCTGCCTCCTCTATCTCAATCATCATCAATGCTTGTTCTCTCCAAAATGCACTTGTTCTTGGTCCATCATGCTCTAGTCAACCTATCAATCACAATCTAGCTTTTTGCCCTCGATAACACTCCCTTGAAAGCATCAATATGCCCTCCCAATGCCAGCATACGTAGTGAATGCCCTTCAAAGGAGTGTTGTCAATTTTGTAAACCAACCTCCCCTTAATATGCAGGTGTGGACTTCTTTGCAATGACTAGATCTAAATGATTACCTGCAATCTAAAGCTAATCGGATTGAAATAATCCTAAATGTTTAACATAGAAGACACTCTGAAGTCCTACTGCAGCTAATATATAGTTCATAGTTTTACGATTTTCTTCTAATGTTACAATCGAGGTTTAACCCTGTTGAGGTCCAACAATATGAGCATCCAAATCGTGCCAGGTTAGCTACATATATTTGTAACTTGAATTATTTAAATATGGTTTATTTCCACTTCTAAACAAGCTAAATACTTGGTAGTTTCTTCCCATACGTCAAAATTTATCATGTCAAGTTAGTTATTTTAAAGGATATTTACACCCAGAACTCTATATTTCATCATTATGCGCTAGGCCCTCCATAATTCTGAATTACACGTAGAAATCTGACTAGGTGTTAACCATCAAATGGCACTGCGTTATTTTGTCAACTTTCTTCGTTGACATTCACAGATTCCGCTAAATGTTGACAACTTTACCATTTTATTCCATCATATTTGCGAATGATACCACTCTTTTCTCCTTCCATCTCCCCATCCCTCCTCCAACGATACCTCTTCCCTTGACTTCCATTGTTGATTCCTCCTCCCCTGACTTCCATCGTCGCTGCTGCTGTCATCGTCGTCACTACCTCCCTCCCTCCTTTAGCTTAGTCAGTCAAAATGCAAATCATAGACGTAATCGTGGTCCTCTTCGTCATCTTCGAAAGAGGAAGATGAGGATCAAGAGTAGTGATAAAGGGGATTGAAGGAGGAATGGAAGTAGAGGAAGGAGAAAAGGTAGAGGGCGAGTTGGTGGAGATGGACGTATCAGAGGAGGCGGAGGACACTGTGGCTGTGGAGGAGGTGGATGCATCAGATGAGGTGGAGGATAGTATGGCTGTGGAATTGCTAGGGTTAAAGGTCATGTACTGGCAGGGGTCCACCAAGATGATGCCACCACCCCCACAACCGCCTCATTGAACATCATCTCATGCACGAAAGTCCATGGGTGGAGGTTGGGGGAAGGGAACATATTGGGGGGGTTGTAAAATTCGACCGACTAGTTGAGTCGATAGGGTGGTTGACCGACTCCTCGGCTCGATTAGTTGACCAAGTCTGCTGACTAGTCGGCTGATTTTTGCATGAAGATACAATTTTTTATTACTTTTGGCTTTTTTGAAAAGCAATGTTAATCTACGATGCTTAATGTTTTTTCTAAATTCAGTTCTTTCTTTTATTTCATTATGATTTAGAGAAAATATATAAATATATGTAAATATATAAGAATATATGTATAAACTATTATTTATATATTTAAAGTAATTAAAAAAATTCAACGACAAGTAAATCCAATTAGTTGCACCACTTTCAATTAATCATTAGTGAATGACCCAGCTGATTGACTATCGACTTCCGCAACTTTGAATTGGGGGAGGTGATGGTTGAGGATGAGGAATGGGGAGGGGGTTGGAGATTATTAAAAATTTTAAATAATAACCGTAAGATTCAATCAAAGGTTAGATTTATTCAAAACTATGGTTGAGTTAGTTGAGTAAAATAGTGGAGGGTTATACGTGTGACTATCCAGAATTCTATGTGCAATTCGGAATTATAGAGGGTTTAGCACATAATTATGAAAGAATAGGAGGTTATGGTGTAAAAAAATACCTTATACTTGTATTGATTGTATTGAAACTCGGAAGCAATTCAGAATTTATCCTTCGTAAGATCTGGGTAGTCCAATGCTATATTTATTTATTTCGATAGAAATCATTAATCATTGTTTTACAGTTAGCTACTTTTCATGGACGCCTATCTTTTTAAAGGAAAAGGGATGTGACATTGAGGAGATATGCACACAAAAGTTTATATGCATTCACATTATCGAACAAAAATGTTACAAGGTTCCTTAGGTCTGAAAGCTTTTGACAAAAATGTACATTCTCTCACTCATGTATATGGATCTATTCCGTGTGAGCCACATAGACTTTATGATAGCCACCGCCAAATCTTAGATGAGCTACTCCCATGCCACAACCCTGCTATGATCTCCCAAAACCCAATCCAGTCAAAGTTGACACCGACTCTAGATGGGGCGTCCTCCATCAATTGCTCTCTTTAGTTTAGTTACTTTTCATGGGTGTCCATCAAGTTCTCTATTTAGATTTTAGTAACAAAGTTTCAGACTTAGAGTTCAGGAACCCAGAAAAAATCTCTGCTATTGCAATTTCAGCACCTCTCGATCTTTTGGGGAAAACCAATCTTGATATTAGTGTATGCTCTATCTTGGTGCAAAAAGTAGTTAACATGCAGATCAAACTTTGCCGTTGTGGCTGGTTTTAAAATATGATAGATTACAAAAAATATTCTCAACTATGCCTAGATTTCCCATTAAGGGCCTTATTTTTCAAAAATATCCTCTGAACTTCCAACTTTAGGGTTTTAGGTTGACATAAAAGAGCCACAGAAGTTTAAAGAGGCATGCATTTGAGATAAAAAAACTAAGATCATGCCTCTCTTTCTTACATTTGATAAATGAGGTTACTAATTGGGAATGGATACATAATTGGAAATCTTTTTTTTTCAATTACTCTTTCAAATATTAGCCATAACTTTAAGTTTATACTTCTAAACTAATACATTTCAGTTTCCATCTTATTTTCCCCTCTCCAGGTTGCCAAATGCGCCAGACATGGAAATTTTCTCTATGTATGGAGTTGGGATCCCAACTGAAAGATCATATGTGTACAAACTTTCCTCTGCATCTGAATGTCATATTCCTTTCCAAATAGACACGTCTGCCAATGGCAAATCAGACAACAGCTGCTTGAAAGATGGAGTGTACAATATCAATGGTGATGGGACTGTGCCTGTTCTAAGTGCTGGCTTCATGTGTGCAAAAGGTTGGAGGGGGAGAACCAGATTCAACCCTTCTGGTATGAGGACATTCATAAGAGAATATGACCACGCTCCTCCTGCTAACCTGCTTGAGGGACGTGGAACCCAAAGTGGCGACCACGTTGATATTATGGGCAACTTTCAACTGATTGAGGATATTATCAGAGTAGCAGCCGGAGCAACTGGAGAAGAATTAGGAGGAGATCAAGTTTATTCTGATATATTCAAGTGGTCTCAAAAAATTAATCTACAAATTTGATTTCAACCGGTAAATACCTTCTGATTAAATTATTGTTTTCTGTTACGTATCAATTATAAAATCTATTTCTGTGAACCCCTCAAAAGTGAACTCGGGTAGATCTGGAATCCTGAAGACAACCGTCTTCCTAAAGCAATCAACAAGTGCATGATGAGCGGATAGCCAATCCATGCCTAAAATCAAGTCGAACTCATCAAGCTGTAGGAGTAGACAGTCTGCGATCATCTCATGACCGCCAATCAGTATGGGCAAGTGCCTGACTATCAGAGATATGACAAATAACTGGCCACCTGGCCCTCGGATGTGATATGGAGATGATAGCGTCTCTTCAACTCTATCTAAAGAAACAAGCAACCTCGAAGCAAGGAAAGAGTGTGTCGCGCCGGAATCGAATAAAACATGGAAAGGTCGGCCCAAGACTGAGACCATACCTTTCACCGCAGTAGCCGTTGAACGCGCCTGCTCCTCAGTAACGGCATGTAACTGTCCCTGCATGGCTGATGCAGCACTAGAACCTGCCACACTCTGCGTCTGTCTCTGCTGCTGCCGCCTAAAGTTGGAGTTCCTACCACGGAAACTCCCTGAACGTTGTGTCTGAGACTGTGACTGTGAAGGCTGTGGCTGAGGCGCGCCAGAAGCCTGTGGGCACTGTGCTCGGTAATGTCCCCACTCATGACATCGATAGCATCTGACTGGCCTGGTAGGTGGAGTAGCTGTGCCTGTGCTCCAAGCTGGTCCGGCTGGTGGTATAAGTAAAATCTACATCTACTTGCGTAAGTAAAAAGGGGTTTCAAGTTTGGTATCAGAGCAGTGGTACCCGATACGCACATTCGCAGTATTTCAATTCCGATCGCATTAAGTTTTCGAATAGCGACAGTCTTCCGACTTGTCGTGAGTTCGAGAAGGGAAATATGGCATTCATATTCAATAACTACAGATGTCACCAAGTTCATTAATTTTCATATTAACTGTAAACCCCTCAGGATCCGGGTACCTGTTTACGACAAAATTCGCAATAAATCATTCACATTGATCGCAGAAGTTGTAGAAAAGCAGGGAAAATTTTTCGCGCGGCTAATTATCCACATGACATTCACATCCACAACATAACCACAAAGTAAAAGAGACAATGGCACCAAAATTTTCTTTTCATTAATATTCATATCAAGTTACAACATGTACAAGGATCTTCCATTACAACATATATCCCAAAGTGATACAAAAGAGATAGCATTTACATCATTATCTAAACAAAAACTGAGACAAGTAATTCATACTGTCTAGTGTATACTCTGTCTCCAGGAAGCATGTATATCTACTGAGCTGCAGGCCCTTTGCCTGCCATACGTGCAAGGAAGAAGAGGAGTCACTAACGTGAATACAAACCCGTATTTTAAAATAAATAACAAGTAAGTAAAGGTGCAAGAGAGAGCAAGTAGAAGGTGGAATAAGCACATTTTGCCACTACTTGCATAAGTAAAAAGGGTTCTCAAATTGTTTGTAATGTGTTTCTAATGATTTCCCCAGAACCCAATATTTCCCACATAAGACATATTTATGTTGTAGTTGAATATTCATGAGTATATGAGTGTAGACATATATATCAATTTCTAGCAATTTTCAACTTTTGATCATAACCTCTCCAATTCTTGACTTCAATTGATTCAGATATAACTCCAGATGATGTAGATGTAGATATGAATGATCTAGATATAGAATCGCCAAGTCTGTTGGCGAAGAAAACTCAAGCGGTGAAGAAGCCTACAAATGGCTCTTCCGTCTCGCCCTCTAATTGGAAGCGCAGTCCAATAGAGGGATAGGTCTACTCCCCAACTACGCCACTGAGACGGGTGAGAGAGACTCCCTAGAAAAGTCGCTCTAGAAACCTGTCTGACTAGTACAGGCGAACGAGCTCGTACGAAAAACTGAAAAACAAGGATCCCCCGCCTGGGTATCCTAAAAGACAGGGTCAACGGAACTGGTCTAAAATCTGGATCCCAACGAGGGCGTAAAAACACTACGAGCTCGCGTAAAAAAATCGAAAAGGGACTGGGATCCTAGACCCGCGCACCTGGCGGCCGCTGCCCTAACTGGGCTTCCTTTCCTCCGCCCAGTTGAGGGTCACCGCGCCCTCGCACGGTCAGGTGTAAAGATCACCATGACCGGCACTTTTAATTGTCATCGAATCTTATTACCCATCTAGGGATGTTGCTTATATAGTCATATCTTCATAGCTTATATATGATCTAAACTATCTTGTAAGGTTTATTCCCCTACTGGGCAAAATAGTAAAGACTGAAATCCTCAAATGTGAGCTATTAGCTACTAAACCCTTGATCCTCACCATGCTCATCAAAGTGTTATTTGAGCATCTACTTCATACCTTAATTTATAGAAAAAGGTAAGCGAGATATGCATATTTGGTAATATCTGTTCTCATTAACTTTCATTGTTAATTCCTTTCTTTTCATGAGTTATCTCAAAGTGAAGGGTAATCATGGGTTGACATTAGGGATGAAAACAAATGTGAATATATTCGTATCCGATCCGCTATCGCATTCGTTTTATACATATTTTGACATTCGTATTCGTATTCATTTTAAAATGGATGCAGATATGGATATCACTTTGACATTCGCTAATATTCCCATTCGTATTCATATATTCGTTTTCACACATAATTATCGTAATATATTTATTTATAAAAGTGCATAACAATATTTTATGATTGCATTCACCATTGTTGATATAATTGTTATGAAATTACAATATCTGGTATATCTATTTTATGTTTAAACCATCCTAAACGTGTATATTACTAAATTATTTCTGTTATTATTCGTATTTGATTCGTATTCGTTTTACATTCGTATTCGTTTTTAAGGATATGGTAACATATTTTTCACATTGGTCAATATTCGTATCCACATTCGTATTCGTATTTTAAAATGGATAAGGATATGATTATACATATATTCGTATCCGTATCCGACCGTTTTCATCCCTAGTTGACATACAATCTGTCAGTGTAATATTTTGACACATAGGATCATGACAATTTCAAATAGGCTTATATAATATAGATTGAAACTTAAAAAAATATGTTGACTGTATGATGAATAATCAATTCAAAAAAAAAACTAGAGAAAGGACTTTGAGGGAAATGACCATAATGAGACTAAGTCTAAGTAGAATTTAGAGGTTTAATTTTTAGAGGAATCATAAGACCCTACTAGATCAGCAACCTTGTATAATAATGAGTTTTTTAGAAGAATGATTAACAATCTCTTTGTTCTTCCTTAAACTTTGATACAATATTGTTTATAGGACATTTACAACAATAAGTGATATACATATTGCTTAGTCTTTTTGCAAAATAAGACTTTCATTTTATTAGTCTATTGTAGATAGTGCAATCCAATAATGCTCTTATTATATCATAAGATTAAGATGTAATATAATTACAAACTTGGAAAGAAATTTGACTAAATTTTTGGTCATTCGTATTTCGTCAATCAACTAACAACAGAGACTTAAATTCTATATTTTAATTTTAAACTTTTTATGAAAGGTAAATTTCGTTAATGGATGTGCTCTGTTTTAACAGAACTGATGCTTATTACTTTATTTAAAACTTACCTTAATAGTTTTAATTAAGATGATGATATTAACAAGTAAAATTAAAGACCAGAAGTTAATTTTTGTAGTAATATACCGTCACAAATTCCTGTATGTTTGATCACAATCGTTTTAGCTAAATTCTTTAAAACTAATGCTCAGCTCATTTAGAAACTTCCACTGTCCCGGTATGCGCAGGTTTGTGATCCGACACACATATAATGACCGATCCACTAATTGCTATAAACTACTTGCTCTTTCAAAGAAATAGGTCAGACCAACTGATTCAACACGAGTAGAACATTCAGAATTCTATGGCATCCCAGAAGTGTGTACACCTATGTGTATTTTTATAAACGATTAGATGTAGAGGACTTATTTACTGAGATTGTTAATAAAATCATCTTAGATACAATAGAAGAGATTACACATATTTCTCTCTATTAAAAGAATATCACTTGATCTTAGAACTTGGGGCCTATTTCTGGTTACAGTAATTGTACTAATAAGAACAAGCTTTGGCCACTTCAATTGATTAAATACAAAACCACTCTGTCCAGAACCCGACTTTCAAAAGAAATGATTTGATTGAGAAATTGAATTTTTTTTTAAGAGCAGAGAATTCCTAATTAGACCTAAAATTTATAGATTCGAGAGTTTATTTCATAAGATAAGATCCCAAGTTTCCAGCACAGGGAATTGTTGTATAAGATACACGTATGGCAGCAAAGATGAGATGGGATTTGTACCTTAAAAAATGGTAGAATCAGATCTTGATGTTACATGCAAGGCAGAAAATTTGAAGTATCAGCTCCCTTGGAGTGGTTGAAAGTGAGTTGAGTTTGGGCAACAATTGATCTAAATGGTAACAGCAGCTGTCTTTCATGGAGCGGCAGTCATCGGGCTTGAGGAAGGTGGGGAGCAGCTGCAAAGCCTGCAATAGGCTGCAGCATGCAGCAGGAGGAGCACCCAATCTGGTTGTCGTTGGATGGAAACTTGAAAACCAAATGAAGGAAAAGGAGGTGGTATAAATAAGGAAGATGATGCCTCTTTTTGTGGACAAGTGGTGAAAAGGCAAAGCCATGTGGACTGATAATATAAAAGGATCAACGGCTGGATTGTGTTGTTTTTTTTTCTCCAGACTGTGTGTAGTGTAGCAGAATTTAAATATATATTTTTTATATTCAAAAAATTTCTTTATTTGACATACTTAAAATCAATCGTACGCGCATCTCGGGCCTTCGTTTTCGACGCGAAGTATCTTGATTTGATCGTCTCTGGACGACGACCAAAATGAGTATAATATCGATATACTTTTGATCTAGTTTAGATGCTCGAGATTTTCGGATACGGGTTTTGTTTAAGGTTAAATTTTACGATTTAAAAATATCAAACGACCTCCGATTGACGAGCGGTCGATTCCGTTGGTCTCGTGTCGTCGTATCGGATCTAATGACGGTTTCGGTTTGTTTTGCGGTTTCCGAATTTGCGTCGCGGCTTTTCACGGCACGCATTACGAAGAGACCGATTTTTGGTCGATTTCGTCCGAACGACTTTTGATTTATGATCAATTGGTCGTTTTAGGTTGTTTAGTATTGACCGACAACGTTTTTGGGTTCATTAGACCCAAAATCGGACGAGTTCGGTTTTGTTAGAATATGGACGCTACAATTTCAGAAGTTTATTATGATATATTCAAATTAACTCGTAACTCAACCTACAATTTTGATTTCAACTGTTAAATATATTGTGATTAAATTTTTTTTTCTGATTTAAAATCTAAGCATCCATTATAATATCTATTGTGAAATTGTTTCTTCCCCTGACAGAGGACCGGCTTTTTTTCCTGAGAACAGAAATGCTCTTTTATTTCTGTCATCTTGTACAGTTTGAACATTCAAGCATAATGCTGTCATGTAAATCAATTCTTCAGATATGCATGGTTATTTGAATGGTTGGATAATATATTTACCATTCTAATCAACCATAAAATGGATGACTCTTCGGCCATGTTATTGAAAGCTGCCTCTCACGGTCTCACCCCACACCACTCCACCCAGCCCATCCGAGACACCCAACACACATGGGAGCTACTCTCATGTCATGTCCCTGATGTTTAGCAAACAACAACAACAAAACCTTTTCCCACATTAAGTAGGGTCGGTTACATGGATTCTTTGCCTCCATTTAGATCTATCTTGGGTCATTCTCAGGCTTAGATCCAAAAAACTACGATACCTTCGTATAGTCTCATTCCAACACTTCTTGGGCCTTCCTCACCCTCTTTTAGCCAGGACAACATTCCAAAACTCACATCTCCTCACCGGTAAATGGCCAAACCACCGTAAGCGATTTTCTCGCATCTTATCCTCGATCGGAGCTACACCAACTTTCATTCTGATGGCATCATTCCGAATGCGATCTTTACGTATGTGTCCACACATCCACCTTAGCATTTTCATTTCTGCTACTGTCATTCTCTGCACATGTCTATGGTTCACATGCCAACATTTAGATCCATAGAGCATAGTGATAAATCTGGGATTCATCACACTAAAAGATAAAAATAAAGCTTCGTTCCCGAGTAATTAGCTGCATTTCATCATTTACTTTGCATTTTTACCATTCTTGCACTTAAAATTAATATATGCATTTTAGCATGCATAATTGCATTCATAATTATCTTCACATTTTCATCTAACTTCATGCATTTTTAATTAATTCAGCTAACTCCGATTGACCTCAAATTACTTCCATTGTGTACATATTACTAACAAGATTAAAGGAAAAATAAAAAATTGTTAATTCAAATAATTGGCCCGTGAGACAAAAACCTAATTTCACAATAGACAGACTAAAATGCGCATATCTTCTTCATACAATGTCTGATTTAGGTCTACTCACTTTTAAGTAATATATATTCAAAGACCCATTTCATAAAAATCGGAGCTCATATGTGAAAGTTGGATTTTTGGCCTCTTTTGCGCATGGTACATTTTCGTCGATTTTAACTTATCACTTCATGTGCATATTTCATCCATTCTAACTATTTTCTCTTTCGTTTCTCTAATTCATTCATTGTTTTAATATATCATATAAAATCAAAATAAAAAAATTCAGAAAAAGGCAAAGAAAAAGGCTAATTCTGACTTGAGTTTATTTCTAACCTACTTGTAGATAATTAACTTCCCTAATTTTTTTGAGTTCATTGCACTATTTCATAGCATGTTTGATTTTTTCTTGCATTTATTTATCATCAGAAAATCAAATAAAAATTTCAAAAGCTAAAAAAATGGTATTTTACATACATAAAATATCACCAAAAATCACATATATTGCATTCCTTATTCCATTCGCATTTGAATCCTTCGTAAACATTGTAGAACATGATTAGGTGCGCATTTTTCATGTTCACTTTTGCATCCGAGTCCATTTATTATTTTTAGTCCTTCATAAACATTTTTTCTTTGCATTTTAAGTCTTAGTCAAAGGGTTGGTCAAAGTCTACACCACTTGGCATCCTCGCATTGGAGCCACCTAGCTCCTAGTCACTTCCCCTCATTTTTCTCTCTCCTCACGTGCCTATTACGTGAGTCATCTCACATGCTTCCTTCTCTCCTCATGTACTGAGCACGCATGATTCTACCATCTTCCTGGTCACGTGCAAGGCACACGACCCTCTTCCGTCCCCGCCTTCAGCCATCACCCTTCCCCAGCCTGCTTCGCACGGCATGTCCCCTACCTCTGCACCAGCCACTTACCCCAACTGCTTCTCCGCCCCATCATCTCTCTCTTTCCTCGACTCGCGGAACCCATCATCGATGCCCACAACCTCCGGCTTCTACCTTCAGCTCTGTAGTCTCTCTGCGAGATAACCCCAACAACTTATGTCTTATCCCATCGCTGTTGAACCTTATCTCCTCCGGTCGGTCGTCTCGATTTCTCTCTATCCCTCACGTCAACCAACTGCTCGCCCGATTCTCAGGCGCCCCTCTCTATATAAACCCATCATCGCCGACGATTCCCATCATCCACCATCTTCGAGAAATCAAGAGAAAGACCGGCTCCTTCAGCTTTGCAAAATCCTCGGTGACAGCGAGGGCTTGAGCTTGACGACGACGAGGTTTGTCTTCCAGGCGAGATCCAAGGTGTATCTTCTCTGGTGTCCTTGCTACAACTGCTCCAAACAGTAGCCCAGCTCCGTCGGCCCCGTGACGTTGAGCGACAACACGAAGCCCTCCTCAGAGCTTCGATTCTCATGTGATCATCCATTCTCGACCAGCAGGTAAACTTCTCCTTCTTCATCTTCCTCTCTTCTCCCCCTTTCTTCCTCTGTTTTTCATCTTTTCCCCTGTTTCCTTATTCTTCCCAATCGCCTCCTCTCTTCATCGTCCCCATCTGCCCACCGTCCGTTATCTCCTCCGTTAATCACAACGACCCTCGAAAAGGGTCGAGCCCGTTCGCCCTTCCCCTTGTCTCTGTGCTCCAATGTTGCAGGTGTAATCACGGAGCTCACATCACCGCCAGCGCCAATTCCACCTTAGCTCGCCCTTCGCCGACGTGCTTCGAGCTACTTCAGCAACCCCTCTGCTGCAGCAGCACTCCATCCACCTCTATAGTTGTTCGCCAATCCAACCACCGCGTATTCCCTTAGGCCGGTCGTGTGTCGACTGACCGAAGGGAGCTTCTCTCTCAACAGCGGTCTGCCTCCGCCACGCACAGCAGAAGCATGGCCCCTACCCCGCACGACCACCACCAGCAGCACCCTCCCTCACCCAAGAGCAACTCCACCGCTCCTATGGGCGTGAGCTTCCATCAGTCAGTCGGTCTCCGCCACCCTGTTCCAAGAACCCCACCGCCTCGGATCATCCACCCATATCCTCATCCCCTCCTCATGTGCTCTGTGCGTGAGGGAGGGAAATTTGTGGAGCAAGCCCCCACAATCTCCGCACATCGCCCGTGCCCCCCGCCTTCAGTCATCACGTACAACACACGAGCACAGTGGAAAAAAAAATCACTCGAGCCCTTGACACTCTGTAGAATTTCAGATCTTCCCCTGCTGTGGGTAAATTTCAGAGGATCCAATGGTTTACAGAAATTACAAATCAGTCCTCTTTAAGGGTATATCTGCAAAACTATTAATTATTTTTATTATAATTTAGTCCCCGAACTTCAATCATTCATATCTTGAGCGTTACTTATCGTATTCTCGCATTCTTGGTGTCGTTTTAATCCCTGATTTATTATCTTTCATATAGAACGTTGAGATTTACCTTTTGAGATATTATTTGACATGAATAAACTTGAGGATGTTTATTTGATTACTTTGGACATATGTATTGATATTAATGGATTCTCTTGCTCATTAAATTGTGCTCTGATTTATTCGGGGAATTTGGTTAGAGCTTAATGAAATAATTATTTGCGTTAATCTCTGGATAATTGGCTTGGGTCATAGCTTGCTTCACTTGCTCCACATTCACCTTCATCCTCGCATCAACATTTTGCATCATTAAAAAATAAAACAATAGTGCATTTACTTATTTCTCACCACATAACATGCCGTTATTTCCTTGCATTAAAATTATTTTGTAAAATTCATTCATCATGTTTCTTTATGTAATTAAGTACATCTTTTCAATTAAAAAGTAAAAAAAAGAACAAAAATATGTCTTTATTTGAAATCCTATTCTCTAAGATCTACTATAAATTAACCTAAGGAGACAGTTACCTCCATGAATTCGACCTTGGACTTCCCAAGTAAAAAAAGTTGACCGCTCGCTTTAATTGACATAATAATTTAAATAGTGGTTTTTTATCAATCCTAATTTGCCCGACTGCAACGATCAATTTAAACGTTGATTTTGCAAGATTAACCAGGGCATTTTAGGGTTCTTCACATGGCATCTCTCACAGCTGCTTTGAAAAACTTTCATTTGATTTTCAAAAGAATTTTCTTATCACAGAGAACAATAGAGGTTCCTCTCCACTTTAGCCAACCTGCATTTATTCTATGTGTAACATCTCCATCAATTTCCCCATCATGTTGTAAAATAGATCCCAAGTATCTAAAAGAATCTCTCTTCTGAATATTATCATCATCTCTCTTAACCTCAATTCCTTCACCATTGCTTCCATCAAAGGTACACTCCATATATTCAGTCTTAGTCCTACTTATATGAAATCCTTTAGTCTCCAATGCATGTCTCCACTCTCCAGACCTCAAGCTTCTCATTTACACCATCTTTAGTCTCATCAATCAACACACTATCATCAACGAATAACATACAACAAGGTATCTCATCCTGAATGTGACTTGTCAACTCGTCCATAATCAAAGTAAAAAGGAATGAACTCAAAGTTGAACATTGATGCAGACCAATGTTGATGTCAAAATAGTCAGTCTTCCCAGACTGTATCCTTACACAAGATGAAACCCTATCATACATATCTTTTATGAGGTTATGTATAAGACGTTTAGTATTTTTAGAAAAAAGCCTTGGAAATAAATCCGATGTTGGACATGGTTCATTAGTATATATATAGGTAAATGGTCATCGACACATGATATTCTGAGTGTATCATCTACCTAAAAGGGTGCACCTGACGATCTCATGGGTCTTAAAAAGTTATAATGGGAGTTACATATGCTAACCTTTCTTTTGTTTTTTGGGATGAATAGTCAGCCAAGCAAGATGCTTTATCCATAGTCGGCCATATCGCGATATATCGTTAATATATCAGTATCGATCAAGAGGGGATTTCGATATCAAGATATATATCTATTTATCGAGTATCAGTGATATATCGCGTGTCAGCGATATATCGCCGATATAGGAATCTTCCAACGTGGAATTCCATCGATATCAGTTCCCATATCTCCTAATATCGGTCCAGATCACTTATTTCGACCCTTTCTTCCTCCAAGCTCTTCTCCAAAGGTCTTCCTTCTTCCTTCCTCGAGGTAACATCTAGATCTATTCTGATTTCTTTGCTGAAATTTTGAAATTTGTTAGGGCTTTTGTTCGTAGTTGTTAGGTAATAAACATTCTTGTTTTTTGGTAAGACTTGAAGTATTTATTGAGATATTTATGGAACTAATTTGGGGTTTTTGAGTTATGTTGTGAAATTAAGTTAAGTTATGGAAGAATAAAGCCAGATCTCAGGTTCCTTGAGGTAACATCTAGATATACTCCGATTTCTTTGTTGAAATTGTGAAATTTGTTAGGGCTTTTGTTCGTAATTGTTAGGTAATGCATATTCTTGTTTTTTTTGGTAAGACTAGAAGTATTTATTGAGATATTTGGGGAACTAATTTAGGGTTTTTGAGTTATGTTGTGAAATTAAGTTAAGTTATGAAAGAATAAAGCTAGATCTCATGTTCTAGACATAGAAAACATGATTCTATGATGATTTATGTCAACTAAAAATTAGTAATCAATTAAATCAGTGAATTAAAAATTAAATCTATAATTCAACGAGATACTTAGGGAATTGATATGAGGTTTTGAGTTATGTTTTAAATTAAGTTAAGTTGTGAAAGAATAAAGTCGGATCTCATGTCTCATGTTCTAGACAAAATAAACAAGATTCTATGGTGATTTATGTGAACTAAAAATGTTAACTAAAAATCAGTATTTAATTAAATATGAAAATTAAAATAAAAAATTAGTAAATAATTGATTATTCTCCTCATATGTCTCACGAATGTTTATTATGTAATTTCTTTACAGATTTCAGGCTTCAGTAATCAACATCGTGGGTTCACACTCCGGTTCGGAATCTGATGGTTCTTGTCATCAATTGGACAATGGAGAGATTGGTTGGAGATATGCTACCGCTCCACATGTCAACAAATCGAAATCGCAGTGTAACTTATGTGGGAAGAAGTTGAGAGGAGGGAGGATTACGAGATTGAAGCACCATCTTGTTGGCAACAATAAGAATGTTGTCAAGTGCACTCATTGTCCAAGAGATGTGAGGGAGTTGGTGAAGGCCAACTTGGAGGGAAGAAGGACAAGGATGTGAAGAGGTACATAAGGGATGAACATTTCAAAGAATTCATGTTCGAGAAGGAGTTCAATGTCCTCTCCGATTCATAGGATGGCGACTTTGTCTACCCCGCTGACATTCAGACCACAACGAAGAGGAGGGCGGCAAAAGAGTCTATGAGGAGCAAGTTCGAGAGGAGAGAACTCGGTGGTGCACGTGGCGACTTCCATGGTGCCGGTGGAAGTGGAAGCGGTTCTGGAGGCTTACCAATACTACCACCCACCAAAAAACACAAGGCAAAGGGACTAGAACCCTTCTTGACAAGGAGTGGATCCATGCATGTAACACTCGGGTCCAAACCACCCGATTCCAATCCCGAATCTGACCCAACTCGGATCCACATGCAGCAACAACAACAACAAAACCTTTTCCCACTTTAAGTAGGGTCGACTACATGGATTTTTTGCCTCTATTCAGATCTATCTTGGTCATTTTCGGGCTTAGATTTAAAAAATTAAGATCCCTTCGTATAGTCTCATTCAAACACTTCTTGGGCCTTCCACGCCCTCTTTTAGCCGGCTCAACATTCCAAAACTCACATCTTCTTACCGGTGCATCATCTAACCTCCTTTGCACATGGTCAAGCCACCTTAAGCGATTTTCTCGCATCTTATCTTCGATCAGAGCTAAACCCACTTTCATTCTGATGGCATCATCCCGAATCCGATCTTTACATGTGTGTCCACACATCCACCTTAGCCTTATCATTTTCATTTCTGCTATTGCCATTCTATGCGCATGTCTATGGTTCACAAGCCAACATTTAGATCCATAGAGCATAACATGTCTCACAGCTACTTTATAAAACTTTCCTTTGATTTTCAAAGGGATTTTCCTATTACAGAGAACAGTAGAGGCTCCTCTCCACTTTAGCCAACTTGCGCTTATTCTACTTGTAACATCTCCGTTAGTTTCTCCATCATGTTGCAAAATAGATCCCAAGTATCTAAAAGAATCTCTCTTCTGAATGTTATCATCACCAATCTTAGCATCGATTCCTTCACTATTGCTTTTGCTTCCATCAAAAGTGCACTCCATATATTCAGTCTTAGCCCTACTTATACGAAATCCTTTAGTCTCCAAAGCATGTCTCCAGACCTCAAGCTTTTCAGTTAGTCCATCTCTAATCTCATCAATCAACACAATATCATCAACGAATAACATACACCAAGGTATCTCATCATGAATGTGACTTGTCAACTCGTCCATAATCAAAGTAAAAAGGAATGGACTCAAAGTTGAACCTTGATGCGGGTCAGTGTTGATATCAAAATAGTCAGTCGTACCAGACTGTATCCTTACACAAGATGAAGCCCTATCATACATATCTTCTATGAGGTTAATGTATAGGACATATACTTGTCTCTTCTCCAAAACTCTCCACAATATCTCCTGTGGGACAAAATCATAAGCCTTCTCTAAATCAATAAAAATCATATGGAGTTTATTCCTTTTACCTATGTAAATCTCAATTGTTCTCCTCAGCAAGTGGATGGCTTCAATAGTTGAGCGACCTGGCATGATTCCGAATTGGTTTTTCTTTTACTTTGGAAACTTGCCTCAACCTTCTTTCGATCACACGTTCCCAAATTTTCATAGTGTGACTCATCAGCTTGATGCCTCTGTAATTTGAACAATTTGAATGTCTCCTTTGTTCTTATAAAGAGGCATCACGATGCTTCTCCTCCATTCTTCTGGTATTTTCTTGCTTCGCTAAAGAACATTGAATAAATTTGTACGCCAAGTCAAACCACGTTTACCTAAAACTCTCCAAACTTCTACAGGAATGTCATCAGGTCCTACACCTTTCCCATGTCTCATAACCTTCAAATCCTCCTCTACTTCCTTTGTATTCGTCTGTAACTTGCACGGTTCAAGTGACTTTCACTACTAGCTAGATTTTCCAAAGTGATCTCTCTATTTCCTTCCCAATGAAAAGCTTATGGAAGTATTGCTTCCATCTAGTCTCTATATCATTCTGAGTAATAAGCACGCAACCTTCCTCATCCTTAATGCATCTTACGTGAGAAAGACCTTTGGTCTTTCTCTTGCTTTAGCCAGCCTGAATATATCCTTCTAACCCTCCTTAGAATCGAGATATTTGTACAAAACTTCATAAGCTTTTGACTTAGCTTCGCTTACCGCCTTCTTTGCTTCCTTCTTAGCTATTTTGTATTTTGTGATAATTTCATCTGTTCTATCTTTAGACATAGATTTAAAGCAAACTCTTTTAATTTTGAGCTTCTCTTGCACCCTCCACTCTGCCACTAAGCCTCCTTTTGGCCTGGAGCTCCTCCCTTTGACTCGCCTAACGTCTCTTTGGCTACCCTTCGGATACTAGATGCTACCACCTCCCACATTTTGGGTCCGCATGACCTGATAAAAATTCGATCATGGATCGATCGACAGATGGCGGATCGGATTCCATTCAGATGTGTTTGGCCAAAAATTGATGACATTGTACCTTGTCGCAGAAAAAGCCTGTAACGTGATCCGGACATCAATGTTAATGGAAGTCATCACTAATTCCGTTTCGACAAATCAGAACCAACGAAATTGACCGTTTGTCGATCGGAGATTGTTTGACCGATTTTAATCTCAAAGTTTAATGATGAATCAAAACCGTATCTTGCTGATTTCTGAACTCATCTTATGTTATAAAATATTATATTGGACTTATTTTGATCGTCATTCTGAGACTGTTGAAATGGACCATTATACTCTCATATCAGAGATCCGAGGGGGTAGTTACGAAGGTTTGAGTGTGTTATTAAAGAAGAAAATGAGAGATGGAAAAATCACAGAACACCACACGTGTATCACCCTTTCTCCTCAAATTCGACACATACCCCCTTTCATCCCCTTATTTCTATCACCAATTTTCTTTTCTTCTTCCCTCATCCTCTTCTTCTTCTTCTCCTCTTCCCCAACGGAACTCATCTCCATTTCTTCTCCTTCTCCTTGTTGCTGCTACTGAAGGTCTGTAAGTACATCCAATATACTCTTTAAGCGGTCTGCCATCTCCTGATCGTCCTTAGACGTCATGCTGCGCAAGAACTAACATCATTAGTCATCATGGTGGGTATTCACAAGTATGATTGACTATGCTTTTCTCTTCTTTAGATTACTATATGAACATTAGATGCAAAAGGTGGATTGCTGGTGACACATGTTGTCACTGTTGTAAAAGTCGACCGACTAGGTTGATTAGTCAGTTTCACTAGTCGAGTATGGGGGTAGCCGAATCGACTAGGCCTAGTCAGTCATTAGTCGGTCAACCCGACAGTTCGACTAGTCGGCCTAGTCAGCCTACTACTCGACCGACTTTTACATAAAGATTTTTAATTTTTTATTTTTTTCGATTTTTTTTAAAGCAAACTTACTCTAATATGCTTAATGTTATATTTAAAGACAATTACTTCTTTTATTTCATTATGATTGTATAGAAAATATACAAATCAAAGTAAATATTATAAGAATATGTGTATAAAAATTGATTTATATATTTAAAATAGTTAAAAATTCAAAATCGACTAATGGCTGACTAAATCCGATTAGTCGTCCGACTGCCGATTAATCCTTAGTCAGTGACCCCGATGATCGAGTACCGACTACCGTTTTCTGCAACCTTACATGTGGTTATTCAATTTCAATGTCATTCATTCCCTCTTAGGCCCCGTTTGTTTGATTGGAAAGGAATTGCAATGGAATGGAATCAAGACAAGAATGGAATTAACAATAGAATGGAAAGGAAAAAGTTTTTCCATTCCATTGTTTGGATCTAATTAGGAATTTAATATTTTATTATGAGGCATGTTTGTTTCTTATATTTGGAAAGGGAAATGAATAGAAAGAAAATAACATTTCTTTGATACATTTCGTTAAGTAGAAAAAATAACTGGTATTTTCAAACTTATTTTTTATATAATCGATATATTTCATATAAAGAATAAATAATCAAATTTAAATAGAAACTACTTTATTTTTTTCATACAATTGATATATTTGATATATCAATATCCATATCCGCTACAATATTTTATTACCATATCTATATTCATATTCTAAAGAAATTGAAAATGTCATGGGTATCCGTATTTATAAAATAAAATAAAAACACATATCCATGTCCGTGTACGTATCCATTAAAATATAACCCGTGTCCATATCCTAAAAAACTAAAGATGGTATCTGTATCAATATCTATTACTGTAAAAAATAAAACCCATATGTCCATATCCGCTTTCGTAAAAAACATCATCCATGTCCATATATGTATCTGTAGAAAAACTAAAATCCATATCCATATCCGTATATGTATTTGCTAGAATATAATCAGTATCCATATCTTACAAAAAATTGCATCCGTTTCCATATCCATATTAGAAAAAAATATATATCTCTGTCCATATCCATATCTGGAAAAAAATAAAAAAAACATATCCGTGTTTGTATCTGTATCCGTAAATAAATCATATCTAATATATTTTATCTTTCTAATAGATATATTTAATATATATGTATTCGTATCAACTGGAATATCTTGTAACCATATTTGTATCTATATCCAAAAAAATAAATTGTATCTGTACCTGTATCTGCAAAAAATATCACATATCCATGCTAATATCCATATATGCATATATTAGTAACTTATCCAATCGTTTGCATCCATATATTTGTATCTATGTCAGTGTCCATATATCCATGTCCAAAAAAAATCATATCCATGTCGGTGTCCAAAAAATATCCAAAAAAAGAAAAACACATATTCATGTCGATAATCATATATTAGTAACAATGATATATAATTAAAATATTAAAGAAGAATATATTCATTAGCATTGGTAAGGAATGGAATCCCAATTCCTAGGGGGGTACCTAGGAATGGCAATTCCCATGAATGAGGGAATCAGGTTTCCTTTGTAATCGTTATTCCTGCATAAAGTTGATCTAACAAACAAAGAAATGGAATCGAGAAAGGAATGACGATTCCATTCCCTCCTCTATTCCTGCATAACAAACGGGGCCTTAGACTCGCGACAAGTCGGAGGACTGTTGCTATTCTGGAACTCAATGCGATTGGAATTACATTACCGCGAATGTGTGTAGCAGGGTAGCTCTGCTCTGATACCATGTATGTGGCACCCCGTGATTAGGGTTACTTGTTTCTCCATCTTGGAGTTATGTAAGGTACCCTCAAAAGTGAACTCGAGAAAATCTGGAATAATGAAGACAACTATCTTCCTAAAGCAATCAACCAAGGTATGATGAGCCGACAACCAATCCATACCCAAAATCAGGTCAAATTCATCAAGCTGCAATAAGAGATAGTCAGCGATCATCTCGTGACCGCCAATCGACATTGGTAAACCGTTGACCATCAATTTAATCATGAATAATTGGCCACCTGGCTTACGGATGTAGTATGGAGGATCTATGACCTCTGCAACTCTACCCACTGAAACTACTAATCTTGTAGCGATAAATGAATGGGTCGCACTAGAATCAAATAAAACATGGAAAGGACGTCTTAAGACCGAGACCATACCTTTCACTACAATAGTCGTTGAACGTGCCTACTCCTGAGTCACTGCATGAAGTTGTCCCTGCCGTGCTGGTGTAGCACTCAAGCCAGCCACACTCTGCGTCTGTCTTTGCAGCCTCATGAAGTTGGAGTTCCCACCACGAAAACTCCCTGTATTGTGTCTGTGGTTAAGAAGGTTATTGCTGAGATCGAGGTGTACTAGGAGTCTGTAGGCACTAAGACCAGTAGGGACCCCACTGATGACACAAAAAACACCATACTGACGGGGTAGGCATAGCAGATGTGTTGGCGCTCTGGGTTGGTCTTGCTACGGATCTCCTCTCTCTCTGCGACCCAGATGGTCGTGCTGCACTGGTTTCATGACTGGCCAGTGCTCCACCCAGGGTAGTCACGAGAGAGGAGCGAGCACTGCCAGAAAATGTTGATCTCGAAGGGTGGAATCGCCGGACTGATCTCTGCTGCTGAAATGGCCGTCGTATCGGTCCAGATGTCCGTTGTGGTACATGTGCTGCCCCAGATGAACTCCCGAAATGTCTTCTCTCTAATATCCTTAAACTTCTCCGCTGCGTCAGTAGCCTCAGAGATGGATGTGAGGCGCAATCCAGATTACTTCTCTTATACATCTTCCCTCATCCCCCTGACGAACTCCTCCAAATTCTCCCGTGGAAAAGCAACCACTGATGTTGTATGGCGGGACAACTCGGTGTAACGTACAAATATTGTTTGGTTGTCATCTGTCCATGTCTAAGCTCTGTAAAGAGTCAGCTCTGAGAATTCTTCCACTTTACAGAGAAGAAGTGAGATCAGAAGCTAGTATCAAAGTCATCCCAAGTGGGCTCATGCCCCATCTCTGACATTGTCGCCTCCCACTACCTCTCGACAAAATCAGTCAAGGAGTATTCCGCAAAAGGTTGCCACACGTCTTGTGGCACGCGAATCATCCGGAGTACTTTCACCTTCTTCAACCACTGCTCTGCCTCATCTGGTGTCCCTATGCCTTTGAAGTTTGAACGCGGGTATGTTAACCCGCAGGTATGATGTGAAAATTGACTTATGTCTATGTACGATCGAGTGGTCGTGCATTGTCTCATATGCAAAAGGTAAAGAATCTAGCTCTCTCCCATAATCTTCATCATCTGGTTCGTGTACTGGTGTCCCCTCAGACAGGACACCGGACTGGGGGTGGTGAACCTCCACAAGTTGAGGAGGTTGCTCGTGTGGCATTCCATCCTGAGAGGGATGGTAGGAAAAGTCCAACGGCTCTTCAAATCTCATCTCTATGTCTGTTTATCGGCTATCTCCACCTGCTGGGTTAATATCTGATCCTGCTTGAGAGCCTTCGTGATTCAGTAGCTTATGAGATCGTGTGATAGAAGGTCAGTGGGCATACCATTGGATCAGAAACAAATACATTCGGGCTATCAAGGATGAATGCGATGATGTTGTGGTGACGGAGTCCATCTTGTGGAAGGCTGGCCGGGTCGTTGTGTCGGATAATGAGCATTTGCGTAGAGACATCCTTGATGAGTCACACAGTTCACGGTTATCTATTAATCATGGCAGTACAAAAATGTATCATGATTAACACAAGCATTTCTGGTGGGATGATGAATCTGTGATTCATCACATCAAAAGTCAAAAATAGAGCCTTGTTCCTGAGAAAATAGAGGCATATTTCCTTTTATCTTGCATAAATAACACTCATGCATGCATCCATAATTCATGCATTTTAGCAGCTCATCTGCATTTAAATAAGAAGCCAAAAATCCCCTGTAAAATACCTCTTCATCAAAATAACTTCTTCTCTATAATATATGTATATATTCCTTAATAATATAGGGAAAATTGCTAAAAATCACCCTTGTAGAATAGCCACAATAGCCGGAGAACCCTTGTACATTAAAACACAAATAAAGCCCTCATACAAACTCCTAATTAGGTCTACTCACTCTTAGAAGACTACATATTAAAAGACCTTCAAAATGAGACTAATTTCATTGAAATTGGAGCTTGTATGAGAAACTTGGGTTTTTGGGTCATTTTGTATACTACATATGTATATTTATGTATCTTTGTATTTATGTATCATATTTGACCTCATCCCCGTCTTTGGTCAACATGAAACTTGTAGATCTCATCAAGATCTACAACTTTCATGTTTTGAGTTTTTCCAAATTCAGCTTTCTCTTCTCTCTACACGTGTTTCTTCATCCAGCCATTCACAGCAGGCCACGTGGCGCCCTCTGATTGCGCCACGCGGCCCGCTGCCCATCGCCTCATCCGCCCGCGCCTCCCGCCGTTGGATCGCGCTTCTGATCCAACGGTCCAGTTCTTTCCACGCACCTCCTTTCTCCTGGCCGTCAGATCTCCCCCGCGCTCCATCTGATCCCTCCATTTGCGCCTCTTCCTCAGCCAGACACGTGGTGCATCCATCCACCGTTGGATCGCGCGTCTGATCTTCCATCTCAGCCGATGCTTCCCCCGTGATCCTCATCCACTCGATCGACCCCCACTATCCATCATAGCCGTTCGTAACCGCCGAAGCCACAGCGCGCCACGTGGCGCTTCCATCCGCCTCTGATCGCTCCTTCCCTGATCGGATCACCACCGTCACTCCACGCTCTGATCTCCACCGTTGGATCACAAGATCCAACGGTGGAGACCTCGTCTCCTACCTCCAGGCGCCCCTCTCCCCCACATCCCTTGCCTTGCGGGAGGGGCGCCCCCTTTCCTTTTCTGGACACACGTCGGCCATCTCCTCTGGCCGCTGACCTCCCCACGACATCCCCCACTCGTCCCTCTCCCTCGCCAGCTCCCTCGAGCACCACCATCTCCACCACACTCGCCCCACGACGGCCACCAACTTCGCCACTCACCCAGCCAGACCACCTCCTTCTCCCTATAAATACCCAGCCACCGGCACCGTTCACCCCCATCCGCCACTCCAGAGAGGTCCCTTGAGCTCCAAGCTTCCTATTGGTGACAGCAATTGGTTGATTTGTCGAGCGACGAAAGAGATCCAACTCCGACGAGATCCACGGCCGCCGCCGCCGTGCCGCAGCCTCCCTCGAGCAGCTGCTAGAGCTCGGGACCCTACCGATCCCTAGAGCGACGACCTGGAGCTCAAAGCTGAGCCCCATTCCCCAGGTAACTCCCTTCATCCGTCCTCCAATCTTCTTCTTCTTTTTCTTGGTTTTTCTCCGCTTTTATTCGCCGTCACCAGCCATCTTCGCGCCTCCCAATCACTCCGACGAGCTTCGTGTTGGAGCTCTGATCCTCGCTGGCCTCTCTACACCTTCAGACACTCTACTCCACCATCCATCGACCTTCAGCTCCGCCACCTGGCTGGAGCTCCGTCACCCGACCACCTCCCTTCGCCTCAGGCCTCGCCGATCACTCCACTCTCCTCCACGAACACCTGCACGCCTCGGCTATACGTCTAACCCTTTGCAGGTCCTAAATTCATCATTGGCCGGAGCCTCGCCGGAGCTCCCTTCGAGCTTCATCGACACAGAGCTCCAGCACCGCTCCCAGGATCCAGAGGCCACCGGAGGCTTCGCCGTGTACTTCCGCTTCTTCCGAGCTACGTGGGAGCTGACGAAGCTTTTCATCGGCGCTTGGCAACCGAGGCGGAGCTAGGCGACCTTCACCGGAGCACCGTCTTCTCCTCCGCAGGCGGCGGAGGACCGTTAGAGACGAAGAAGCAACGGCCGTTCGATCATCCGATCGAACGGTCCTCGTCCCGCCACGTACTCCACCACCGCGACAGTCCTCAACCGTTCATCGCGCTTCTGATCGACGCCTCGCCAGTCGCCACGTATCTTCATCGACATCCCTTGGATCCATCTTGATCCAAGGGCCTTCAGGCCGCCACGTCTCCTTATCCGAGCCTCGGCCTCCAAGCCTAGGCTCGGGTGACCCGAAGCTGCACCAAGGCTAGTCCGAACCTCCAGAGGACCCGACCCTCGCTCCAAGCCTCCAACGCCCGCCGAACCTAGGTCGGCCACGTGAGGAGCACGTGCGACCTGGGTTATTTGCACAGACGCCCCCGAAGCTTTTGGAAATTACAAGAAGGTCCCTGTGAAGCAGACCCCACGTGAGGAGCACGTGTCTCGTGGAGAAATTGCATACAAGTCCTGCATGTTATCGGTAATTGCATTTTAGTCCCTGTCAGCATATTTAATTGTTGAAATTTTAATTTCCAGTATTGCATTTACACCCTTGTGTTTGCACGTGTCCCTAGAGTGCATTCTTCATCATTTTGAGATTCTAAAAATTGCATGTTGTTGGAAATTTTGTCCTCCATCTGTTAGTACACGTGTCTGATTTTTGTTGGCTTACTTGAATTATTAATGAATTAATTGGTTCATTGTTGACATATTTTGCCCAGTGATGCCTTTTGATTTTTAATTAATTATCTGTGCCTTCAAAAATCACCAAAAATTCACAGTAGCTTAAGGACTTCATTTCTAACACACCATAAAAATTTCATAGCTTTTGCACGCATATCGAGGCCTAAATAAATAGTTTAGTGATTTTCTTGAATTAATTTTAATTAATTCATTTCACAGTAAATTTAAGTCCTGTTAATTTTCCTAGGTCCCTTATCACTAGACCCACCTAGGATAATTTTAGTTCTTGGAAAAATTGTGATTTGATATTTATTAAAAATTAAATACTAAAAATCACTCTGTCTGTTCATTTAATTCACAGAAAATTTATTTTGAGTCGAAAAATTCCAAAAAAATTAGTGTAGGTCATTTTCTTCATAAATAATCATCTGGCCAATTTTCATTATTTTTGGACTTCATTTGATACATCAATCAAATTAAACGCTAAATTGGCTCACCTTGTCTGCATATGTCTGCATAAAAATTAAAAAGACCAAAAAAAAAATTGATTCTCAAACATCAACACTTGAAGAATTGCTGTAATTCACCTAAGGAGACAGTTGCCTCCCTGAGATCGACCTTGGACTCCACCAAGTAAAAAAATATCACCGCTTAAAATTGATTAAAATCTGATTTAAGTGGTTTTTGATTAATCTCTCGTATCCGACTGCAACGAACACTTAACATTAATTTGGACATTAATTTGACCGAGTTAACATAGGGTGCGGGAGCGTTATCAAAATGGCGCCGTTGCCGGGGAGGCACGGCTTAGGTTAATTTGTAGCATATTTTTGAGTGTTTGATTTTCATCCCCGGGTAGTCTGACCCCCGGTTTTCTTGTAATTATTCTCTCTTTTATTTCTTTGCATTATTTTATTTTTTGAGTCACTCTCTGACCTCACTCTTTTTCTGTGCGAGGAACGCGAGGAGTCTTGGACGCTTCGACGATCAAGAATTTTAATTGAGTGATTAGAGAGGCATTGTAAATTTTTGTTTATTTTTCCTTTGCTTTATTTCCAGCGGTTCCCGTTTGGGATCTCGCGCGTGTAAATATAGTGGAAACCGTGTCCCGTGTGCTGTGTGGGTGATTGGTAATTTAGCTTGCACTAGCGGCTCCTCGAGCCACTCTAGGACTTGTTTGTGCTCGTAATCAATAGGACCACACAACACACTTAAAAGACGCACCTAGACCGCAGGACTTAGTCAAAATTAAACCGTTCTTCACGCTAATAGAACTGCCTGTCTAGGAGCGGCTTTCATCGCCTGCATTTGCATGTAGAATAAAGTTTTCAATTCTGTATTGCATCCTGCATCAACAAGCGAAGGGATCACTGTAAGTACTCTCTACTTAGCATACGCATCATTGATTTCAACTTGCATCGGCTTTTCTCGATTTCCCCCTCTGATTTTCTCATTTAAATTAAAAAGGAAATTAGAACTGTCCGATAGGCGTGCTTTGTGGTGGATAAATTAAAGTGATAACTTAACTTAAAATCGGGACTGCTAACAGTATTGACCAAAAAGGAATAAAAGCTGAAAATTGTTTGCGGGAGACTAATCCCCGACCTTGTTTTCAGGCTGAGTGAGGGTACCTGAGTGTGTGTGAACACCCTAAGGTAGAGCCCAAATCCCCGTCTTCCATATCACGCTCTAACTGATCCTAGCAAATATCACGAGCCGGATATTTTCAGATTCATTGACTAGTACCAAGTAGCCTCCGCCTGTCTCAGGTAGATAGGGGCGAAATTGCGGTACTTCGCGACAAGCTGCCAGTAACCCCCCGGGGTGAAGTTCCGGCCTTGTCAGCCTCCGCCTGCTTGCAGGTAGATAGGGGCGTGGTCACTGAATCCATCGGCTTGGGATAGGAGCGAAGAAAGGAAGGAGCGGCGGTATCTTAGACGACAGGATAAACAGGGAAGACGCATCCAGCTCTGAGCCGACTTCCCTCTAGGCCGCGTAATCCTTGCTAAATTTGCTTGAAATTCACACTTAAAAACTACAAGATTAATTGGACTCAACTTTGAGTCCTTCACTGTGTGAGTGTGAATCCAGGGTCTTGGATTGATCTTGTGCTTGCTTCAGGTAGGAGTAAAATCCTATCTTCTTCTTGCTTCACCAAGATGAGTGACTGGGGAGACCTCGACGCACTATTCACTGATCTCTATATGAGTCCCCCAAGTAACTCGTCTTTCTCGGTCCGAGCGCACCTCGAACCACCCAGGACTCATGACCCTCTTGAGTCCTGGTTCCCTCATGCTCAGGGTGGTTACTCTCAAACCAACCCTTTTATCTCCTCTGAGATTACCGAGGAAAACCATTGCCTCGGGAATCCCTTCCTTGATTCACCCTCTAACACCGACCTTATTTTCCAATCTCCAGAACTAGAGGGAGAAATGCCGCCAAGGATGCCGCCCGATGAGGACCAGATGAGACAGATTCTTAGACGCCTTGCTGAAGCCGAACAGAAAAATGCTGATCTCACTGCACGAATGGGGCAGATAATAGTAGCTGAAGGGATCGACCGACCAATGGTCGATACCTACAACCCGGCGGAGAACGAGATCCAAAATTGGCTAGCACCTGCAGTTCCCGACCAGGCATTCGAGCTGAAGCCCCATTTCCTTAGCCTGCTGCCGAAGTTTAACGGAAACCTCAGCGAAGAGCCTTACACTTTCCTCCGTGACTTCGAACTAGTCTGCAACAATCTTAGCCATCCCAATGTTGGCCAAGATTATATCCGGCTGAAGGCCACCCCGTTTGCCTTAGGAGATAAGGCTGCACATTGGCTGAAAAACCTAGGGGTGGTATGTACTACCTGGATGCAGTTCAAGGACCTCTTCTTGAAGAAGTTCTACCCACTCAGTAGAACCAATCAGATGCGAACAAAGATTGCCAGCTTCGCCCAAGGACCCTGCGAACCGTTCCATGAGGCTTGGGACAGGTTTAATGACTTAGTACAGAAATGCCCATGCCATGGCATTTCTAAGGCAATCTTAGTCCAGACCTTGTTCTGCGGTCTAACCCCAGAGATGCAGGGGTTAGTCAGTGCCGCCTGTGGAGGAAGCTATCTGAACAAGAACGAGTACGCCGTGTGGAAAATCCTAGAGCAGATGGCAGAAACCGGCAGGTCACAGGCCACAAGGGCCTATCAGTTGTCTCCCTCGATTCTATCCAATGAGACAACTAGAAGGACTGTTGCAGATCTGACTGAGGACCTCATCCCCAGCATGGGGATGATTGCAGACAAGCTTACCATGGTCGAGCAGATCCACAAGAGAGTCGCGGAGATGGAGTCTCTTTCGAGCCTTCCCAAGAAGGTGGAGGAACTCTCTGAAAAGGTAGCCAAGATTAAGCTACCTACCCCTTCTGCACCACCTGTACCTGTACATCGAGTCCATCTTGTACAGGAACAGGCACCGGGGTCTCAGAGCAGCTGGGATCAGACCTATACCCAGCCGAACCATCATGCACCCCCACCAGGGACAACTGAATACGAGGAGCCTCCGCCCGTCTACGAGATCAACGGGCTCTGGTATAGCCGTGACCCGCTAGTCCGGCAAATCGAGATGGGGAAGGATCAGGCACATCGCCCAACCCCAGTCTACCAGGAGACCAGGCCCGTCACAATCCCGCGATACCAGTCCAGGCCAGAACAGGGGTACCAGCCGCAGCAGCACACCTACCAGCAGGGGCCAGCACCGCCCCATCAGCAGCAGTATCGGCACGGCCAGCAGGGCCAGTTCAGGACCGCATCCACTCAGCAGCCAGCCCAGCCCACCGAATTGGAGTCCCTCACCTTGGCGATCCAGACCCTGTCTGATAGGGTCCAGCAGATGCAAAACGACTACCTGGACATGAGAACCGACATCAATCGGGTCTCTCGTGCTCAGGACCAACAAATGGCGCCTAGGACTCCAATTCCCGCACAGGTTCAGGCCAACCCAAACAGCATACAGCAGGGCCAGAATCGACCCCGAGATCAGGTATACTATTCAGATAATTATTTATCTGAACATGAGATCCTTTCGTATGATAATGTTAACCATATGTCCCTCAGGAGCGGAAGGACCGTGACCATACCTGATCGGGCACGGGCGCAAAGAGAAGGAACCTCCGAAACTCTACCTGAGGAGAATTCGGAGGAAGAAGAGGAGGAGCATCACCACCGCCACCGCCAGCAGAAGAAGAGGACATCTGAGTCCTCGAAGCACCAGCCCCGCAGTCATCCAGAGTCTGACGACACCGATGAGCCCGCACCTCCATCTGAGGAGGACCATCCAGAAGAAGTGGAGGAAGCATCACCGGTTTCGCCCAAGCATTTTCCTTTTTGTCAGAGTCCGGGTCAGAGTCTGTATAAAAGTCCGAGTCAGAGTCTTGTTCAGGTATCAGTTCCAGCAATTAATGAAGATATTTCAGTTCCAGAACCTGAGTTAATAATCCCTTTCCCCCAAGCTCTCAAGGGTGGGAAGAAGAAAGTCAAAAAAATCCAAAAAGATGACCCTGAGATGGTTGAGTTTTGCAATAAACACATCAAGGTCACAATCCCCTTTGACAAGTTCGTGGAAATGACCCCTGCATTCCAAAAATACCTTAAGGTGAGATGCACACCTACTAGGGTTAGCAGGAAGACCAAAAGCCGTGTTGAGAAACACGTTCTATCAGTAGCCACGACTTGTGCAATAAAAAACTCGTTTCCTCGGAAACGAAGAGACATGGGTGCACACTACGTAGTGAGTCATGTTGATGACATCGCGTTTGCACGCACTCTCCTGGACAATGGTTCCTCGATCAACTTGATGCCCACAGCCCTCTATGAGCGGCTCAATCTCGGACCTCTCAGAAAATCTAGAGCTATCCTTCAGTTTGCTGACAAATCTACTAAGAGGTCCCAAGGAGAGTTAAGGAACATTGTGATCAAAGTCGAGGGTCAAGAATACATGGTGGACTTCACTGTCCTCGATATGGAAACCCCTCGTAATTGGAGAGATTCCCAAATCATTCTAGGTAGGCCCTTCCTCAGAACAGCAGGGGCCTTATTCGATTATAAGAATGGGAAAATTCAGTTCCAAACTCCAGGCGGAGATGAGGAACTTGAGATGAAGCAAACAAGATGGCAGAGACCGGACTCCGAATCCAGCACCGAATACTCTTCTCTCGAAACAGACTGGGAGCATGTAGACTTAGTTGGGCCATGGAGACAGAACCCAGCCAGCACCGATATGTCCATCTCCGTTGAAGATAATCCAGTGCATGAGTCAGTCTGCGAGATCGTTAGGAACGAGTACAGCTCTGAGCCTGCATCGCCCTACATCTTCGATGACGTAGAGGCCCAGTTGGGCCTGTCAGTCCTTACATCCTTAGGACAATCGGAAGATGAGGATGACGAGTCGGACGAGGCGTTTGCCGATTGCATGGAGACCTTTGACGATCCGACTCCAGAGCCGAGCTTGGTGGCAGCCACTACAAAACAGGATCCAGCCACTTCCAACACCGAACCAGATCAGATTGAGCCAGACTTCTTAGACGATCATACCATCCCTGAGCTCAAACCTTTACCCACAACTCTGAAGTATGCCTTCCTTGCGGGCCAAGACAAGAAGTTTCCGGTCATTATCAGTTCGCAATTGACCGAGGAGCAAGAATCTCGCTTGCTAGAGATTCTGGAGAAAAACCGCAAGGCAATAGGCTGGAGCATTTCCGATCTCCACGGGATAAATCCCGCTCTGTGCTCGCACCATATTTACTTGGAAAATGAAGCCAAACCCTCTCGTGAATTCCAACGCCGGTTGAATCCAAATTTACGAGAGGTTGTGAAGAAAGAGATAGAAAAATGGTGCGATGCGGGTTTTATTTATCCAATCTCCGACTCTAGGTGGGTGGCCCCAATCCATGTTGTCCCGAAGAAGTCGGGAATTCAGACGACCACCAACGAGGACGGAGAAGAGATCGTGACGAGAGTACCCACGTCGTGGCGCGTCTGTGTGGATTACAGACGCTTGAATGCCGCGACGAAGAAGGATCATTTCCCCCTACCGTTCATTGATCAGATCCTAGAAAGATTAGCGGGGAAGGAATTCTTCTGCTTCCTTGATGGGTTCTCGGGCTACAATCAAGTAGCCATAGCTCCAGAGGACCAGGAAAAGACCACGTTCACATGCCCCTTTGGTACCTATGCTTTCAGGCGCATGCCTTTTGGGCTATGCAATGCTCCAGGTACTTTTCAAAGGTGCATGATTGCTGTATTCGCCGAAATGGTTGGCGAATTCCTGGAAGTCTTCATGGATGACTTCTCGGTCCACGGCGACTCTTTCGATTCCTGCCTTAGGAATTTGGACCGAGTCCTCAAAAGATGTTGTGAGGTCAATCTGATGCTCTCCTGGGAGAAAAGTCACTTCATGGTGACGGAGGGCATAGTGTTGGGGCATGTCATCTCCAAGAGAGGAATGGAGGTTGACCCTGCCAAGGTGGACGTGATCAGACGACTCCAGCCACCAACCAACGTACGGCAGTTGCGGTCGTTCCTCGGGCATGTCGGATTTTATCGAAGATTATCAAGGATTTCTCTAAAATTGCCCGACCGCTAACTGAGCTTTTAGGCAAAGACACGGAGTTTATCGTAAATCACAAATGTCTTGAGGCCTTTAAGCTGTTGCAAGGAATGATCATGGACGCACCCATCTTACAAGCCCCAGATTGGTCTCTACCTTTTGAGATCATGACGGACGCCTCAGATTATGCTGTTGGGGCTGTATTGGGACAAAGAAGAGATGGCGTCCCGTTTGCAATTCACTACGCAAGCAAAGTGCTTGATTCTGCTCAGCGTAACTATACAGTTACCGAAAAGGAAATGCTTGCGGTAGTGTTCGCCTTGGACAAATTCAGATCTCATTTAATCGGATCCAAGGTAACTGTGTTCACAGACCATACGGCACTACGATACTTGATGGAGAAGAAGGACGCGAAGGCGCGTCTTCTTCGTTGGATTTTACTTATCCAGGAGATTGATTTGGACATCCGTGATAAACCTGGAAAGAAGAACGTAGTGGCCGATCATCTCTCTCGTCTCGAAAATCTTAATACTTCCGAGGTTTCCCCAATTCGAGACTCCTTCCCTGACGAGTCGATTTTTGTCATCGACTCACTCCCATGGTACGCCAATATCGTGAACTATCTTGTCTCCAAGAAAGTTCCCGAGGATTGGCCCAAGAGCCAAATCGACCGACTAAAGTCGGACGCTAGACACTACCATTGGGAGGATCCGATCCTTTTCTTTGAAGGACCGGATTGTGTCTGGAGGCGTTGTATTCCTCAGGAGGAATACCAGAGTGTCCTTTCTTTATGCCATAGCTTAGAGGCAGGAGGACACCACTCCGGGAAGAGGACCGCATGGAAGGTACTTCAGTGTGGTTTTTACTGGCCGACTCTGTTTCGCGATGCCACTGCCTTCGCGAAGTCGTGCCCAGTTTGCCAGAGAATGGGAGGAACCGTTGGTTCCAAGGATGAGATGCCAATGCAGCCGGTCATCATTTGTGATGTCTTTGACGCCTGGGGCATCGATTTCATGGGCCCATTCCCTGTCAGCCACGGATTCGAATACATCCTTCTTGCGGTTGACTACCTATCCAGATGGGTGGAGGCTATCCCGACCCGAGCCGCAGACAGCAGGACTGTCTGTAAATTTATCAGAGAGCACATAATCTCTAGGTTCGGGATCCCCAAAATGATGATATCAGATGGGGGTAGCCACTTTGTGAATCGGGAGGTGAAGAAACTCCTGAAGGACTACGGCATCGAACACCGTGTCGCGAGTCCTTACCACCCACAAACTAATGGTATGGCTGAGGTGTCCAATAGGGAGGTGAAAACCATATTGCAAAAGCTTGTCCGCCCGGACAGGAAGGACTGGTCTCAGATCTTGGATCAAGTCCTCTGGGCGTATAGGACGGCTTACAAGACACCGTTAGGCACCTCCCCATTCCGAATGGTATTCGGAAAGCCGTGCCATTTGCCCGCAGAGTTAGTGCACAAATCAGAATGGGCAATAAAGAAGGTCAACTGGAACACACACCTGGGCCAGAAACAGAGAGACATGGATCTGAATGAGCTTGCGGAAGTCAGAAACCGAGCATACGACAACAGTGTGGTGTACAAGGACAAAGTGAAGCGTTGGCACGATAGATATATCAGACGAAAGACCTTTGTTCCTGGACAGAAGGTATGGTTGTTCAATGCCAGGCTGAAGACTTTCCAAGGCAAATTAAAGTCTAAGTGGACGGGACCATTCGTTGTCCGAACGGTGCATGATAGTGGTTGTATCGAGATCTCAGATCTCGCAGATGACGCACCGACATTCCTAGTTAATGGACAGCTGTTGAAGCACTTCGTCGAATCCAATGAACAGTTAGTCCATGTAGAGGAGATTGTATTCATACGCGAGACAGATACAGCAGATACATCTCAAGCCGCGTATGGGACCTTGCAGCAATGAACTCCAGCCATCAGCAGCATCTTCAAAAGATTCAGACCGACTCATTTGTATATATCTCATTCTTCCTGTATATCCTATCCTTTACCTCTACGATTCTGGTAACCCATCCCCACATCATCGAACCATTATCTTGGACTACACTTTGGATGACCAAATCCTAAGTATAGGGGGGAGGGGTAACCCGAATCGAGTCACTGTACATTCTCCAAATCACATCGGTTCTCACACTCATTCCGGTCCTATACTTAGGCTGACTAAAGCCTAAGTATAGGGGGAACCGATGCCCGCTTTATACACTCATCTATCCCTCGTCCGCCCCATTACTGATCTTCTGCTACACTTAGGCTGTCAGAGCCTAAGTATAGGGGGGCGAGACGACTTCTATACTTTCTATTCCTCTTTGGCTCTCCTACGCTTAGCACGAGCTATGTCTTTTTCCTCGCTCTTCGTGCTCTGAGGACATAGCACACGCTAAGTATAGGGGGGCGTGTATATATTACATATATACTTTACCCATAGCTCGTACTTTCGCGTATTTTTGTATATATATTTACAATAATTACGGGTGGGTAAAAATGTTGAAAAAAAAATTATTTTTAATATAGGCTTCTTATTTACTCTCGCATATCATCTTTGCATAAAAAAATAACAAGAGTCTTGCATTTCCATAGCATGACATCTCATCTCATCTGCATACCTTGCATATGCAAAGTGAAAAGTTAGTGGGTTCTAGACCAAGTTATGAGTAAATATTGAGGATGGACTTGATTTGACCTTAATTCACCTAATTTCAGAGGAACCTTATAGGAACTGGAGTTAAGATTTCTCAGGTCAAGAGACTTAATTCTTTGAGTCCGCATGTCTATGTTCACATGTCATCTTAACCAGTCTAAGTAGAATATCTCGTGCATACGCAGGATTCTTATAGATAATGACCTAACTTGGACAAGCACTATGCACGTAGCTCTTCACTGATGAGGTGGTGAGGAGGTAGAATCCTTTAACTTGGAGTAGCACACGGGTGGAAACATCCGTCCTCCTCTAGGGAGGGAAGTGCGTCTCAACCTAGTCTAGTGGTGTTGACATCTAAGGACAGGGTGCTGTGGGTTGCAATAATGCTTCAAAAGAGGGATAGTCTACTGACTCAAGAGGAAAAATTCCTGATGTACATGCTGCTGTTGAAAAAAAAAATGCAAAAACTCCAAAAAAATCAGACAGGTTCAAGAAAAAAATAAAATACCTGTTGGAGCCTGTATACTAGTAAAGAAATGCAGCTGGATGACTTGGCTACACTGGTCAGGCATCCCGGGATAGGTAGCTACACTGGCTACCGTCCATTCTCTTCTCTACCCCCTCCTCTTGAGTTGGTCGCACTTGAACTTAGAAGGGAATACCCCGCTCCTCGAAGAAAGAGTTACTATACCGGGTTATTGAGTTACCTTGTTAGAGGAGGCTGGTTCCGAGCCATTTCTGATGTGGAGAGTTGCAAATCACTTACACAGTACAAGTAAGAATCATAGTCATCAGAAATTTGCGTTTGAGGACTTGTTCTGACCTGACTATTGAGGCGTCTTGAATAGAAGACTTGTGGAACTTGAAGTCTGTTAGGTCTTAAGTCCAGCTCCAAATAAGGTTCCGCCACACAATTAATCCAAAGTTTGAGTCAGGCTTCATTTTTCAACTTTTGTTCATGACCTTGGTATGGAACCCAAAATCATTTCACTCTTGCATTTCATTTTAGTTGCTCGGGGACGAGCAAGGTTTAAGTATAGGGGGTTGATGAATCTGTGATTCATCACATCAAAAGTCAAAAATAGAGCCTTGTTCCTGAGAAAATAGAGGCATATTTCCTTTTATCTTGCATAAATAACACTCATGCATGCATCCATAATTCATGCATTTTAGCAGCTCATCTGCATTTAAATAAGAAGCCAAAAATCCCCTGTAAAATACCTCTTCATCAAAATAACTTCTTCTCTATAATATATGTATATATTCCTTAATAATATAGGGAAAATTGCTAAAAATCACCCTTGTAGAATAGCCACAATAGCCGGAGAACCCTTGTACATTAAAACACAAATAAAGCCCTCATACAAACTCCTAATTAGGTCTACTCACTCTTAGAAGACTACATATTAAAAGACCTTCAAAATGAGACTAATTTCATTGAAATTGGAGCTTGTATGAGAAACTTGGGTTTTTGGGTCATTTTGTATACTACATATGTATATTTATGTATCTTTGTATTTATGTATCATATTTGACCTCATCCCCGTCTTTGGTCAACATGAAACTTGTAGATCTCATCAAGATCTACAACTTTCATGTTTTGAGTTTTTCCAAATTCGGCTTTCTCTTCTCTCTACACGTGTTTCTTCATCCAGCCATTCACAGCAGGCCACGTGGCGCCCTCTGATTGCGCCACGCGGCCTGCTGCCCATCGCCTCATCCGCCCGCGCCTCCCGCCGTTGGATCGCGCTTCTGATCCAACGGTCCAGTTCTTTCCACGCGCCTCCTTTCTCCTGGCCGTCAGATCTCCCCCGCGCTCCATCTGATCCCTCCATTTGCGCCTCTTCCTCAGCCAGACACGTGGTGCATCCATCCACCGTTGGATCGCGCGTCTGATCTTCCATCTCAGCCGATGCTTCCCCCGTGATCCTCATCCACTCGATCGACCCCCACTATCCATCATAGCCGTTCGTAACCGCCGAAGCCACAGCGTGCCACGTGGCGCTTCCATCCGCCTCTGATCGCTCCTTCCCTGATCGGATCACCACCGTCACTCCACGCTCTGATCTCCACCGTTGGATCACAAGATCCAACGATGGAGACCTCGTCTCCTACCTCCAGGCGCCCCTCTCCCCCACGTCCCTTGCCTTGCGGGAGGGGCGCCCCCTTTCCTTTTCTGGACACACGTCGACCATCTCCTCCGGCCGCTGACCTCCCCACGACATCCCCCACTCGTCCCTCTCCCTCGCCAGCTCCCTCGAGCACCACCATCTCCACCACACTCGCCCCACGACGGCCACCAACTTCGCCACTCACCCAGCCAGACCACCTCCTTCTCCCTATAAATACCCAACCACCGGCACCGTTCACCCCCATCCGCCACTCCAGAGAGGTCCCTTGAGCTCCAAGCTTCCTATTGGTGACAGCAATTGGTTGATTTGTCGAGCGACGAAAGAGATCCAACTCCGGCGAGATCCACGGCCGCCACCGCCGTGCCGCAGCCTCCCTCGAGCAGCTGCTAGAGCTCGGGACCCTACCGATCCCTAGAGCGACGACCTGGAGCTCAAAGCTGAGCCCCATTCCCCAGGTAACTCCCTTCATCCGTCCTCCAATCTTCTTCTTCTTTTTCTTGGTTTTTCTCCGCTTTTATTCGCCGTCACCAGCCATCTTCGCGCCTCCCAATCACTCCGACGAGCTTCGTGTTGGAGCTCTGATCCTCGCTGGCCTCTCTACACCTTCAGACACTCTACTCCACCATCCATCGACCTTCAGCTCCGCCACCTGGCCGGAGCTCCGTCACCCGACCACCTCCCTTCGCCTCAGGCCTCGCCGATCAATCCACTCTCCTCCACGAACACCTGCACGCCTCGGCTATACGTCTAACCCTTTGCAGGTCCTAAATTCATCATTGGCCGGAGCCTCGCCGGAGCTCCCTTCGAGCTTCATCGACACAGAGCTCCAGCACCGCTCCCAGGATCCAGAGGCCACCGGAGGCTTCGCCGTGTACTTCCGCTTCTTCCGAGCTACGTGGGAGCTGACGAAGCTTTTCATCGGCGCTTGGCAACCGAGGCGGAGCTAGGCGACCTTCACCGGAGCACCGCCTTCTCCTCCGCAGGCGGCGGAGGACCGTTAGAGACGAAGAAGCAGCGGCCGTTCGATCATCCGATCGAACGGTCCTCGTCCCGCCACGTACTCCACCACCGCGACAGTCCTCAACCGTTCATCGCGCTTCTGATCGCCGCCTCGCCAGTCGCCACGTATCTTCATCGACATCCCTTGGATCCATCTTGATCCAAGGGCCTTCAGGCCGCCACGTCTCCTTATCCGAGCCTCGGCCTCCAAGCCTAGGCTCGGGTGACCCGAAGCTGCACCGAGGCTAGTCCGAACCTCCAGAGGACCCGACCCTCGCTCCAAGCCTCCAACGCCCGCCGAACCTAGGTCGGCCACGTGAGGAGCACGTGCGACCTGGGTTATTTGCACAGACGCCCCCGAAGCTTTTGGAAATTACAAGAAGGTCCCTGTGAAGCAGACCCCACGTGAGGAGCACGTGTCTCGTGGAGAAATTGCATACAAGTCCTGCATGTTATCGGTAATTGCATTTTAGTCCCTGTCAGCATATTTAATTGTTGAAATTTTAATTTCCAGTATTGCATTTACACCCTTGTGTTTGCACGTGTCCCTAGAGTGCATTCTTCATCATTTTGAGATTCTAAAAATTGCATGTTGTTGGAAATTTTATCCTCCATCTGTTAGTACATGTGTCTGATTTTTGTTGGCTTACTTGAATTATTAATGAATTAATTGGTTCATTGTTGACATATTTTGCCCAGTGATGCCTTTTGATTTTTAATTAATTATCTGTGCCTTCAAAAATCACCAAAAATTCACAGTAGCTTAAGGACTTCATTTCTAACACACCATAAAAATTTCATAGCTTTTGCACGCATATCGAGGCCTAAATAAATAGTTTAGTGATTTTCTTGAATTAATTTTAATTAATTCATTTCACAGTAAATTTAAGTCCTGTTAATTTTCCTAGGTCCCTTATCACTAGACCCACCTAGGATAATTTTAGTTCTTGGAAAAATTGTGATTTGATATTTATTAAAAATTAAATACTGAAAATCACTCTGTCTGTTCATTTAATTCACAGAAAATTTATTTTGAGTGGAAAAATTCCAAAAAAATTAGTGTAGGTCATTTTCTTCATAAATAATCATCTGGCCAATTTTCATTATTTTTGGACTTCATTTGATACATCAATCAAATTAAACGCTAAATTGGCTCACCTTGTCTGCATATGTCTGCATAAAAATTAAAAAGACCAAAAAAAAAATTGATTCTCAAACATCAACACTTGAAGAATTGCTGTAATTCACCTAAGGAGACAGTTGCCTCCCTGAGATCGACCTTGGACTCCACCAAGTAAAAAAATATCACCGCTTAAAATTGATTAAAATCTGATTTAAGTGGTTTTTGATTAATCTCTCGTATCCGACTGCAACGAACACTTAACATTAATTTGGACATTAATTTGACCGAGTTAACATAGGGTGCGGGAGCGTTATCATGGGACGGGATGAAGTGCGATGTGGCATGTCATGTTAGCAAATGCTTAACCTATCAGATGGTCACGGCGGAGCACATGAGACCGCTAGGGTTGCTGCAGTTTCTCCCCATTCTCGAGTGGAAGTGGGAGAGCATATCGATGGATTTTGTCATTGGACTGCCGAGGACGTCGGGCATCCACGATGCCATTTGGGTCGTTATTGACAGGTTGACCAAGTCATCTCATTTCATACCTATTAGCATGACACCATCTCAGTTGACCACGTTATATATTCATAACATTATCAAGTTTTATGGTGTACCTCGAGAGGTAGTGTTTGTCATTGACAGAGACTTGAGGTTCCCATCTCACTACTGACACCATGTCAGCTCTACAGACAGAGCTGAGGATGAGTTCCACCTAACATCCGTAGACCGACGGACAGAGCGAGCGCACCATCCAAACGCTTGAGGACTTGTTACGCGCATACGCTCTTGAGTGGAAAGGGTCATGGAAGGATCACTTGCCATTGGTGGAGTTTGCATACAACAACAACAACCATTTTAGTATCGACATGTCACCTTTCGAGGCCCCATACAGGCGAAGATACCTTATGCCTCTCAGTTGGCGTAAGATAGGTGACCGCGCTCTCTACTCCGTGGATCTCCTGGAGGAGATGTGGGGGTTGTTGACCTTGTGAGGTGAAGGCTTCTAACAGTGAGCCGCCAGAGCTATGCAGATCATCGGAGGAGATATTTGAAGTTTCAGGTAAATCGATACTCTGCTCGCACCATTTTTCAAATATGACTCCCTTTAATCTTCGACTTAATCATACATACCTATGGATTCTCTGTGAATACAAGTGAGAGATTGGGTATTTATACAAGTATCTCCCATGAAGGGAATATAGAGATTCGGTGTTTGTGGCAAGTTAGCGCCACGATATGTTGGCCGTTCAAGATCATTGCCCACGTAGGGAAGGTGGCCTATCGAGTAGCCACTCCTCCACACCTATCGACCATTTATGTTGTCTTCCATATATAGAACCTAGAAGTACATGCACGACCCTCGCCACGTCATCAGCTATGAGGATCTTGACGTGGAGCCTGACTTGACATAGAGAAAAGGCCAGTGCAGATACTTGATAGTGTTGTGAATAACAGTAAGGAGATTCCCCTAGTCAAAGTGTTATGGCACCGACATGGTATCGAAGAGGCGACGTGGGAAACTGAAGCAGGCATGCACGCATGGTACCCACAACTCTTTTCAGGTAATTTTCATTTCAAGCCTATTAAGTTATATGCTTTATGATATAGCTTGTTCTCCCTTTGAGGTTTTTTATGGGTTCGAAACTCTTTGAAGTTTTTATGGAGCGAAACCATATATGAGACCTAGATAGAGCATATAGTCACTCTGACCTTGATACGAATCTCGAGGACGATATTTCATTTGAGGTTTTTTATATTTGTAATACTCGAGTCCAAAGTTCCAAACCACCAGATTTTGGACCCAAATCCGACCTGACTTGGGTCTGCGTGACCCGATACAAATCTGATTAATGTCAAGCAAGCCCAGATCGATCCACAGATGGTGGATCGGGTTCCATTCAGGTGCTTTTGATCAAAAACCGACCACATTGTACCTCGTGTCACAGAAAAAGCCCGCAACGCGATCCAAACAACAATGTGAACGGAAGCCATCACTAATTCCGTCTTGACGAAGCAAAACCAATAGAATCAACCGTTCGTCGATCGGAGGTCGTTTGACCGGTTTTAATCGTGAAGTTTAATGATGAATCAAAACCATATTTTGTTGATTTCTGAACTCTTCTTATGTCGGACAAATATGAATGTTGGACTCATTTTGATCGTCATTCTGAGATGGTCGAAACATGCCATTACACGCCTGAATCGGAGATCCAAGGTGGTAGTTACGATTGCTTGAGTGTTTTATTAAAGATGTAAATGATAGATGGAAAAAAAATACACAACACCACATGCATATCACATCCTCCCCAAATTCGACACATACCCCCTTTCATCCCCTTATTTCTATCACCATTTTCCCTTCTTCCCCCATCCTCTTCTCCTTTTTTCTTCTTCCCCAACTTAACCCATCTCCATTTCTTCTCCTTGTTGATGCTGCTGCTGTTTCGATCGTCTATCAAACATCTCCGGCGATCTTGGTAGCGCTCCGGCAGTGGCTAACAGGAGCCTCCACCTTCTTCCCCAAGTTCCTCCATTGCTAGGGCAAGGTACAACTTAAACCCCATTGCTGCCTTCCATGGATTTTTTACACATCTCGATCCTGTCCTCCACGCTCCTTTGGGATCAAATCTCAGCTCATCCCAACACATTTTAGATTATAGCAATTTGTGCCAGTGCATTGAGATTTTGTTGGATGTGATTAAATTTTTGTTTAAGAGAAACTTTGATGTGTGCCAAATCAGATCACTGTTACTGCCTTTTATACTGCATAGCCTTCCAATGAAAGAATGGTCGTAGATCAAGTGTGATGGGGTCATTACCTCATCATGATGCTGCCAACTTACCTCTAACTTGTTTTTGTTTTCCCCCACTTAAACTTTTATCACCCCATTCTGTTTTTCTGTTTATTTAACACTTTGTCTTGGTTTAATTACAATGATATCATTCGTGAGGGCTCTCTCCATTTTGATGTGGAGGATAGTGGCCGAGATTATTATGGTAAAAGGAGGTTATCTTTTAAAAAATGAGGGTTTCTCGAGAATTGCAAATGCAGGCAGCATTTCAATGCCTTATAGCTCATATTATCCACTTGAAAAAAAATATGTATCCCACTTATATGAAGCTCACCCTGTTTCCTACAACCAGCAAATAATCTAACAATGTCACAGCTGCAATTGTTTTTGCTTCACTTGATACCTTGAAATGACATACTGTCCTCAACTGGCAGTTAATTGTGACAAGTCTGATATTTATCGAGGTTATAGTTACTTCCTCACAAAGATAAAGAGCTAGATGGATCCATTGTAAACTTAGGGTTATTCTGCATCTTCCCATGGAACTTTCATTTTCCTTTAAATAATTAAGATTTAGAGGATCAACGGGTTAAATTTATGCATTTCATATGTATTTCATATTTTACTGATCACATAATTTTGGTATTAAGTGGATAGTTGGCCTTCCTACACTTTTACAAGCTGAAGAAAGTATCTTTTGGATACATAGATACAACATATGTGTTGTTTACCTTCCTTTATTTAAATTAGAGCTAAATCGAGCCTTATTTGTTAGAAAAAAACTTGATCTTGGCTCTGAGTTAAATATTGACATAGGAAATAAATGAAATATGTGTTTGATAAATGATGGGTCTAGAAATATTCCCTAGGAGATGGATCAAAATGCAAGCTAAAGCCTAAAGTAAGATACATGTTCTTGTCTAGTCCTACTTTGACGTTTATCCGTCCTTTGCAGGACCACCTTTAACATAAATAAAATAAGTTTCCACAAATTGATTCAATTGAAGTTCTCCAAACCCTTGTATGCTATGCAGAGAGTTCGAAAATAAGGTGCCAATTAATGAAGCTTGAATATTTAGATCAACGATCAACTAAAAGAGTCAGAATAGCTTGGCCAAGATTCTGATGTTCACTAGGTTGTGGGATCATATAGGTCCAATTTAAAGAAACTAAGAGTTTGCTGGAATAGCAAGAGTGTCCATACTCATACCTATTCTGACACCAATCACAGAAGCTATGGTTAGTGTCGATCTTGGTAATGCTCATAGTTTGTTGGTTCTTTTATCCATGTCATGTGGGGATTCACGTTTACTGCATTGATTTGCTTTCCTTTTTGGAATTTATTCTTGCTTCTGTGCTATATTATCCAGTCTATGCCTCAAATTTATAATCACACTGTTTATGAGTGGCCCTTGTCCTTATTAATGCTATTGTTCTTGTTGGAATGTGAATTGAATTTAGAATCAAGTGCATCATAAGATTATAAATCAATGATGACAGGCATTTGTGCTGGTCGAGGTGCCCCTTACACCTAACCATACGAGGGTGCGGTGACCCCCAACTGGGCCGGAGTTAAGATGCTTGGATTGGGCAGCGACTGCCTAGTGTACGGGTCTAAGATCCCAGTCCCTTCCCCTGTTTTATCGTGAGCTCGCAGTTTTTCTGCTTCGCTATGATCCATGTGTTTTCACTTGACCAGTTCTGTTGATCCCAAGTTCTGTTAGGGTTCCTAGACTGGAGGACCCTTAATTTTTATTCAAGCCTCTTTAGCTCGTTCCTACTTCGGTTCGAGCAGGAGTGGAGTGATTCAGACAGAAGAGTCTCTCCCACCCGTCTCAGGGACGTAGTTGGAGTTTTACCTAGCTTCCTCCTGGACAGCCCTTCCACTAGGGAAGTGAGACATATGAGTCCCTTAGGGGGCTTCTTCATCGCTTGAGGTTGGTTACTGTTTTGCCAGTAGGTTTTGGCAAGGAAAAAGATCACGACATGGAAATTATCTATATCTTAAACGATCCATCACTACATCCTATAAATGATATCAATGAAAGGACATGATTCGTATCCAAATCTCTTACTCTAACATCATCTCACAATCAATAAATAAATTTATCAAGTATTGATCTTTGGGATATGGTAAGTAAGAAAGTGGTTTGTGTATTGAGTTGTTAGATAACTTTCTTTCCATGTAAGTAGTTAAATTATTATATGATGTCGTTACTTATCTACTTGCTTCCTTTTGTAACCACACAAATTCTTATTTAATACTAATATTAATTATTTGTACACAACATTTGTTGACATCTCATTGTCCCGAACATGGATGGCAGGGAAGGTGCCTGCAACGGACTACCTTGGTTGGTCAGTTTCTCAGTTTTTGGTGGATAGTCGACGATTCTTTTGATGGTATACTGAATAACATCTTGTATAGTCAGTTGTATTTTCATTGTGCTTACTTTCTCTTCTGCCATATTTTTTTGGGATAGATGTATAAGATAATAAATTTTCTTTTGATTCATGTTGTACTATATGGAATTTATGCATAATTTCTTTGGTGAAACACGTCTTTATGTGGCTTATTATATCATTGTCAATGCCATTCAACTTGCGAAAATTTTTCCCTGCATTTTTGTAACTTGATTCGAGCAATCGTGAATCTAATAATGCGAATGTTGTTTAAATGAGTAATTCGGATCCCAGGGTGCCACAATGCAATATACACCTTTCGAGGCAAAAGACAGTGAAGCGGATGTTCACCAATGCACGAGAGAGAGTTGGCAAGGCCATCAACAAGCTCTTCTTTGGGGAGAGCATTCCAGCCAACGCCGCTAACATGCCTTTTTTGCAGCACACCATTGATGAGATCGCCGTAACGGGAACGGGAGTGAAGGCTCCCACATCCAAGGAGATAATGAACACGTATCTCGGGATGGAGGAGATGAATGAGTACATCTCTGAGATGAGGAGATGGTCAATGTACATAGTGACTCTGATGTGCGGTGGATGGATGAGCTACCCGAGGATGCATAACATCAACTTCCTCGTTTACTACGATGGAAAGACTAATTTTTTGAAATCTGTTGATGCATCTGAACATGTGAAGGACAAGTACCTGCTGAAGTTTATGAAGAGCACCATCAAGGATGTTGGGAAAGAGAACATTGTCCAAATAGTCACGAATAAATGGCATCAACTTCAAGAAAGCGGGTGAAACAATAATGAAGTCTAACAGCTACAGTATTTTTTGGACACCATGCACTGCACATTGTGTAGATTTAATTCTAAAAAGATGACGCTTGTCTCAAGGGCGGTGTAGCAAGCACATACGATCACCACATTCATTTACAACCATTCCAAAGTGTTGGCATTAATGAGGAGGATGTGCAATGATGAGCTGGTAAGGCCTGACATTACACGCTTTGAACCAATTTTATATCGTTCTAAAGCCTCAAACAACACAAGAATGGTTGAAGACCATATGTTGCCGAGGTGAATGGTTCGAGATACCTAAAACTCGGACTGAAGGATGAAAAGTGGAGTCAATCACCAACGATCTCCACTTTTGGGATGACATGACTCAGGTCACGAAGATAATGGATTCGGTTGTTTATGCATTGCGGAGCATAGACGGCGACAAGAAGCCCACGATGGGAGTGATCTACGAGATAATGCACTGCTTGAGAGAGAAGGTCAGAGATACAATTGGGAGAGAATCAAGTTATGGTTGAACATCATAGACGAGCGTTGGTCCAAGATGCTCTCACATCCTCTTCATAAGGCTGGTATGTAAGAATATTTTTTTTCATTTGACAGCACTTTAGAGTTTAGAATTTGGATTAAAAAATAATAAATGTCTTTGTTTTTTTTCCAGCTTATTACTTCAATCCCAAGTACCAATACAAGAACAATCTTGCTACAAATGATGACCTTCTGGCAATTGTACAAATTGTGGTGGAGAAGCTCGTCAAGGACGAGAAGATGCATACCTCATGCATGAATGATGTAATTTTGATTCTGTAATCTAGAGTGGGAGTAACAAAATACTCCTTATTGATGAATATGTGATCTATCACTCTAAAAGTTGAAAATAGAGCTTTGTTCCCGAGTAATTAGATGCATTTCTCCATTTATTTTGCATTATTCTCATTTACGTATTTAGAATTAATCTCTGCATTTTAGCATGCATATTTGCATTAAATAAGAAGCCAAATTCCTTTGTAAATAACGCATATATATATTCACCATATTTCCCCTATTTTTATCTATTTTTTACTAACTAAGAATTGAATAAAATGAACTTTATAGTGTACATATTATTAACACTAATAAATGAAAAGTATCAAAAAAATACTAACTTGTAAAATTGATTAATAAAACCAAAAACCTAGGTTGAGATTAAAAGCCTTAAAACGTGAATATCTCTCTCATTCAGTCTCCTATGGATCCCTACTCACTTTTGAATTAATGTACGCCCAATTATCTTCAAAAAATTCCAAGTTCAAAAGAATCGGAGTTCATATGTGAAACTTGGGTTTTGTACCATATTGTATTTTGTACATGTCCCTTTATTTTATTCATTTTTATCTCTTTTATTTTCTTAATTCTTAAAAAATCCAAAAAAAATAGATTAAGTTGTAAATATTTATTTCATCTTTTCTCTGATTTTATTTTGATTTTTATCTTTTAAAAAATGACAAAAAATGACAAAACACAAAAGTACGATATTTTATATTCATAGGATACCACCCAAAAATGTTATTTGTACAGATGATTTCTTTTAATTTTGGATCATTCACAAAAGTTGTAGGTCTTATCGAGACGAGCAATTTCACGTTGACCACTTTTTAATTTGAGTTCTTTTGTTATTTCTTTTTTATTTTTCTTTACATTTAATTTTTTATTTTTTGGGGAGCGACACGTCGCCGCTCCTGGAGCCGCCACGTGTCACCCCCATTTTTATTTTCTTGTTATTTTATTTTTATTTTTATTTATATATTATAATTTCTTGATATTTTATTTATTTATTTATTTATCTTTATTTTATTTATATATTATTTTAATTTTTTAATTATTATTTATTTTTATTATTTATTTTAATTTAGTTTTAGCTGACCCTACTTAATTGTGGGAAAAGGCCTTGTTGTTGTTGTATTTTTGTTGAGATAAATATATCTCTCGGTCTCATTATGTTTTATGTTTTCTCGATATACGTATTATGTAATTAACCTATGGGTTTTCTCCTATATAAGAGAGCCCTCGGTCTATTCTATATGCATGATTCATTTTTCTCCAAACATGGTATCAGAGCAACGGTCCTATACCGGGGTTCCCGTATCCCACCCTAAACCCTAAGCCTATACGCCCCCCCTCCTCAACTCGATGCCGAGCGTCGACCCAACACCTTCGTGCCTCTGCACGAGGGGCACCAAGCCTCCAGCGCCGCCAATCGGCGGTTCTGGCTCCTCCCGCACCGTCGCAGGGGCCTCCGGCCACCTGTCGTGCCGCCGCAGGGGCCTCTTGCCACGTGTCCCGCTGATGCAGGGGTCCCAACACGGCATGTGAGTCGTCGCGAGGCATTTTTCGTCTGCATCCGCGATCTGTTCTGCTTCACAGATCGTGATATTTTCTGATTATTATCACGTTGTGCGGCTCTAGACCTCGCACGAAGACAGATGGTTGTATGAGTCTACAGATACAGCTAATCCTCCCTATGGTCATGTAGACGCATTTTCTTTGATTTACTCCTCAGTTGTTCCGCGTTTCAGCTTCTTCGTACAAATGTCAGAGAACAAGGGTGACGTTTTCTCCTCTTCCGGTGCCTTCAAGGGCCCGACACCTATCGTGAAGATGGATGGGACCAACTACGAGCTATGGTCCATGTGGTTTCGTACCCTAATGCAGTGCCATAACTAGGAGCACATTCTCACTGATTCAGTGCCGACGGACAAGATTGGGACCAATGCTTCATGGAAGCAAGATGGCGTCTATGCTCGTATCTCTCTCTGGGACACTTACCACGGAGATCACTAATGATATTGGTAATCATCTAACTGCAAAGGCTATGTGGGACATATTGGCAGACACATACGAGCATGCAAAGTATGAGAGCAAGATTCTCCAATTGCAGTTCGACATTTTCTCGTCGAAATAGAATTGTCAACCACTCCACACACACTTCTCTCATCTGAGAGGCATGTTTGAGCGACTACACAGCTTCATGCATATTACCACCAGCAATGAACAACAACAAGCATATCAGAATACATGGATTCTTTGCCTTGCTGCGACCTTGCTATCTGGTCCTCCATTATTCATGTGGAAGCCATCCTCGAATCCCTTCCATGTTTAATCACAAACTTATCATGTTACAATAACAAAGCCTTTTCCCACAATTTAATGTCGGCTACATGGATTCTTTGCCTCCATTCAGTTCTATCTTGGACCAATCTTGGGCTTATGTCCAACAAACTAAGATTCCTTCGTATAGTCACATTCCAACACTTCTTGGGTTGTCCTCGCTCTCTCTTAGCCAGCTCAACATCCCAAAACTCGCATCTCCTAACATGTGCATTAGCTGACCTCCTTTGCAAATAGCGAAACTATTTTAAACGGTTTTCTCGCATCTTATCCTCGATCGGAGCTACACAAACTTTCCTTCTGATTGCATCATTCCGAATCCGATCTTTTCGTGTGTGTCTACACATCCATCATTCTCTGCACATGTCTATGGTTCACATGCCAACATTCAGATCCATAGAGCATAGCAAATCTTATGACTGCTTTGTAGAACTTTCCTTTGATTTTTAAAGAAATTTTTATACCACAGAGAATAACAGGGGCTCCTCTCCACTTTAGCTAGCCTGCATTTATTCTATTAGTAACATCTCCATCAATTTCCCCATCATGTTTTAAAATAGATCGCATGTATCTAAAAGAATCTCTCTTCCGAATGATATCGCTACCAATCTTCACCTCGATTCCTTCATCATTGCTTCCATCAAAAGTGCACTCCATATTTTCAGTCTTAGCCCTATTTCTACAAAACCCTTTAGTCTCCAATATATATCTCCAGAACTCAAGCTTCTCATTTACTCCATTTCTAGTCTCATCAATTAACACAATATCATCAGCAAATAACATACACCAAGGTATCTCATCTTGAGTGTGACTTGTCAACTTGTCCATAATCAAAGTAAAAAGAAAAGGACTCAAAGTTGAACCTTGATGTAAACCAAATTGGATGTCAAAATAGTCAAGTCTTCACAGAGTGGATCCTTACACAAGATAAGCCCTATCATACATATCTTTTATGAGGCTAATGTACAGGACATTTTTTTTGAAATCCTAATGTACAGGACATGTACTTGTCTCTTCTTCAAAACTCTCCACAATATCTCATGTGGGACCGAATCATAAGCCTTCTCCAAATCAGTAAAAATCATATGGAGGTTCTTCCTTTTAGCTCTATAAATCTTCATTGTTCTCCTTAGCTAATGGATGTCTTCAATAGTTGAGCGAGCTTGCATCAATCCGAATTGGTTTTCTTTTCCTTTGGAAACTTGCCTCAACCTTCTTTCGATTACATATTCCCAAATTTTCATAGTGTGACTTATGAGCTTAATACCTCTATAATTTGAACATTTTTGGATGTCTCATTTGTTCTTATAAAGAGGTACTCCGATGTTTCTCCTCTAATCTTCAGGCATTTTCTTGCTTCACCAAATAATATTAAATAAATTTATAAGCCAAGTCAAACCAGGATCACCTAAAACTCTCCAAACTTCTATATGGATGTCATCAGGTCCTACACCTTTCACAGGTCTCATAATCTTCAAAGCCTCCTCTACCTCCTTCCTTTGTATTTGTATATAGCTTGCACGATTCAAGTAACTTTCACTACTAACTAGATCTCCCAAAGCGATCTCTCTATTTTCTTCTATAATGAAAATCTTATGGAAGTACTGCATCCATCTAGTCTCTATATACTTCTGAGATGAGGAGATGAACAGAGTACATAGTGACTCTGTTGTGCGGTGGATGGACGAGCTACACGAGGATGCATAACATCAACTTCCTCATTTACTACGATGGAAAGACTATTTTTTTGAACTGTTGATGCATCTGAACATGTGAAGGACAAGTACCTGCTGAAGTTTATGAAGAGCGCCATCAAGGATGTTGGGAAAGAGAACATTGTCCAAATAGTCACGAATAAATGGCATCAACTTCAAGAAAGCGGGTGAAACAATAATGAAGTCTAACAGCTACAGTATTTTTTGGACACCTTGTACTGCACATTGTATAGATTTAATTCTAAAAAGATGACGCTTGTTTCAAGGGTGGTGTAGCAAGCACAGACGATCACCACATTCATTTACAACCATTCCAAAGTGTTGGCATTGATGAGGAGGATGTGCAATGATGAGCTGGTAAGGCCTGACATCACACGCTTTGAACCAGTTTTATAGCGTTCTAAAGCCTCAAACAACACAAGAATGGTTGAAGACCATGTATTGCCAAGGTGAATGGTTCGAGATACCTGAAGCTCGGACTGAAGGATGAAAAGTGGAGTCAATCACCAATGATCTCCACTTTTGGGATGACATGACTCGGGTCACGAAGATAATGGATTCGGTTGTTTATGCATTGCGGAGCATAGACGGCGACAAGAAGCCCACCATGGACTGCTTGAGAGAGAAGGTCAGAGTTACAATTGGGAGAGAATCAAGGCATGGTTGAACATCATAGACGAGCGTTGGTCCAAGATGTTCTCACATCCTCTTCATAAGACCGGTATGTAAGAATATTTTTTTTCATTTGACAGCACTTTAGAGTTTAGAATTTGGATTAAAAAATGATAAATGTCTATGTTTTTTTCCAGCTTATTACTTCAATCCCAAGTACCAATACATGAACAATATTGCTACAAATGCTGGCCTTCTGGCAATTGTACAAATTGTGGTGGAGAAGCTTGCAAGGATGAGAAGATGCATACCTCATGCATGAATGATGTAATTTTGATTCTGTAATCTAGAGTGGGAATAACAAAATACTCCTTATTGATGAATATGTGATCCATCACTCTAAAAGTTGAAAATAGAGCTTTGTTCCGAGTAATTAGCTGCATTTCTCCATTTATTTTGCATTATTCTCATTTACGTATTTAGAATTAATCTCTGCATTTTAGCATGCCTATTTGCATTAAATAAGAAGTCAAATTCCTTTGTAAATATCGCATATATATTCACCATATTTCCCCTATTTTTATCTATTTTTTACTAACTAGGAATTGAATAAAATCAACTCTATAGTGTACATATTATTAACACTAATAAATGAAAAATATCAAAAAAATACTAACTTGTAAAATTGACCAATAAAACCCAAAACCTAGGTTGAGATTAAAAGCCTTAAAATGTGAATATCTCTCTCATTCGGTCTCCTATGGATCCCTACTCACTTTTGAATTAATGTACGCCCAATTATCTTCAAAAAATATCAAGTTCAAAAGAATCGGAGTTCATATGTGAAACTTGGGTTTTGTACCATATTGTATTTTGTACATGTCCCTTTATTTTATTCATTTTTATCTCTTTTATTTTCTTTATTATTAAAAAATCCAAAAAAATTGATTAAGTTGTAAATATTTATTTCATCTTTTCTCTGATTTTATTTTGATTTTTATCTTTTTAAAAAATGACAAAAAATGACAAAACACAAAAGTACGATATTTTATATTCGTAGGATACCACCCAAAAATATTATTTGTACAGATGATTTCTTTTGATTTTGGATCATTCACGAAAGTTGTAGGTCTTGTCGAGACGAGCAACTTTCACGTTGACCACTTTTTAATTTGACTTATTTTGTTATTTCTTTTTTATTTTTCTTTACATTTAATTTTTGATTTTTTGGGGAGCGACACGTGGCAGCTCCTTGAGCCGCCACGTGTGACCCCCATTTTTATTTTCTTGTTATTTTATTTTTATTTTTATTTATATATTATGATTTCTTGATATTTTATTTATTTATTTATCTTTATTTTATTTATATATTATTTTAATTTTTTAAATTATTATTTATTTTTATTATTTATTTTAATTTAGTTTTAGCTAACCCTACTTAATTGTGGGAAAAGGCCTTGTTGTTGTTGTATTTTTTGTTGAGATAAATATATCTCTCGGTCTCATTATGTTTTATGTTTTCTTGATGTACTTATTATGTAATTAACCTAAGGGTTTTCTCCTATATAAGAGAGCCCTCGGTGTATTCTATATGCATGATTCATTTTTCTCCAAACATGTTATCGGAGCAACGGTCATAGACCGGGGTTCCCGTATCCCACCCTAAACCCTAACCCTATACGCCCCCCCTCCCCCACCTGGCGCCGAGCGCCGACCCAACACCTCTGTGCCTCCGCACGAGGGGCACCAAGCCTCCAGCGCCGCCAATCGGCGGTTCCGGCTCCTCCCGCACCATCGCAGGGGCCTCCTGCCACCTGTCATGCCGCCGCAGGGGCCTCTTGCCACGTGTCCCGCTGATGCAGGGGTCCCAACACGGCATGTGAGTCGTCGCGAGGCATTTTTCGTCTGCATCCGAGATCTGTTCTGCTTCACAGATTGTGATATTTTCTGATTTCTATCACGTTGTGCGGCTCTAGACCTCGCACGAAGACGGATGGTTGTATGAGTCTACAGATACAACTAATCCTCCCTATGGTCATGTAGACGCATTTTCTTTGATTTACTCCTCAGTTGTTCCGCGTTTCAGCTTCTTCGTACAAATGTCAGAGAACAAGGGTGACGTTTTCTCCTCTTCCGGTGCCTTCAAGGGCCCGACACCTATCATGAAGATGGATGGGACCAACTACGAGTTATGGTCCATGTGGTTTCGTACCCTAATGCAGTGCCATAACAAGGAGCACATTCTCACTGATTCAGAGCTGACGGACAAGATTGGGACCAATGCTTCATGGAAGCAAGATGGCGTCTATGCTCGTATATGTCTCTCTGGGACACTTACCACGAAGATCGCTAATGATATTGGTAATCAGCTAACTGCAAAGGCTATGTGGGACATATTGGCAGACACATACGAGCATGCAAAGTATGAGAGCAAGATTCTCCAATTGCAGTTCGGCATTTTCTCGACCAAATAGAATGGTCAACCGCTCCACACACACTTCTCTCGTCTGAGAGGCATGTTTGAGCGACTACACAGCTTCATGCCTATTACCACCAGCACTGAACAACAACAAGCATATCAGAATACATGGATTCTTTGCCTTGCTGTGACCTTGCTATCTGGTCCTCCATTATCCATGTGGCAGCCATCCTCGAATCCCATCCATGTTTAATCACAAACTTATCATGTTACAACAACAAAGCCTTTTCCCACAATTTAATGTCGGCTACATGGATTCTTTGCCTCCATTCAGTTCTATCTTGGACCAATCTTGGGCTTATGTCCAACAAACTAAGATTCCTTCGTATAGTCTCATTCCAATACTTCTTGGGTTGTCCTCGCTCTCTCTTAGCCAGCTCAACATCCCAAAACTCGCATCTCCTAACCTGTGCATTAGCTGGCCTCCTTTGCAAATGGCGAAACTATTTGAAACGGTTTTCTCGCATCTTATCCTCGATCGGAGCTACACAAACTTTCCTTCTGATTGCATCATTCCGAATCCAATCTTTTCGTGTGTGTGTGTCCACACATCCATCCTAACATTTTCGTTTCTACTACTGTCATTCTCTGCACATGTCTATGGTTCACATGCCAACATTCAGATCCATAGAGCATAGCAAATCTTATGACTGCTTTGTAGAACTTTCCTTTGATTTTTAAAGAAATTTTTATACCACAGAGAATAACAGGGGCTCCTCTCCACTTTAGCTAGCCTGCATTTATTCTATTAGTAAAATCTCCATCAATTTCCCCATCATGTTGTAAAATAGATCGCATGTAACTAAAAGAATCTCTCTTCCGAATGATATCGCTACCAATCTTCACCTCGATTCCTTCATCATTGTTTCCATCAAAAGTGCACTCTGTATTTTCAGTCTTAGCCCTATTTCTACGAAACCCTTTAGTCTCCAATATATATCTCCAGAACTCAAGCTTCTCATTTACTCCATTTCTAGTCTCATCAATTAACACAATATCATCAGCAAATAACATACACCAAGGTATCTCATCTTGAATGTGACTTGTCAACTTGTCCATAATCAAAGTAAAAAGAAAAGGACTCAAAGCTGAACCTTGATGTAAACCAACTTGGATGTCAAAATAGTCAAGTCTTCCAAGAGTGGATCCTTACACAAGATAAGCCCTATCATACATATCTTTTATGAGGCTAATGTACAGGACATTTTTTTTGAAATCCTAATGTACATGACATGTACTTGTCTTTTCTTCAAAACTCTCCACAATATCTCATGTGGGACCGAATCATAAGCCTTCTCCAAATCAATAAAAATCATATTGAGGTTCTTCCTTTTATCTCTATAAATCTTCATTGTTCTCCTCAGCTAATGGATGTCTTCAATAGTTGAGCGAGCTTGCATCAATCCGAATTGGTTTTCTTTTCCTTTGGAAACTTGCCTCAACCTTCTTTCGATTACATATTCCCAAATTTTCATAGTGTGACTTATGAGCTTGATACCTCTATAATTTGAACAATTTTGGATGTCTCATTTGTTCTTATAAAGAGGTACTCCGATGTTTCTCCTCTAATCTTCGGGCATTTTCTTGCTTCACCAAATAATATTAAATAATTTTATAAGCCAAGTCAAACCATGATCACCTAAAACTCTCCAAACTTCTATATGGATGTCATCAGGTCCTACACCTTTCACAGGTCTCATAATCTTCAAAGCCTCCTCTACCTCCTTCCTTTGTATTTGTCTATAACTTGCACGATTCAAGTAACTTTCACTACTAACTAGATCTCCCAAAGCGATCTCTCTATTTTCTTCTCCAATGAAAATCTTATGGAAGTACTGCATCCATCTAGTCTCTATATACTTCTGAGTAACAAGCACGCGATCTTCCTCATCCTTAATGCATCTCACTTGAGAAAGGTCTTTGGTCTTTCTTTCTCTAGCTTTAGCCAACCTGAATATATCATTCTGGCCCTCCTTAATGTCGAGGTTTTTGTACAAAACTTTATAAGCATTTAACTTAGCTTCGCTTACAGCCTTCTTTGCTTCCTTTGTTTTTTTGTAGTTTGTGACAGTTTCTTGTATTCTATCCTTAGATATAGCTTTAAAGCACGCTCTTTTAATTTGAGCTTCTCTTGTACCCCTCCACTTCACCACCAAGCCTCCTTTTGGCCTGGAGCTCCTCCCTTTGACTCGCCTCGCATTTCTTTAGCTACCATTCGTATATAAGATGCTACCGCTTCCCACATCTCGTTTGCATTTCTGCTCCAATCCCAAGATAAGTCTTCTATAACCTTCTTCCTAAAGCTTGATTGCTTCAGTTGAAGATTCTACCATCTAGTTCTAGTGATCTTGGAAACCCTTCTTTTCTTTACCAGCCCTTTTATTTGCACATCAATGACTAACAAGCGATGTTGAGTTGTCAAACTCTCTCATGGGATTACTTTGAAGTCTTTGCAATACAACTGATCTCTTCTCTTGAACATAAAGTAATCTATATGTGTTCTAGTCGGGCTACTCTTATTAGTAATTAAATGCTCCTCCCTTTTCTTGAAGAGAGTGTTTGCTATGAAAAGATCATAAGTTGCTACAAAATCTAGAACGCCTTTTCCCTCTTCATTTCTATCCTTGAAGCCATGGTCTCCATGAACACTAGCATACCTTGAAGCATCCTTTCCCACATATCCATTAAGATCTCCACCTAGGCAAATCATCTCTCTTTGTTGGGTTCCTTACAAAATCTTATCCAGATCCTCCCAAAAAGCTTGTTTAATCCTTTCATCTAAACTAATTTGCGGTACATAAATTGAGATGATATTCATAATTTCTTCTTCAAGCACCAATTTTAGCAAAATAATCCAATCCCCAAATCTTTGCAGCCCCAACCACAGAATCGTTCAAATCCTTATGAACAACTACTCCAACACCGCTTCTACCCATATCTTTACATGAATACCAAAGTCTAAAGCCTGTCTTCTTGATCTCCCTTACTTTCTCTCCAACCTAGTTTGTCTCTTGAAAACATAGTATTTGAATCTTCCTTCTTTCCATTATATCTACGATCTCCATCTATTTGCTAGTCGAAGTGCCAATATTCCAACTACCTATCCGCAACATTCTTTGCAACCTCTTTTGGACTAACTTTCTTTACACGCATGTGTCCATCATGTGAGAACCAATGCAAATTTTGGACTGTATCCGGGCAGAGATGCAACGAAACTAGCTTATTTAATCGCATGCGTTCCTCATGCGAGAACCCTTGTAAATTATGAACTACATCCGGGCAGAGATGCATCGACACTTGCCATTTTTAGTTACATTCGAGTGATGCAACGTGTCACAGTAGGGAACACCCCAACGAAATCTAATATGCTTGCTTAAATCCTTGTTGAAAAGATTCGACTGTCTTGAGGCAACTTCCTAAATAGTATTTTTTAAAAATACTATTTAGGAAGTTGTCTCTGACACATAATTCTCGTTGCATTGATTCTCATCATGTTACCATGTTTAAAAGATCCGACTGTCTTGAGGCAAACTTATCATGTTACTGTGTTTAAAATTAGCAAAATTCAGATCTATTTCCATACACATTATCTCCATCCACACATAATTCCCGTTGCATTGATTCTCTATATCTCGCTATAATTCTCGTTGCATTGATCCACATTCTCTTTCTTGTAAAATCCCCTAAAAATAAGCGAGGAACAAATTCGTCAAAATCTCAGTACATGCAAATTGAAATAAATCCAATTCTATCTGAATTTTGCTTATTTCAAACATAGTAGCATGATGAGTTTGTGGTCCATTACATGATCCCCCCTCCTAACTCTTCCTCAATAGCTGCTATAACTACTTTTGAACCGTCCCCTACCTTATTTCCTTCCTACTTTGCATTTAGTGTTGCCAATCCTATCACGATCCATGTTCTTTCCCCAACTTTCCACCCTTAAGTTCTCCCTTGCCCTTCGCCTCTTTGCTTCTTGTTGTGAGTTCTTCTAGATCACTAAACAAAAAGTTATGGTTAATAAACAGATAATAATCACCACATCTAAGATAAACGAGCCACATAACAAGAACAACAACAAGAAACAAGTATTTTAACGTGGAAACCCCACTGGGTAAAAAACAAGACCCAAGTCCATTGACTAAGGATTTGCGATCGACCAAGTCAATCAACTATTCTACTATCTTGAGTTATTTTCCCACAGATAACTCAACCATTGACAAGTGCTTTAGGTCACTTACAAAAGTCTTTCCTACAACTTGGATCAAACACCGAGTCCTTTGTATACCTTGGATCAAACACCAAGTGCTGCAGTACAACAATAAAGTAAAGATTACAACAATCTATTATCAATATGCAATGCGAATAATGAGGTTAAGAGAATGCACGATGTAATAAATAATTGAATTGCAAACCCATTATGTAGACTTCTGGCTCTCAAGATGTGATCTTGAAGTAGAGAAAGAGAGACGACCCTGAATAGAGCTTTCAGAGAGAGAGAGGGCGGCTTTGCCTTGAAATGTGTGTTCCCAACAATGAGTTTCTGGTTCTATTTATAGTGGTGTGGGACGACCATTAAAAAATGTAATTGTTTGAAACAAATATGAAAAGAAATCATCAAGATTTGATACACATGTTCGATGATATAAAGAAGGTGATCGACTATCATGTAGATCCACCGTTGCAAAAATTTGGTCGACTAACCCGATTAGTCGGCCAGGTAGCTGAGACTAGCCCGAATCAGGCTTTAGTCGAGTCTACCCGATTAATCAGGCGACGAGTCAGGTTAGTCGTCTTACTACTCGATCGATTTTTGCTTAGTTTTTTTTAGGCGCTCGACCCGGTTTACCAGATTAGGGTTTAAGTGGGGCTTGTTGTCGAAACAGTAAGCCCCACCCAAACCCTCCTCCTCGTACGATTCTTTTCCCCTCAACACCTCACCTCCACCTCCGCCACCGCATCTCCAGACCTCTCCTCCGATTCCGATCAAGGAACCTCTGCTTCCATGTCTTCGACACCAAGGGAGGTTCCAACTCCTGCCAAAGGCTTCGTACGAGCCTCTCTATTCACCAACCGCACCGCCCTAAGTTAGGTTTTGGTATATTTTATTTTTATTTTTATTTTATTTGTTTAACTTTCAGTTGTTGCTTGTAGTTGTTTATGTATCTTTTATGCATCTTTATATTGCTTGTAGAGATTTGTGTATATGTATAGGGATGACTTGTTTGCATAATGATGATGAATTATCGATTAAATGTGTTTAAGAATGATTTGGTTGATGTTTTATTTTACAACTATGGTTTTTGATTTAACATATTATTTTTTAACATTAGCTTGTGCTATGTAGCAAATATTTTCTTCTTAACTTGCTCCATTTTTTTCTTCTTTTGCTATAATTGCTTCTTTTTTAAGCTCTTACAAATATGAAAATGGTTAAATCCATGCATATATATGAGGTTATATACATTAAAAATTTATTTATATATTTAAAATAATTAAAAAAATTTCAAAACCGACTTATGCCCGACTAAATCCGATTACTCTCTCGAATGTCGATTAATCCTTAGTGACCTTATGGATCGAGTACCGATTATCGACTTCTGTAATCTGGTGTAGATCAAGGTGATCGATCATATTTCCATTCAAATTATAATCGATCATAAAAGGCAGCTGATCGATCATGTTAAGTGAGTCGGTCAATCAGTAATGGTCTATTAAGTCAATTAGGTTGGTCGATCAGAGGTAGTTGATCGATCAGATCATGAAGGTTGATCGATTAATAGGGCTTGGTCTTAATATATCTACATGATGCACACACACACACATACACACACATATATATATTTGAGACGTTTCACATATGCTTATTACAAAAGTCTTCTTTTTCTTCTTCACTTTATCCCCAGCTTTCAGCTTGTCTACATCTTTTGTGCTTCAAACTTGGAGTAAGGTTTCCATGAAATCTGCAGAGTTATCTGCACTTACAAAGATTTGTTATCATCAAAACCATGATATAATTAGTATGCAATCAAGATACTAACACTTGTGACCATCACAATCGTCCTTGACCTCCTTATTTTCCCTAGGCCGTACCTTGCTATACTTTTGAACCATCCTTGAACCCTTCCATCTCTCTACTTCCTTAAGCAGGGCATATTATTCCTATCACCATCACCATAGTTTCCCCTTTCTTGCACTGCCCCCATCTCCCTTACGTCGTTGCTACCTAGCACGGATCACCATCTTAATTCATCCTTAACCCCCAACAATGAATGTGCTCATAGCTCCCACCAAACCCCTTCTATATTGCTAGCTTTTTCGTTAGCTTCATCCCATGCATGCATCTTGCTTCTCACCAATGTGACCTGGCCTACCTTGCCTTGCATCTCACCAACTCCAATAGTTGTCGTATAAGTGGTATCATTTGTTGTAGGGGGTGAGGGGCATATCATTTTTTCTTACTTATAAGTCTTTATAAAATAGCTACAATTTGACCGCTGAATGTTGACTATAGAGTTGATGATGTAAGCTTAGTACACTTTTTTAAAAGAAGGGTGCGTTGTCATAAAGATGAGCTCCCAAAAACTTTTCTATTCACAAGTTTAGGTACTATAATTACAGAGACCAAGAACCTCGTAGGATCCATAAACTCTCTAGTTCTCTACCTAAAATCTCACTCCAAAAAATCACCCCATTTCTCTTAGCTATTGTCTAAATTCTTTCATCTCTAAGCCAATGGCCTTGTCGACTCCTTAAAAGTGGAGGCACTCTCAAAGGCCACCCCACTAAGATTACTTGCTACTCGATCATGTTTTGAGGTGGCACTGTAATGTCTCGAGCCTAGACCCCGGATAGTTATCGCCTTGTTAACTTATTGCATTCGAGCCCAACTGGACTTGTTGACTACTACCTAAAATGCTTAAGCCGGAGCTATCAAGTAGTAATCCCCACTTTTATAACCACTCTCACAATTTGTGAGTATTAGATGTCGAACTATGCTTGGGATGTTACAACCTCCTACTTATATTTGAAACGTCATTGTCGTGATGGCCCATCACTTATTCCTAGTAATAGTGGTAGTTATATGCTCCTGGTCGCCTTTTCCTCCAATCTCTTTGTAAAGGTGCCTCCACATCTTAGGTAGCCCTTTCCCCTAGTAGTGGTAATCCAATCCGATACAATTTGTGATGTTATGTACCTATAGACCTGGATTATTACAGGGAAAAGCTATCACCGACAACTTATTGGGTTTCGTTGGTAGACTACTTGCCAAAACGCTTAAGCCCAAGTTGTCAAGTAATAATTCCCCAAATTCACACTTTATGAATATTAGAGATGGGATTATGTTTGGGTGTTACCGACACAAGGAAACAATAGGTGAACCAGCTTCAACAGTCTGGTGGTAGTACATCGTCTCTACCACACAAAGGATCAGGGTAATCCCCCTCTCCCAATATTTACATACTCAAAAAAGGTGATCAATGTCTTCCAAGTTTTGTCACATCAACATTAGAAGCCATCCATCCATCCCTTGGAAAAACACAGCCCTCCAGGCTCCCGTCATCACCTGGCCTCTTTGCAGAGGAATCTTCTAGCCCCATATTTGCACGTACTCCACCAAAGCAATCACACATTTATAAGGGTCTAGGTGTATTTTTATGATTCCATATGGTATAGTTTTGTAAGATTATATAGGTATTCATGTAAAGCACCCTGAATTGTACTTGGGTTCTACTAATGTTACATCTATTTTTTACCATATACCAAATATCTTTAATGCAGGTTCATCTCTATCCATTCTCAAACGAGCTATCCATGCTCTCTCATTTAAGTAAAGCCATCAGTTAATTTTGTAGGATCTACGCTACAGGGAATCATACTAACTTCTGGCTTCCCAGAAGTACCTCCCCATTCTCAAAGCAATCTTTATGTCAATGATGTATGCTTAAATGCCACCTCTGTTGATAATTAACTTACAAAATCAAGTGCCAGCCTTATATTCAAGACACAAAAGTGCGATTCTGGAGTCAACACAAGCTTTCTATTTCGAGGTTGTATTTAGGACTTGATGGATTTTATGCTGCGGCCACATGGAGCTAATCCTCTTTCCTATCATTCATTGAATTGATTTTTCAAAAAAATAATTCACTGCATTGAATGCATGATTAGCAAATTTCCAAACTGTAATGCTCAAACTGTTATTGTCATTTGTTATAGCGAGTTACTTTTGCCAATCATGTTTCATCATATGATTTATCGTGACACTATGAAGGTCTTTGATTACCTTTTATTTGTTCGAGGAGAAGAGAGATAGTTTTGTGAAAGTGGATATCTGCAATCCTTGAGGCCCATTCCTCTTCGAACACCTATTGTTCCAGAAAAAAATGACAAGGACACGATTGATACACATCTTTATTAGTTACCATACCATTTTATTGTATATTTCTTTGCTTCGTGGTCTACTATGATTTGCTTATTGTTCCGGTCACAGTGGATTCACATTCCATGTTTGTAACAATGAGATTAAACAGTTTCTAGAAATCTGATATGTACCATATCACTTCCACACTATATAAGGAAAAAAAATCATGTTGAGTTCTTGGCCTCAGTATTTTCTTTAGTCCTTTTTCTATTGCATAATTTCATTGATGTCATGAAGCAAAACATCCATGTTAGAGTCTGAGTTTCTTATTGTTCTTTTTATATTAGTATGATATTTCTACTGTCCCAGGAGTTTGCATTGTTCTACATCTGTCTCCTCCCTACGAGATATAGAATTCAATTCAACTTTCTACTTGATTTAATTGATAAATAGCCATTGGGTCTCTATGCTAGATATCTCCACCAATCCCTTCCCCTGTACATTGGGCACCATAGAATCATGGTATTTTATTTTTTTTTTGAATAAACAAGTGAGCAGTTGATGAATTGAGGCGAGTAATGGACTCCATTTTAGTGTTGGACTCAGATTATATCTGGCTTGAGACATTTGTGTTGTGCATTTCTTTTTGTGTCCATCCTTTGTCTTATTACTACATGCGTCTAGGGAAATGCGACACGGAGGTTCCTGTTTCTGATTTCTACCGAGTGAACATTGTGGCTCGCCAAGAATGCCTTGGTTTTTCAGGAGATTTATTATGTTGAGAATGCTGGAGGACATTCTCTGTAATTGAGAAAGGGATATACACTTGAACTCTGCAGGCTGTTGGCTCTGGTTCCTTTTCTTAAAGGGTCAGGGTCCGATTCTACTGCACATTTTATGCGCATCAGCAAATTACTACCCTCCCCGATCAGCCTTCATATATTAACCTGGTTGGTCCCTTTTGGTACTTTTGTGGCTCAGGCTCGACCTGTTCTAGACAATGGTTGTATTACCTTGTTACATCTCTGATGCCTTTTGTAGTTTTTTTTGTGTGAAATAGATTAAGTTGCCATTCATCTAAAATAAAGACGCCAAGGTGTCGAACCATTGTTTACATCCAAAAGAAAACAACCAGCATCCAAACAGTAACTGCAGTGCAGTAACAGCAAAAAGAAAAGGAAAGAGAAGTTCCGCCAGCAGCTACTATCAGCAAACCAGCATCCACAGCACTTCTTTGTCCCTCTTGTATATTTAGTCTTTCTATTGATGTGTTCAACCTACTTAGATGTTGATCATGCATTAAGCTGCTTTTAACAATTTTACCACTAAGTCCTCTTAATCAAAGTTTAATCTGTCAAGGGTAATTGCGGTGTATTTTGCGAATTGTTTGTTTTCTTTCTAGATGATTTTATGCTAGTTCAATTGCTAAAGTTTTTAAGTGCCAAATCATCTTATTTCACACTTATGTTTTGATATAGATCTCATGAGGGTGTGGGTTATTGCTGCATGCAATGAACTTGTGGTAGCATGGATCTTCCTACATATTCTTTTATTAAGATATTCAATTGTGTGATCCCAAGAACACTACTTTCAATGTGGCAGAAACTTATTTTTGATCAAATTTCTAAAACAAACAAACACATGTGATACAGAAATGATGCATAGAGCAAGTTTAAAGGTTGAATACATGGACATGGTATTTGCCACTAACTTGTTATGGATTTTTATGACATTTTTTTATTCAATTTGACTAAGATTCAAATTTTCTTTTTGCTACATGGAGCCTTAAAATGTAGTGAAAACTACAATAAAATTTTATATTATTTTTAATTTTTAAGAATTTTATTGATTGGGAATAATGTTTACGCAATAAAATGAATTAGTCAAGGTAACACGTACTTAACTGTAATTTTTTTGCATAGAGTTAAAGGTAAAAATGAATTAAAACTAATTAAAATGAAGCTAAAAACTATTAAGGGGCATTGTCAATTTGCCATTTTATTTAAGGTAATGAGTAAATTTTATTCAAAATATATTATGATTTTGAAACTAATTTTTTAATGTATAAGGAATAAAATGCAAATAAGTAAATTATACATATTTGAAAGTGTAAATTTTAAGGCGATTCTTTTATCAAAGCTCAAGGTCCTCTCTTTGTTTATTAGAGGTTCAGTTGGGAGGTGGTAGCAACCATTGATCGATCGATTGCGATCGGTGGTGGTGCCTTTTGCTCTAATGGGTTCTCCTGCTCATTTGTTATATAGCTGATGATGATGATTGATACTAGCACGATGATAACTGCTAAGGGAACATGAGCGCATGCGAAGTTGTAGAGGGTATCAGATGAGGAGGCAAGGCGACAACGACAGTTGGTCAGCTTGTAGTTGTAGGTCAAGCTAAGGAGATGAAAGGCAATGGGGGGATCGTTACTCACACATGCTGTAAATGATATGGGGACGAGTTGCTAGAGCAGTGCATGTGGATTACTTGCAAGTAGGCCATAAGCCATGGGAAAATTGGAAATAAGAAGTAATATAAAGAACCAAAATAGGCTACAACCTACTAGAGCTTACATCTTTACTTTTTATAGAGATGAGCAATGTTTTTTTCTATTTTCAATTATAAAAATGATTATGTGCAGGGAGAGAGAATGTGTGTATATATTAGTTTTATACAATTGTAACAATTGTAATAGTTATATTAGATATTACTTCAATGAAAAAACTACATCTAAATTATAAATGTTAAGTTAATTTTACAGACTTATTTAAATAATTTTATAGACTTGTTTTTATGTTTTTTTGTATTTATAAATTTGATATTATTTACGTGTATAAAAATGTATAGATAATTGAGAATATAATTTTAATAATTATATAAATATCAATTTAAACTAATTTAGACATTTAAAAATATTATAAATATATGTGAGGTGTATTCTGTATTATATATGACTTTATATAATTAGGAGAGTGTATAATATATATATATATATATATATATATATATATATATATATATCGGTATAGATTTATGGAATATGATATTGGTTTTAGTAAGTACATATGAGGAGAATGAACGCACCTTGCTAATTGTTTCAATAAATTTAGGGCCAATATATGAACTTTATAGAAAGTAATCACTGGAGAAATATAAACCACTCCATAAAACAAACGCAACCATAATACACAAATATATCTAACTTGAAATCCCATTGGACAAAATCACGACCTAAGTCTAGTAACTTGGGATTTTTGATTGACCATTTCACTCAACTACTTGATTTATTTCCGTACATATATTTCAAACGGTTACAGCTATCATTTGATCCATAGTAATGTTTACGTACAGTAGAAAATGGTAATGGTAGTAAATGATGTAAGCATCGATATAGATATGTAATGAATAATAAAGCTAATAAATAGAAACTATAATATAGTTAAAATGTAAATCAAAACATGAAAAACTCTCTCGAGAATAAAGCAGTGGAGCAGAGCAACCTCAAATAAATCTATGTATGTCTTACTCAAGGAGCAGTAATACGTATTTATATGTAAGTTGTCAAGGTCAACATTAGGGTTTCTAATTAAATTGAATCGTTCAAATTCGACTGTGATTCGTTCAATAAAAATTCGAAAAAAGTTCGATTCGAAGTAAAATAAATTGAATATGAATTTGACTTAGGGAGTCGATTGCCAAATAAATTGAATTCGAATTAACATGAATTCCTTTGATAATAATTCGATTCAATACTTAGATACATACATATAAATATGTACACACACATTGGTATTTACATATTACATATAGATACATACAAACAAACATATGTATGCATACAATCATACGTGTATGCATGTATGCATGCGATACATATAATTATACCGGTACTGTTGAGAAAACCGATATCAACATACATACAAAAATCCGATTATCAACAGGTTTCCAGAATAGATCGATGTATGTATGCATCCATATTAACAATGATAAGAAGAATACCCGTTTTAACCACATATGCATATTAAAGCAAAGGAAAAATCTGGAAACAAACATCACGACAAACAATGTGACAAAGAAAAATAGAGAGAGTTAGAAATCACAACCGAAGCGTCATGTTGTAGGACTCCCCTTAGAGAGACAGCGCCTCCCACTTTATCGACGTACAGGGCCTTGACGTGCTGCTCCCAGGATCCGACGATCCACGCTCGTCGACAGTGCGCACCGTGCTTGAGCGTCCTCGAAAGGCACCTCCGTAGATGAAGCCCAAGATCGAGAGAGGAGAGGAGATGAGCGTCCTCGAGAGAGAAGAGGCGTTGAGAATGAGGATTGGATGTTCGTAACCTACGCACACGTCTTTAAGAGATACTTAAAGATGTCCGAGCGGTTACACTTCATGAGAGGATAATGGGACGTATCCCTTGGAATTCAAACGTGCGGTTACAAAACTGACACGGTCTTTGCCACGCCACACCGCAGCCGCGGCGCGAGCCCGAGCCCGGCACGGCGCACGCGTGCGTGCGTGTGTTGTGGTCTAAAGTCCTCTCTAATCTGTTTCCAGACTAGTCTCAGGACTTCCCACATAAAAACCAAGTACCAGTTTTATCTCTCCACGATGTGGGACTAAACAGCACCCCACAGGGTTGAAACATTGAATTCCAGGAATTGAGATACATTAATACAACCTGATATTGACCATCAAATTGCATCAAACTATCCCAATAAATTTAGTTCCAATAATCCCCCACGAATTCACTGTTGAAACACAAAGAGCCAAGGATCTCGGGTTTCCACACTCTGCTTTCAGTAAAGGTACCTTCTGATTTGAACCTTTACCTGAGTTATCCGCTTTCACCATCACAGAAATAAAGTGAACTAAGTCTTGAACTTTAATCCTTTGATGTAATGGTATCGAGTGGTAACAACATAGTGAAGTCTATGGTGACAATCTTCGGGTTTTGGTGCTATTAATGGCCATGCACCCTACCCTGTTTCATGAGTATATTAAGGATAAACCCTCATCCTTTATCTGCGGCCAACAGAAATACTCATATAGGTGGCATTCTCCAAGGATGCACTACTCACATCCTGCTTATAAAAGCTTGAATCCATTAAGAGCATAATGCTCAACCTTTTCCTGCAGTTTTCAGACACTCGACTTTTCAGTGATAGGACTCACATGCAAAGTATTGCATATTGAGTGCCAACCAGTTCTCCTTACAGCTTGTTTTCCCATTGAACCTATTTTGTGGGATCTCCACTCATTTAGGTTGGGTTGCTACTACGGGTAAACTCTCAGTGGGTTTCAGCCCCATCCCAAGTCTAAATTTTTAGACTAAAGATCTATCAAGTCCCTTTGTAAGTGGATCTGCCGTGTTATCTTTGGTACCAACAAATTCCACGGCAATCACTCCAGGGACACCAAATCCCTAATAGACTTAAGTCTAACTTGGATATGTCTTCTAGTTTTCTGATTGTACTTTGAACTCTTTACCTTTGCAATAGTAGTCATGCTATCACAATGTAAAGAAATAGCCGGTATCGGCTTACCCACCATGGGCATCTCAGAGAGAAGCTCCCTAAGCCATTCAGCCTCTATACCTGTTGTGTCCAAAGCACACAGCTCTGCCTCAAAGGTAGACCGAGCCAAGATGGTATGTTTCACAGACCTCCAGGAGACTGCACCGCCTCCAAGGGTAAATACATACCCAGTCACACCGTTACTCCCGGAGTCCTCCATTTGACCTATCCAACTTGCATCACTATATCCTTCTAAGACAGGAGGATATTTACCATAATGCAGTCCAAGAAGTGTAGTACCCTTAAGGTACTTCAACACTCGATCCAAGGCCTCCCAATGAGTACGGTCAGGACAACTCGTATACCTACTTAACTTTGGGACCGTGAATGAAATATCAGGTCGAGTATAGTTCGCAAGATACATCAAGCTTCCTATAATCTGGGAATATCGTAGCTGTGCTACAAGTACTCCACTCTTGTTCTTGCAGAGGGGTTTAAATGAATCATAAGGAGTGCATACAGATTTACAGCTCTGATAGCCAAATTTTTCAAGAACCTTCTCAGTATAATGTGACTGAGACACAGCTATCCCATTAGTAGATCTAATCAGTTTGAGCCCCAAAATCACATTTGCAACTCCTAAGTCCTTCATCTCAAACTTGCTGCTCAAGAACCTCTTGGTTTCTTCCACTATCCTTATGTTTGATCCAAATATCAAAATATCATCTACATATAGGCATAAGACAACAAACATATCACCTTTAATCATAGAGTACACACATTTATCGGATTCATGAACAATAAAGCCGTAAGACTGGATAGTCTTATCAAACTTGTCATGCCACTGTTTCAGAGCTTGTTTTAATCCATAAAGAGATTTTACAAGAGCTTATATACCTTTCTTTCATTATCAGATGCTACGAATCCCTCAGGTTGATCCATATAGATCTCCTCCTCAAGATCGCCATATAAAAAGGCAGTCTTCACATCCATTTGATGAATTGTGAGATCATGTATGGAGGCCAATGCAATGAGCATCCGAATCGTAGTCATTCTAGTAACAGGAGAATATGTATCAAAATAATCAATACCCTCTTTCTGTTTGAAACCTTTAGCTACAAGTCTTGCCTTATATTTTTCTATGGATCCGTCCGGTCTAAGTTTTCTTCTGAATACCCATTTGCTTCCTATGGTGGAACACCCTGGAGGTAGATCGACCAATTCCCACGTGCCATTTGAAATGATCGATTCCATTTCAGATTTAATGGCATCCTTCCAATGCCTTGCTTCAGTAGAAGCCATGGCATCCTTGTATATGGGAGGATCACCCTCGATTTGGTAGGAGACAAAGTCGCTACCTAAATCCTTGGCAATCCTAGGTCTCTTACTTCGTCTAGGTTCAACATCCTCCAAAATTTCATTGGGTTCAGAAGAGGTAGCCCCTACATTTGACATCTTTTCTATTTGTTGTGGAATAGAAACAGATGTTGAGGCTACGTCACTAGTCAGATTTTCAGGAATGCCTTTTTTCATTGAAAAAATATCCTCAAAAAATGTTGCATCATGAAGTTCAATAATAGTATTAGTATCTATGCATGTGATCTCAGACCGAATTACTAAGAATCGATAGGCATAACTATTTTCTAGATACCCCAAGAAAACCGTGTCAATTGTTTTAGGTCCAAGCTTCTTTCTCTTGTATTCTGGGATTAAGACCTTAGCCAAGCATCCCCATACCTTGAGATATTTTAGGCTTGGCTTTCTATTTCTCCAAAGTTCAAATATACTCTTTTCTTTATGCCTTAGGGAACTCTATTCAGAATGTGACAGCCCGTATTCAAAGCTTTCCCCCACGTGTAAGATGGTAGCCCAGAACTTTGTAAAAGTACATTGACCATATCAGTTAGGGTCATATTCTTTGGTTCTGCTATTCCATTGGACTGCGGTGAATATGGTGCAGTGACCTCATGAACTATACCAAATAATTTGCATTGTTCATCAAATATCTTAGATGTGTATTCACCACCCCTATCTGACCTTAGACGTTTAATTACTTTTCCGACTTGTATTTCTGCTTCATTCTTAAGAATAAGAAATCTTTCTAAGGCTTCATCCTTAATTTTAAGCAGATAAACATAACAGTATCTACTGCTATCATCTATAAAGGTGATAAAATATATTTTTTATCTCTAGTCATCACGCCACGAAACTCACAAATATCAGAATACACTAAGTCTAGAATTTCAGTTTCCCTATTCACAGAATGGAAAGGTTTTCTAGGCAACTTAGCTTGAGCACACATTTCACATTTGGTAAGTTTGTTAGGAATCATGTCAAGTTTCATCATTTTTTTCATAGAATTGAAATTCACATGTCCTAGCCTAGCATGCCATAAATCAGTAGATTCAATATTTGAAACAACATAAGTATAAGAATCAAAACCATAAATATTATTAACTGAACTATCAATGTCACATCTTATTCTAAATAGAAGATCATGATCAGCCAAATATCCTTTGCCAAAGAAAATACCATGTCTCAGAAAAACTACTTTATTACATTTAAAGTCTAATTGAAAACCCTCTCTAACTAATAAAGAACCAGATAAGACATTCTTCTTAATATCAGGAACGTGCAGCACCCTGCGCAAAGTCCAAACTCGTCCAGTTGAGAATCTCAACTCGACTTGTCCAGACCCAAGCACCTTGGCTGCAGATCTGTTCCCCATCATTACTGTTCCACCGGCTGAAGCCTGATAAGACACAAAGAATGTCCTGTCAGTACAAATGTGTACATTTGCACCTGTATCAACAAGCCACTCATTAGGCTCGTTTACAAAATAGAGTTCAGGGTTCACTGAGACATACCCCTTACCATGCCCGTCTCCCTCAGTTAGCACAAGAGCCTGAGGAACGACATCCGTAGACTTTTGTTGGGTCTTTAGAGAAGGGTAATCCTTCTTCCAATGTCCAACCTGTCCACACTGCCAGTAAGGTTTGTTCTTTGGTTTTTTCTGGATTTTCCCCTTGGCTTTCAGTTTCTTATTTTTCCCTTTAGCAATGTTTGCCTTTGAGGTTATCACATAACCTTAGGGTTCACATCTACATGCATCAGGGGTTTTTATTTACTATGCCCCTCTTCAATAGCTATCGAGACCATCAAATCATCCAGAGAAATTTTTCCCTTCCTGTGCTTTAGGGACATCCCAAGATCTTCCCAGGACTTGGGAAATTTCTCAGTGATCGACATGACCTGAAACTTTTCAGAAAGTTTCATTTCTGCCTCGGCTAACCCATGGAGCAATAACAAAAACTCATGAGCCTGTTCTGAAACCGATTTGCCCTCAATCATCTGAAATTTCAGGAACTTGGATACTGAGTATTTTTCAATACCTAGATCCTCCGTGTTGTATTTCTTATCAAGTTCCTCCCACAGATCCTTAGCAGTCTTGGTGGATGCGCCATAGACATCGAACAGAACATTCGATAGTGCAGTAAGAATGCACCTATGACACAGACGGTCATGTTCTTTCCACGCATCCGCCATCTTAACCGTGTCTGGATCCGGATTCTGTTCAGATAATTTAGGGCACTGAGTTTCCAGAACCGAAATTAGGCCAATCGTGGTCAGCCAGATTTTCATGCGTTGTTGCCAACGCTTGAAATTCTGACCCCCCCCCCCCCGAATTTCTCTGGCATACCAATGAAATCCACACGAGACCGAAACCTCAAATCCGATATTTTTCTTATCACGTTATGATGTTGTCTCTCTAAGATTGTTGAGAAAACCGATATCAACATACATACAAAAATCCGATTATCAACAGGTTTCCAAAACAAATCGATGTATGTATGCATCCATATTAACAATTATAAGAAGAATATCCGTTTTAACCACATATGCATATTAAAGCAAGGGAAAAATCTGGAAACAAACATTACGACAAACAATGTGACAAAGAAAAATAGAGAGAGTTAGAAATCACAATCGAAGCGTCCTGTCGTAGGACTCCCCTTAGAGAGACAACGCCCTCACTTTACTGGCGCACAGGGCCTTGACGTGCCGCTCCCAGGGTCCGACGGTCCACGGTCGTCGACAGTGCGCACCGTGCTTGAACGTCCTCGAAAGTCACCTTCGTAGACGAAGTCCGAGATCGAGAGAGGAGAGGAGACAAGCGTACTCGAGAGAGAAGAGGCGTTGAGAATGAGGATTGGATGTTCGTAATCTACGCCCACATCTTTAAGAGATACTTAAAGACATCCGGGTGGTTACACTTCGTGAGAGGATAATGGAACGTATCCCTTAGAATTCAAACGCACGGTTACAAAACTAACCCGGTGCTGAGCCCGGCCTGGCCCGGTCCGGTGCGTGCGCATGCGTGCGTGTGTTGTGGTCTAAAGTCCTCTCTACTCTGTTTCCAGACTAGTCTCAGGACTTCCCACATAAAAACCAAGTGCCAGATTTATCTCTCCACAATGTAGGACTAAACAGCACCCCACAAGGTTGAAACATTGAGTTCCAGGAATTGAGATACATTAATACAACCTGATATTGACCATCAAATTGCATCAAACTATCCCATAACATTTAATTCCAACAGGTACTACAAATTAGAGTAGAAGATTAACCATAGTCTAATAGGAAAGAATATATTTTTAAGAGTTTTATCCCAATTCTTTATTTTACATTTATTTTCATGTTCTCACATTCTCTACCGTCCCTTTTCCCTTCTTTTCATTCTTTATCAAACATTCATCAATCATAAGGTACAATGATGCTCCATGTTTGCACATAAATAAGATAGTCATGTTACATTGAGTTCCTCCTTCACGTCTGTTGTGGTTGTTGTATATCAAAGTATTCCCCCTGAGCCTTCTTGTTTTTTGGTTATCCTTGCAAGATAATCGATACATAATGACTATCATTGTCAAGATGACATTGATCATCACATGAATAATTTACAAGTTCTTCTCACCCTCATGTTAGTTGTTCCTTTGTATATTGAAAATCATGTATGATTCATGACTTTTGTTTTAGGATAACATTGATCATCATGATGCATGATGCGATTTTATCGTGCTAAGTTATTTGCTATTATCCTCGTTGTTTTAAATATAAGACTAATTTGTGTTAATTTTCTATATGAGTTTGGTCTTATATTGCTTCAATATACAAATAGTAAAGTCTAGATAGTAGGAAAGAAAACATATTTAAGAGTTTTATCCTAGTTCCCCCACCTTACTTTTATTTCCATGTCTCTGTATTCCCACACCTTTTCCCTCCTCCTTTTCTTTCTTTATCAAAGATCATCAATCGCAATACAGATGGTGGTGCTCCCACTTCTTCCACTTGATCATGATAGTCATGTTATGTTGATGTTAAAATTCACGTTGTCGTGATTTCTTATATATCAAAGTATTCCTCCTTTGCCATCTTTTTTTGTTGGTTATCTTTGCAATACAATCCACAGTGACGAATATCTTTGTTAAGATGATACATATCATCACATGAATGATTTACAAGTATTTCTCACCATCATGTTAGTTCTGCCTATGTATATTGAAAGTCCAATGTGATTCATGACTTCTATTTTAAGATAATGATGATCATCATGATACATAAAATGATTTTATCATGCTAAATTATTTGTTTTTATTCCCGTTGTTTCAAATAATAAGATCAATATGCATTCATTTTCTAGAAGAGCTTGGTCTTATCTTGCTTCAATATACGATGGTAACTATAATGCGTTCAACTTTTTGTTAATATTCTTTCCGGTGATAAACGAAGGAGAGGGGAAAGAGGCGAAGCGTGTGCTGTAGTTTTTCTCCGGTCTCCTACTAAACGGGTCGATCCTCCTCTCCCAGGGTCTACTTTTCTTATGCTCGACGACAAGCTTCCCGGCGAGGAGGAACCTTCCGAGAAACAGTGGTCAGAGACCACCAATTACAGTAATGACAACAGGACCACCGACTGCCTAGCAACGGGGAGGGATAAACAACAGGCGAAGGAGACTATTATATTAAACACCGATGAGCTTTGATATCACTAGTTGGCGAAGGGAGTGAAAAGCTTATTGACCAAGGAAGGGGGGAGGGAAGACCATTGTGCTTAACTGGTGAAGGCCCGCTAAACTAGCCCGCATTGTTGTGGAAACTTAGACTTAGTGGTTGAGCTTTGCTCTTTTGGGCATGGGCATATCAGACTTCTTATATGAGACACCTATCCCACTTTTTGCTATTTATATTTTATTTATATTTCTTTTGTCATTGTAAAATAATAAATTTATATTGTAAAGGTATACATTATCTGTAAAAGTTAAGTATTTATATATATATATATATATATATTATATTTCAAAATTTCCTTGATTATATAGTTTTGAACTTATGTTAGTAATATGTAGTAAAAAAGTGTTATAAAATATAACCTTTAAAATAATAATATTCTTTACATAAGTGATCTATAAAAGAGTTAACGTTTCCAATTCGAAACAAAATGAAAAGAAAATGAATGTTCAAAATTCAGAATGAATGGAATCTAAATTTAATTTAGCAAATTCATTTAAATTTTGATAGAAGTTCGGATTCAGATTTTTTAAAATAAATAGAATCTGAATTCTGGTGGATTTAAGGATATTCGATTCGATTAGTACCTCTAGTCAACACGGTAGGAAGCTCTTTAAGACAATATAATGACTAGAAAATCAAATGAAATCTTCTCAATAGGAAACGATAATAATATCTAAGAGAATTCTTAAGAAGATATATATATGTATAGGGAAAAGGGAGCCCACACCCAGGGGTATAGGTAACTACCTACACCCGGCTCATTTTTCATTTTTTTTTTATTTTTTTTTGAAATGAAACTTTTGAGGAATTAGATCACTATATATCACCATGGTGTCATTCAAAATTCAACTTAATTCGAGACTCCTATCATCTTCATCAAGACCGTCATCTCAGAATTGTTGAAAATGGCACCTTCTAGATGAACATGATAGGAATGTTTATTTTGCATGAAACTTGAAACACATATTCATCTCAATATATTAAGAAAATCAACCTAAGGTTTCATTCAAAAAAAACTCAAAAATCATGAAAAAGAAGGCTGGGTGTAGGTAGTTACCTACACCCCTGGGTGTAGGCTCCCAGCTCCAATATATATATATATATATATATATATATATATATATGTATAATATATATATATGGGGTTGATGGGGCTACCCCCTGGGGGCAGCCAACATGGCTGTCCCGCCCCATTTTTTGACGAATTTTTTTATTTTTTTGAAAAATATCGTCATGTATATTCATCTCTATATCCCTCCTACATACCATTCGAATTTCGTCAGAAATAGAGACTCCTACGGCCTCCATCCAGACAGGGTCGATTTAAAAAATCCTGCGACCGTTAAAAAATGACGTCTGGATGGAGGCCATAGGAGTCTCTGTTTCTAACGAAATCTGAATGGCATATAGTAGGGATATAGGGATGAATATACATGGTGATATTTTTCCAAAAAAAATAAAAAAATTTTGCGAAAAATGGGGTGGGGGCAGCCATGTTGGCTGCCCCTAGGGGGCAGCCCCATTTTTCCCTATATATATATATATATATATATATAAGCCAACAAATATACAATTTCAGAATAAATAATTCAATAGTTAATAGTTGACGAATTTGTGATCTATCTATGTTTTACATATAAATCACATAATATAATAATATTATACAAATCACCTACAATTAAAAACGGGCCAATTATACTACATTGGTGTCGAAATAAGTCCAACGAAGAAAATCTTAGAAAGAATCAAAATAGATCCTCATCTACGCATACAAAGTTGATCTTGATTTTCTATAAAGTTCATAGTAACCAGGGACGAAGCAAGGACATTTTTGAGGAGGGGCACGAGGATTTAAAAAAATATGTCCATCAATTACAGTACAATCATATTCATTATATAACAATAATTGTTATGGACAAATTATATTTATAGTTTTCACGTATATTTTTCATCAATTTTGAACTTATTCATTATATAACAATAGTAAATTTTGAACTTATTTTTTAATCAACTATATCTTTTATTCAATTTTACATAGATTGGTATCATCTATGTTCCACAATGTCGGGATTTTTTGTGAATGATATTTATATCTTTTTTAAAGTAAGTTATATTCAACTAGTTTAATTATTTTAAATTCAGTGTAGGATTTTGATTAGTTGCAATATAAATTACACTTGTTTCGAATCTGTATCAAGTAAAAATATAAAATACTAATTATAAACTTTTTTTAATAACAGGAAATATTAATGTCTATGAAGAAAAATACACAGATCAAGAATATATGTGTATTTGACCACTTTACTTGATACTAAATAGGACCAATGAATAATATATGAGACTTGGCAATAAATGATTTTAAAAAAATGATTTTTTTAGATTGCAAATTAGACCACGTATCTGTATAAGTGATAATGAGATTGGATGGAGATCAATTCATTCTATAGTTCGATTCTAAAAAAATGGATAACTAATAAGATTAGGGTAGGGATCTAATTTTTACCTCAAAAATCCAAATGAGGCATTAAAATTTTGAAATATTATGATTACTTTTACCTTAAAAATCCATAGGAAAAAAATACATAAACATATATTATATAATCCCAAAATTTAGGGGGGGGGCACTTGCTCCTCCTTGCCCCCCCTTAAATCCGTCCTTGATAGTAACTACAATTGAATTGATTCCAAGTGTATTAGTTTAAAAAAATGTGAATACAAACACAAAAAATAAGTCAAAAATCACAAAGTGCACGAATCCTTTCTCGATTGGTAATATGCAAGAACTGAAAGCTGCATATCCACGACATATGAATCCCAATCAAACTTTACTAACTTTTAAATTTTAACACTATAAACATACTTTTTTATAGGAGATTTTGTATGAATATGGTTCATATATGGAAAGTCGGATTTGGACCTAATTGTATAATACACCCATTGATTTACGAGCTACATGCACAAAACCAATACACTAACACTTGTACATATTTTTATTTAATAGTTATATATATTACATTAAAAATACAAAAAAGGATTATAATCTCCTAAAAACAAAAGGAAAAATATATTAGCTAAGGTTGAGATCTATTCTATACATATGAGCCTAATTTTTCTATGTTTTCTACCGTATCCTAAACAAACTAATAAACTATAATAAGAACACAAAAATTTTCCTAATAAATTGCATTATAAAAATATAATATAAAATTATATGCAACAAAAATCACAACTGATCAAAGGTATTCCAAACTTATATATTTGATCCACAAAATTTGTATCTTGAGATGCTAGTTGAATTGGGTATCTTGATGTACTTATAACAACGGTAGGAATTTTTATTTCCAACAACTGTCATGTTGTGAGTTTTTTTCGAAATGGCTTGTGGCTATATGCTCCTCATTTTTCATTGAAAATCAATCATTTTAGAAACGGGGTGGTGAAGTGTGTTACCACCCCCCTTCCCCCTCAACCTTCAACCCTATGCTATAATACCACACCCCACGTCTTGGTATGAAAACTGTCGGATGAAAATAATAATATTGATAACCATGCAAAATGTATTATCATGTCCTTAAAAATGAGTACAAGTATAAAACGAATATGAATCGGATATAAATAATATCACAAATATTTAATAGATTAACTAAAATATACGTGTTTAGGATGGTTTACATACAAAAATAGATATACATAATATATTCATTTCATAATACGTATATCAACAATAATGAATGCAATCACAAAATATTGTTATGCACAATTATAAGTAAATCTATTATCATACTTATGTACGACAATGTGTGTGTGTGTGTGTGTATATATATATAAATGAATATGAATGCGAACGTTAACAAAATTCAAGGTGACATAAATATCCATAAATACAAGCATTAGAATATGTGTAAAACCAATACTATAGCGGATCAGATATGAATATATATTTTTATTGGTGTTCTTCCCTACCTGACTCCCAATGTGGTTGCCGACATTTCATTCTTCAGCACACGCACGATCTCCACACTCCATCAAATTGCATGCGACTTGAACTAAGTCGAAGCCCATCCAACCATCTTCCTAACGGTCTCATGATCTCCTTCTACTCTGCTCTATATGTCGAGATCTTTTTACATAAAACTGACCATTCATCATGAAACCTTTGCCGTGACATGGCTTGATGGCGGACTCGAATTACATCACGTGCCAATCACGCATATAATTTTGTCCTAGGCCTAGGAATTGAGCAATGAACCCATTTCAGATGCGAACGTCAACTGTCCTTTTCTTTCCTCTCCTCTCCTCTTCTTACCCTTTCTTCTTTTTTTTCCTGTTTGATTCTCTAATTTTTCATATTTTTTTTGCAGCAGGAGGAGGAGAAACAGATGTCGATCGACACTCTTCGGACCACCACACCTCGCCTGGAGGCTGGAGATGTCACAGGGGGAAGAAAGAACTCCTCAAGATTGTGAGCCACAGATTTGAGACACATGGCATGCTCACGTGCATTGGATGAAGCATGGAGGTTCTAATGCAGGGAAAGGATCCTCTGCTGTGGCATGGGCTGCGGTAGACTCTGCTGCATGCCCGGGAGCCGCTCGATCTTGATCGAGCGGTTCCCACGAATTTGCATGAATCGAGCCCAAAAAAATGCGAATTCATGAGAACCGCTCGATCAAGATCGAGCGGCTCCCGAGCGCCACAACAGAGGATCCTTCTCCTCTAATGCGAGCCTTACGTCCAAGGACAGATAATTTTCATAAAAACCGTTAGTGGATTTTTAATGCTTCTAACGTACCCCCATCGTCTAACCAATCAGACAAAGCCAAGTAGACATCCACCGAAATATTTGTGGAAAGACCTCTCCAAAGTGCCACTATGTTCCTTGTACTCCTATGCATGTGCTAAAATTTTAGATAGAAATATTGTTTTTGGTATTTTTCATGAAATAAATACCTCAAATCTTTGTTTTCTTGAAACTATTTATAGCATGCTCATTCACTACAAGAATTTTGATGTTTTACAAGCACACACTTGCAATCACTAGTAGTGGATTTGTGGTTGCATTAGGTATTGCTAGCACCCACAACTGGTGGTTGCAGAGGTAAGCGTGCAACCACAAATATGAGGTGGGCAATATCACGCTTCATGGTTCAACCACATCGTGGTCGCATATGTCGTTGCAATGCCTGTTATACAGAACGACAGAAACAGAAACTCATTTCCTCCATCTTTCTTTTGAAACCCCTATACCCATGCATCCTAGAGCCTCCTCCTCTCTCTCCGCATGTCCTTCTCAGATACCCTCTCCTCCTCCCTCCACCCCGACCTACCCTTTCCTTGGAGGCTATGGTTTAGGCCTTAGTGCATCACGGAGGGCAACAAAAATTATTTTTTTAAAGAGATAAACCATATGATTCGAGAATGTTTCTCAAATCTTTTCATAAAGATTACAAACGAATTCAAAGGAATATCTCTTGAAGTATGCTTGCGATCACTAATTTTTAAAGTAAGAGAGTCTCCTGTTTCAAATCTGATCCGATGAAGATCTCACTTGCGTGCGCGTTGATAAGACATGTGCTTCCTGTAATTCAAGTTGATGATCCAAGCTTGGAGTCTCCTGATTTCGTCTCACGAAATCTAACGCCTTCTTTATGAGCGAAGAGCACCGAAGAAGATGGAGGAGATCCACGACCAGTCGATCCGGCAACACAACTATGTCATGACTACTGCGGGCTTCTCTAGGTCAACATATAGATAGCCACATGTCGAGAGGGAGAGAGAGAGAGAGAGATGGCTTGTAGAGAGAGAGCCTTGTTGTTCTTATGTTTGTAAAAGAAAAGGTTAGGTCTACCCTTTCTTGTATACTAAATTGGATGGTGGAGATACATTCATAATTTAAATCAATGGTTGAGATTTTGTTGAACAAATTTACAATAACAATTAATTTAATTTAAAAGAAATTAAATATGTTGTAAATTAACTTAACATATTTAGTTTCGATTAAATCAAAACTCTCCTAAATGAAATAGGACTAGAGTGTCTCCTTCCATGAAAGGGTAAAGGAGATAACATCCTTCCCCTTATACATGGTGGACAACCACCTTGATTGGAAAGAGAAAATATCCCTTCGAGCCTAATGTAATCATATTACATTAATCTTATTTCATGTAATCTTATGTCAATAAAATATAACCAAATAATTATTGCAAATTATTTTGATAATTACAAACCATGCCATTGATAATTATGAATCAAATTCAACTGTCCTATAAACTGTAACGTTTAATTTGTAAATCTTATTTACAATTAGCTCTCACTAATATATTATACTCCACATATAATATTTATGATCGATGTGGATAGTAGACATCTACATTATTCATGTCCTCGACAACTAAATCATATTTAATTATCTTGGATGACTCTTCTCATGTGCTCAAATAATATGAATCATATTAACATCATTCATGATAATTAAATCACATTTAGCTATCATTTCCTCCATGCTCAGATACATTATCAATAATGAAATTATTCTTGAACTCTTTCAAGAATAATGCACTTTCTCCGCAGATACTTGGAGATAATGACATGGCGATTGTATGTTCCATGTATAGTGACTTGGATATTGAGATCATATCTCAAATCCATATCAAAGAAACCTCTAAAAAATGTTTTATTAAACCAAAGCCATAAATCTAGTATTTTTATTGCATCTGAATCACATTCAGATCAATGTCCAACATTTGGACCAAGATCATATTACTTGTCTATTGAGAGGAGTCACTAATCACTCCCTCAAAATGGAAGTGTCACGGTTATACAATCGTTTATGATCTGCACACCACACCTCGCCTGGAGGCTGGAGATGCCACAGGGGGAAGAAAGAACTCCTCAAGATTGTGAGCCACAGATTTGAGACACACGGCATGCTCACGTGCATTGGATGAAGCATGGAGGTTCTAATGCGGGGAAAGGATCCTCTGCCGTGGCATGGGCTGCGGCACACTCTGCTGCATGCCCGGGAGCCGCTCGACCTTGATCGAGCGGTTCCCACGAATTTGCATGAATCAAACCCAGAAAAATGTGAATTCGTGAGAACCGCTCGATCAAGATCAAGCGGCTCCCGAGCGCCACAACAGAGGATCCTTCTCCTCTAATGGGAGCCTTACGTCCAAGGACAGATAATTTTCATAAAAACCATTGTGTATTTTTAATGCTTCTAACACACCCCCAAGGTCTAACCAATCAGACAAAGCCAAGTGGACATCCACCAAAATATTTATGGAAAGACCCCTCCAAAGTGCCACTATATTCCTTGTACTCCTATGCATGTGCTAAAATTTTAGATAGAAGTATTGTTTTTGGTATTTTTCATGAAATAAATACCTCAAATCTTTGTTCGCCTAAAACTATTTATAGCATGCTCATTCACTACAAGAATTTTGATGTTTTAATAGCACACACTTGCAATCACTAGTAGTGGATTTGTGGTTGCATTAGGTATTGCTAGCACAATCCCACAACTGGTGGTTGCAGAGGTAAGCGTGCGACCACAAATATGAGGTGGGCAATATCACACTTCATGGTTCAACCACATCGTGGTCGCATATGTCATTGCAATGCCTGTTATACAGAACGACAGAAACATAAACTCATTTCCTCCATCTTCCTTTTGAAACCCCTATACGCATGCATCCTAGAGACTCCTCCTCTCTCTCTGCATGTCCTTCTCAGATACCCTCTCCTCCTCCCTCCACCCCGACCTACTCTTTCCTTAGAGGCTATGGTTTAGGCCTTAATGCATCACTGAGGGCAACAACAATTAATTTTTTTAAAGAGATAAATCATATGATTCGAGAATGCTTTTCAAATCATTTCATAAAGATTACAAACGAGTTCAAAGGAATACCTCTTGAAGCATGGTTGCGATCACTAATCTTTAAAGTAAGAGTGTCTCCTGTCTCAAATCCGATCCGACGAAGATCTCACTTGCGTGCGGGTTGATAAGACACATGCTTCCTGCAATTCAAGTTGATGATCCAAGCTTGGAGTCTCCTTATTTCATCTCACGAAGTCTAACGCCTTCTTTATGAGCGAAGAGCACCGAAGAAGATGGAGGAGATCCATGACCAGTCGATCCGGCAATACAACAGTGTCGTGACTACTGTGGGCTTCTCTAGATCAACATATGGACGACCACATGTCGAGAGAGAGAGAGAGAGAGAGAGAGTTGGCTTGTAGAGAGAGAGCCTTGTTGTTCTTATGTGTGTAAAAGAAAAGGTTAGGTCTAGTCTTTCTTGTATACTAAATTGGATGGTGGAGATACATTCATAATTTAAATCAATGGTTGAGATTTTGTTGAACAAATTTACAATAACAATTAATTTAATTTAAAATAAATTAAATATATTGTAAATTTACTTAACGTATTTAGTTTTGATTAGATCAAAACTCTCCTAAATGAAATAGGACTAGAGTGTCTCCTTCCATGGAAGGGGAAAGGAGATAACATCCTTCCCCTTATACATGGTAAACAACCACCTTGATTGGAGAGAGAGAAAATCTCCCTCCAATCCTAATGTAATCTTATTACATTAATCTTATTTCATGTAATATTCTGTCAATAAAATATAACCAAATAATTATTTCAAATTATTTTGATAATTACAAACCAAGCCATTGACAATTATGAATCAAATTCAACTATCCTATAAACTATAAATTACACTTAAAATAATTGTACAATGCAAATCCAATTCACATCAACATTTAATTTGTAAATCTTATTTACAATTAGCTCTCACTAATATATTATACTCCACATATAATATTTATGATCGATGTGGATAGTGACATCTACATTATTCATATCCTCGACAACTAAATCATATTTAATTATCTTGGATGACTCTTCTCATGTGCTCAAATAATATGAATCATATTAACATCATTCATGATAATTAAATCATATTTAGTTATCATTTCCTCCATGCTCAGATACATTATCAATAATGAAATTATTCTTGAACTCTTTCAAGAATAATGCACTTTCTCTGCAGATACTTGGAGATAATGACATGGCGATTATATGTTCCATGTATAGAGACTTGGATATTGAGATCATATCTCAAATCCATACCAAAGAAACCTCTAAAAATGTTTTATTAAATCAAAGCCGTAAATCAAATATTTTTATTGCATCTGAATCACATTCAGATCAATGTCCAACATTTGGACCAAGATCATATTACTTCTCTATTGAGAGGAGTCACTAATTACTCTCTCAAATTGGAAGTGTCACGGTTATACAATCGTTTATGATCTGCACACCACACCTCGCCTGGAGGCTGGAGATGCCACAGGGGGGAGAAAGAACTCCTCAAGATTGTGAGCCACAGATTTGAGACACATGGCACGCTCACGTGCATTGGGTGAAGCATGGAGGTTCTAATGCGGGGAAAGGATACTCTGCCATGGCATGGGCTGCGACAGACTCTGCTGCATGCCCGAGAGCCGCTCGATCTTGATCGAGTAGTTCCCACGAATTTGAATGAATCGAGCCCAAAAAAATGCGAATTCGTGAGAACCGCTCGATCAAGATCGAGCGACTCCCGAGCGCCACAACAGAGGATCCTTCTCCTCTAATGCGAACCTTACATCCAAGGGCAGATAACTTTCATAAAACCATTGCGGATTTTTAATGCTTCTAACATACCCCATCGTCTAACCAATCAAACAAAGCCAAGTGGACATTCATCGAAATATTTGTGGAAAGACCCCTCCAAAGTGCCACTATATTCCTTGTACTCCTATGCATGTGCGAAAATTTTAGATAGAAATATTGTTTTTGGTATTTTTCATGACATAAATACCTCAAATCTTTGTTCGCCTAAAACTATTTATGGCATGCTCATTCACTACAAGAATTTTGATGTTTTACTAGTACACACTTGCAATTACTAGTAGTGGATTTGTGGTTGCATTAGGTATTGCTAGCACAATCCCACAACTGGTGATTGCAGAGGTAAGCGTGCGACCACAAATATGAGGTGGGCAATATCACGCTTCATGTTTTAACCACATCATGGTCGCATATGTCGTTGCAATGCATGTTATACAGAATGACAGAAACAGAAACTCATTTCCTCCATCTTTCTTTTGAAACCCCTATACCCATGCATCCTAGAGCCTCCTCCTCTCTCTCCGCATGTCCTTCTCAGATACTCTCTCCTCCTCCCTCCACCCCGACCAACCCTTTCCTTGGAGGCTATGGTTTAGGCCTTAGTGCATCACGGAGGGCAACAAAAATTAAATTTTTTTTAAAGAGATAAACCATATGATTCAAGAATGCTTCTCAAATCATTTCATAAAGATTACAAACGAGTTCAAAGGAATACCTCTTGAAGCATGGTTGCGATCAATAATCTTTAAAGTAAGAGAGTCTCCTATCTTAAATCTGATCTGACGAAGATCTCACTTGCGTGCGCGGTGATAAGACATGTGCTTCCTGCAATTCATGTTGATTATCCAAGCTTGGAGTCTCCTGATTTCGTCTCACAAAGTCTAACGCCTTCTTTATGAGCGAAGAGCACCGAAGAAGATGGAGGAGATCCACGACCAGTCGATCCGGCAACACAACTGTGTCGTGACTACTACGAGCTTCTCTAGGTCAATATATGGACGGCCACATGTCGCGTGCGCACGTGAGAGAGAGAGAGAGAGAGAGTTGGCTTGTAGAGAGAGAGAGCCTTGTTGTTCTTATTTGTGTAAAAGAAAAGGTTAGGTCTACCCTTTCCTATATACTAAATTGGATGGTGGAGATACATTCATAATTTAAATCAATGGTTGAGATTTTGTTGAACAAATTTACAATAACAATTAATTTAATTTTAAAAAAATTAAATATGTTGTAAATTAACTTAACATATTTAGTTTCGGTTAAATCAAAACTCTCCTAAATGAAACAGGACTAGAGTGTCTCCTTCCATGGAAGGGGAAAGGAGATAACATCCTTCCCCTTATACATGGTGGACAACCACCTTGATTGGAGAGAGAAAATCTCCCTCCAATCCTAATGTAATCTTATTACATTAATCTTATTTCATGTAATCTTCTGTCAATAAAATATAACCAAATAATTATTGCAAATTATTTTGATAATTACAAACCAAGCCATTGACAATTATGAATCAAATTCAACTATCCTATAAACTGTAAATTACATTTATAATTAATTGTACAATGCGAATCTAATTCACATCAACATTTAATTTGTAAATCTTATTTACAATTAGCTCTCACTAATATATTATACTCCACATATAGTATTTATGATCGATGTGGATAGTGACATCTACATTATTCATATCCTCAACAACTAAATCAAATTTAATTATCTTGGATGACTCTTCTCATGTGCTCAAATAATATGAGTCATATTAACATCATTCATGATAATTAAATCACATTTAGCTATCATTTCCTCCATGCTCAGATACATTATCAATAATGAAATTATTCTTGAACTCTTTCAAGAATAATGCACTTTCTCCGCAGATACTTGGACCCCAAAAACCTTTATAAAAATCCTAAAAATTCTACAAAAATCCTAAAAATGCAAACTTAGCTTCTAAATTTTCCTTACTTTATTGTCTTTCATTGAAAATTAATTTGGAGAAGTTTTGTTACTGTTGGCCATTTTCTTTCTCCATTTTAGTTTCAGCCTTGCATTTTTGCCACTGTTTTCTTTATTTTGACAATTAAAAATACCAAACACATTCTAAAAATTACCCAAAAATCACAAAAATAGTAAAAAATATAAAAAGACCAAAAAGACTTTATTTGCTTATTTTTGAACATTTTTATCTATTTTTATAAATAGCTCTTTCTCCATTTTATTACATTGTCTTTATTTTCCAAAATTGAAAAAGAAAATAAAAAAATATAAAATATATGTTCCATGTATAGTGACTTGGATATTGAGATCATATCTCAAATCCATACCAAAGAAACCTCTAAAAAATGTTTTATTAAACCAAAGCCGTAAATCTAATATTTTTATTGCATCTGAATCACCTTCAGATCAATGTCCAACATTTGGACCAAGATCATATTACTTCTTCTATTGAGATGAGTCACTAATCACTCTCTCAAAATGGAAGTGTCACGGTTATGCAATCATTTATGATCACATCACCCTCGAGTATTCCTAATACATGTACATCCTACATACTGGAAGACCTAGAATAAACTCGAAGTTTTAGATCTTGCTTAGATTGTCTTCTTTAGATTTTTATCATTAAATTTCTCATTCAATCATTGGGAGTTGGTATTGATCATATACTTTCCAATAGCATATATCATACCTAGATATTGATAATATATTTTCCAAAAGCATATATTAAACCTACAAATTCAATCAAGCTTCCAAAGAGAGACGATCGTGCACGGAAGTTGAACCCAATATCTCATGAGTGAGCTCATGTCTCCTAGTTCAGTAATGAACATGTATGATTCCTTTAAGAGATTGTATTACTCATATGCCCTTGCATGCACACCAGATCGTCGGTATATAGACCTTGTTTAGATCATCAACCTATTGGTCTGCCAAATGTACATACTCAGACATACTCCGAATCTTTAGTCCTATGCAGAGGACCTGAATCAAGAGATCGGTTAGATATCAACCTTTAAAGAATAATTGGCATATTCTTCTCAGGCTGGAGATCCTCTCTTAACAATCATTTGATGGTTCTTGATGAGTCTTCAATCTAACTCTTTAGATATCATCCAAGCACCAACCTTTATGATTCAACACTTGAATCAACAAATGTATGATCATTAAGATGGTCATGGTAAATAACCCTAATTGTACTAAGGGACCTACAATCTAAATTAGGCATTTCTATTATCTAAAAATAACTCTTGTGCTCCAAAAAAATTGCAAATACAGGAGTAAATGCACGATTCAATGCTTATTCATGTCGTGTTGTTTATGTAGCATTTTTATTAACTATACTATTTATTAAAAATCAAAATATCCCTTTTTATTCCTTATTTGACAAAATAAAAAAAATTATAAAACCTTGCTTAAAAATTCTAAAAAAATACCCACCATTTATTACCATATATTATCACTACAAGCAAAAATCAAAAAAAAACATAAAAAATTCCTAAAAATTACAAACCCTTTATAACATTAAATAAATCATTCAAAAATCCCAAAAAATTAGCATTCTCCCTGATATTTTTATATATACTATTTACTCGAGATTAAATTTTGTTTTGAGAACTTTTGGACCTATTTTCTATTTTTAAATCTCAAAACAATTAGAGTTATTTAAATGTTCCATGTTTTAGATTATTTCTATTTTAAAAATACAAAATAAATTAGAAAACATTCCCCAAAAATTCAAAAAAATAGGAGAATATTTAAAAATCATAAACATATTTATTTTGTAAATTTTGTCTCTATATAACTTTATTTATAAACATAATATCTTATATTATATTATATACATATATATAGTTAATATTATTATTAATTATTATAAATACCCTAGATATATTTTAAATCTTTTAAGAAATAAAAGGACTATTTTTATTTGTATTGTCTGATTTTTATATATTTATTATATATTATATATAGCATATATTATATTTATACTTATATATAATGATATATACCTTTATTATATATTACAAGAAAAAAACTAAAAATCGAAAAAAATATAAAAATAAAATAAAAATTTAAAATTTAAAAAAATAAATTTAAAAAATAATTAATTTAAAACCCCATAAAAACATTGAGTAAATGTTGTACATTTATATAAACATACATACACATATTATTTAACAATAAATAATACATGCTACACCCTTGTTCCATGAGTTCGACACCCTACACATACTTGCACTATACACATTTATTCGTAGTGTTTATAATAAATTTGGACTCCATACTCTGATTTACATTGATGAATTATTTTCTTGTTGTGGTTTTATTGTTGTTTGGCTCTATCGGCCTTCGTGATCAGTCACTTCAGCAACTGAGGTCCACCTTGTGAGACCTCACGACTGCCTCTTGATAGCTGGTTATTCAATAGATGGATCTGGTAGATATGGTGGATCTCGAGACGGTAGTCGACTGTCTCCATCCCAGCATGAGGGTCATAAATGTTATTTATAAATATCCTGATATTTTAAATTCATATTATTATTATTATTATTTTAAATGTCTCGATATGTTATTTGTGTTGATTTTCCATTACAGTTGGTGGATCATTGGACCCACATATGAGTGCATTTGTTCATAATGCATCTCTCTTGGGATGGAGGTGTCCGTGCACATGCTCTAGTCACTATACCTACTCCAACCTACCCATCCCTTCCAATGGTCATTAGCCTACTCCACGGTCTTCACACCACGAGGACCAGTCGATGTCATAAGTGGAGGATGTTAGAGGATCCCCTGCCATGATTCGTCCTACCACCCCTCTAATTGTGGCCCAATTACATGTCACTTCTTGGAGCTCCTTCTCGATGGGTATATCTTCCCTATATTTCTGAATTTCCATACATTTCTAGTTTACTATGTCAAACTTATATGATGAAGTTATTTGATACAATTATACACTGAAGGATTAACATAATATTGCAAAGGATTTGTGCAAGGCCTAAAAGAGGTTCCAGGATGAGTCCATCTGACCAACATAGTGTAGCAATGGATCTCTGCGAACCTGATGAATCTCGTATTCATCATGCTAAAATTGGTCATTTAGGCTCTGTCCCCCATCATCCACTTGTAATTAATCATTAAAAGAGCATTATTAGCCATCATGCATGTGTAAATAATATCCGCATTTCATCATGCATAAATTGCATTAAAATTCCCTAGTGTAAATTAGTCCAAAAAGCCGCTAACTTCTCACATTTTTAGTTAATTCATCCTAACTCCGATTGACCCGAAACCACCTCCTTTGTGTAGATTTTACTAACCTTATTAAATAAAAAAATACAAAAAAATTACTAACCCCAATAAGTGTCAAATAATCCCAAAGACAAATTCCACATCTGACGGACTAAAACGAGCATATCTCCCTCATACAGTGTCCGATTTTGGTCTACTCACTTTTAAAGTACTCCATTTTCAAATACCTTCAAAACAAGACCAATTTCATAAAATTCGGAGCTCATATGTGAAAGTTGGGTTTTGGGCCTCTTTTGCGCATTTTAACTTCTTGCTAATTTTGACCTGCGATTTTATGTACTTATTTAACTCTTTTAATTTTGTTTCTTTTTCATTTATGTTCTTTGATGAAAGTTTTATTAAGCGACGTGAAAATCCAAATCTAGATCGAAACTGAAATCAAAGAAACTGACCAAGTCCGAGTGTCCGTTGTCGGTCTGTACAAAAGTTGTCCGTTTCTTACTTTTATTTTATTTTCCTAATTCCTTATCCTTTAAAAATACAAAAAAATTAGATTAATGTGTAAATAATTTTCTTCTTATTTATCGTATTTTTTCTAGATTTTTTATCCCCTCTAAAACCACCAAAAAAATTACAAATCTCAAAAATACGGTTTTCTATACACATGGAAAGCCGCCAAAAATACCACTTCGTACAGGTGACCTCTTTTGCTCCCGGACCCTTCATGAAAGTTGTAGATCTCGACGAGACGAACAACTTTCGTGAAGAAAATTTTTCGATCCGAGGTCATCTTCTACCTCTTTTGCCCAAGATAAAATTTGAAATTTTTTTGGTGCCACGTGGCAGCTCCAGGGCGTGCCACGTGGCACCCCACTGTTACTCTCTCCCCAGCCGCGCCCAGGTCACGTGCCTAGCACGTGACCCATCATCTCCCACCTCCAGCCGTTGCTGCACAACCCCCCACCCACCTCTGCATGTACGGCCATCAAAGCCGCATGCGCGGCCATCAAAGCCGCATGCACGGCCGTAACCTCCGGCCTCTCCCTCGCGCAAAACGGCCGCCATCCTCTTCCCTATAAAACTCAGCCCCCTCACGCTGCTCCAGGCATCCGCCCTTCCCCTACGCGGTCGGTGACAGCGGCAGCCCACGTCGGCGTGATCCAAGGTCTATCACTGACCTTGCGGCTTCTCCACCAGTAGCCGAGCTTCGTGACCCATCGCCGGTCACTGAGGCGAGCACCGGAGTTGAGTTTCTCCTCCAGCTTCAAGCGACAGACCTCCACCCCCTCTCTTTTTCTTCTCCGTGTTATTTTTGCAGGTACACCTCCGCTTTGCGCGGAGCCACCTCCGCCGCGCCTCAACCTCGCCTCCTCCACTCCGCGCCTCCGCCCAGCCACCTCCGCCTCGCCGGCGCCTCCCAGGTGCTCCGCCCGCCTCGCGCGACGCCGCTTTGCCTCACCAGCCCCGCCTCATCGCCCAGGTACCTCCGCCCGCGGTGCCACCGTCCTTGTCATCGAGACCACCGCCTCCAGGCCGATCACCACAGCTCGGCCGTGTGTCGGCCGAGCTCCGCCCGCCCCAGCCCGCGCGTCGCCTCGCCGGGGAGGGCACCGCCGAGACCGCGCCTGCACGCCACCTCCGAAGCACCCCCGCCACAACGCACAGCTACCGTCGGATTTGGGCTAAGAGCCCTTGATCCGACGGTCCAAGGCCTGCCACGCGCCCCCCCAAGCCTCGCCCCCGAGCCACCGCCACCTAGGCTCGAGAGCCCCGAGCCTGAGGCTCTCCAACCGAGCCTTAGGTTCGGTCCCCGAGCCGCCAGCCTCCGCCACCGACCCTCCAGGCGCACGTGCTCCGCACGTGCGCGCTGGGAAATTTGCGCGGACACCCCTGGCGCTTTCAGAAATTGCAGAAATACCCCCGCCAGGGGTAAATTACGTCCAGGCCCCTCCGACTTTTATAAATTGCAGATAAGTCCTCTTAGGGACTATTTTGAAAGATAACTTTATTTTAATTACATTTTAGTCCCTGAACTTTCATTTTAGCATATCTTCTCCATCTGGACTCCGATTTTAGCGTATAATATGTCGTTTCGAAGCTCTTTTCATGCTCTACCATTTAGCATAGTTTGTGAACAGATCTGAGGTGGTTTATTGTCAAATATTTTTTGAGGATCATCACTGACTATTGCAGGCTAAATTTGACATATTGGTGCTTGAGAAATCAATGATCATTTTTTGCAGGAATTCGGAAGATGATTTTACTCTGATTAAACCGTTGTAATCTTTAATTAGTAAAATCTTCACATGTGGTTAATTCACATTTATTCCTCTCAGACTTGTGCTTACTATTTTGAGGACTTTAATCAAGGATATTTGGAGGCCTGATATCTCATTATTCTGAGCTTAAATTCATTACCCCTGAGCATCAAGTTAAGAACAATTTTGATTTGTGATTAATCTTGTGAAAATATTGATCAGTTTATTGGAGGAATTAATACGTTTAAAATCACAGATCTTGGGCAACATAGTCTCTGTTTAATTTTCTTTGCATTGCATCTCCATCATTGCATAGTATTTTTTTCTCAACACAAAAATTAACCAAGCATTAATCAATTAAATTTGATTCAAGACCACGCAACTAAAAATCATCGTTCCCTGTGTTCGACCTTGGTAAACTTGCCAAGTAAAAATAGTCCACAACATTCGAAGATTGTGGTGTTTTGACGACCGAAATTCACTTCCTATACTACAATTACCAATTATTAAAGAGGTGGATTTTGAGTTCATCAAATGGCGCCGTTGCCGGGGAACGGCGAATATTTAGGGTTTTAAATCATTTTTTGTGATTAATTTTTGTAAGATTAATTTTTGTGTAATTTTTTTTTCTTCTGCATTTTATTTCGCATTTCTCTCTTACTTCTGCTACTAACCGCACAATCTCTCTTTGCAGACTTCTGGGAGCTGGATTTTTATATTAAATCAAGGATCTGCGATGAAGACTGAATTTTAATTTTGTGAGAGAGAGTTAGTATAGATTTAATTTTCTGCAATATTTTCAGGGTCCCTCTCTTTGAACCCTTGTAATAATTAAGACTGAACATTCCTGTGGTGTGTCGGGTCTGATTCAACCCCTTCTGTGTGGTTGGGACCCGACTTGAGTGGCGTAGGACTTAGGCACATATACGCTTGCTTGTTTATTATTGATTGTGCTCGTAATCTCTAGGCCACACTTTTTCACTAATTAAACGCACTATAGATCGTTCAACATTAGCCAAATTTTAAATCAATTCTTCACGCTAATAGAACTATCTGTTTAGGGCGTTTTTCATCTGTGCATATCATTTAGTGTAAATTTAAAATTCCTTGTCTTGCATCCCGCATGAAGAACGCGAGGATTCACTGTAAGTCCTTCTCTTAAGCATGCATCATTGATTTACGCTTGCATTGGCTTTTTCGATTCTCCCTCCTCAAGTTTTACAACTTAGGAATTAACGGAATTGGGACTGCTCGTTAGGCGTGAATTTTTGTGCTCACTTAAACTACAGTGATAATCTTAACTTAAAACCGGGACTGCTAATCAAGGTGACTGTAAATAAAATTGACCTAAAATTAACTCTTGTTTGGTGGAGAGAAACCCACTCATTGTTTGTTTAAGGACAAGATCGCACACTTAGGAAAGAGCCCAAAACCGAAGCAGTTCATTCAGACTACTGAGTTTAAATAATTAGCTACTTTTCAGTGAGGGTCTCGGGTAGCCGTTTACGGTCCGACTTCCCTTAGCAGAGTAGGTGGTTTAGAGGACACCGCGGAAGGCACCGTCCTCAAGTAACACGGGTAGCCGTTTACGGTCCGTACTTACACCTATACTGGCTGAGAGTAGGTGCAACTAGTTGTATGAACTCGGGACAGTCTTTGTGAAATATTTCGGCACCTAACAACTCCGCTTAATCTGCAAGATTGTTTTGTCATTAAATTAAAATTGAAAAAGATAAGCGGCCGAACCCTAACGTGCCTTCACCAGTGTTGAGTGGGTGAATCAACGTGTTTGTTTTGTGTTTGATTTGTGTGCGTCAAAGACCTTGCAATTGCAAGCAAATTGTGGTTCGCTAATCATTCCATCCATCTTGAGAAGATGTCAGCACAGTGGTCTTCTTTCCCGATCTCCACGACCATGTCCCGATATCCTTCTTCCCCTCAGCCATCATTCTCTTCCCGCCCATACATCCCACCCTATGACCACTCTTCTTCTTGGAATAGTCCTCTCTCACATTCTGACAATTTTATGGACACGAGAGAGAGACCAGAATCGAGGATGAACAATAGAGTGACCGCTATTGATAGAAGAACACAATTTCCGGTCACTAGGATCTCACAACCTCTTGAACCATCCTCTACTCAGGATGAATATCCTCTTGAGTATAATCAATTTTCCTTCGACACTCCACGAGAAAACCAAAGTCAAGGAAATACAACTCATGACCAGACCATAATGTTTATGAACAATCAACACTCTACTCGAGGTTACATGCCAGAATCACGACACATGGAGACTGATTATTCAATCACTAGTCATGAGATGTTTGAGGATGAGATTGCTCGGATTAATCATCGAGCAGACACCTTAACTATGAGAATATATGATCTCATCCAGTCAATGCAAAATTCAGAAGAAGTGAGGCCACCACCATGCGAACCACTGGATCATCACAATCAGACACAACCACTGACCTCTGACCCCCCGACTGACCATATTACAGAAAATACCAAAAAAATTGAAAATTTTGAAAATTCAAAAAAATTGGACAATTCTGAAATGGAAGCGTTTTGCAAGAGTCTGATCTTAGAGCTTCCATTAATCAAAGCCATAGAATATGTGCCCGATCTTAAGAGATTTGTGAAGAGTCGACTGATACCCAAAAAGACGGGCAAGAAACGATCCAGGACTGAATATCATGTCATATCTATGGCTAGTTCTTTGGTGATGAATCATAAACTCAAAAGCCGCAAAGTCAAGCGCTTGACTCGGGTCACATGTGAAATTGAGGATTCTATATTCACTCATGTTCGGTTAGACGACGACTCTACATTAAACATCCTCCCCAAGTCCGTCTTTGACCAACTCAAACTCGGACAACTCAAAAAGACTAGGGTGATCGTTCAATTACCCGATCGATCTACCAAAAGACCGCGGGGGATCGTTTCTGTCATCGTAAATTTCCGAGGGGAAAAACACAAAGTGGACTTTATTGTCCTTGACATTGAGCACCCCGGAAGGATGTCTGAGTCTCCTATTATTTTAGGAAAGCCGTTCTTAGCCTCCGCTAAGGCGATCGTCGATTGCGAGACTCAGGAAATCAAGTTCCCGAACTCGGATCACAATGAACACGAACCCAATGACACATCCGGCTCTGAGGAAAACCAACTTGAAACCAACAGTTATGATCAGGATATTTCACACTATCAGACATCTTCGCATGACACACTGATAAAAATAATAGGAGAGTCACCCAACAAACTGACTGTTGAACAAACTTTGGATTCTCACCACCCTATCACTGCTCCTAGGAAAATTCAAGATTTTGGAGCTTCTGAAGAATTGGACCATATTTTTGAAGATCACCACGATTATTTGAGTGGTCCAATCTTTGAGTCGGCAGTAATTCATGAGATACTTGAACCATATAAGGACCCGACTCTGGAAACATCCGATGTCACCAAAATTCATGATCATACGAAGGTGACATCAGCGCCCCCAGCCTTAAACCACAGAAACACAAGGAACAATCTCCCTCGACCGAAGCGGTGCATGACCCTTCAAGAATTGGTAGACTTTTATGGGGATTCATCTGATGAGGAACTCACAAATGCCACATCGGTTATTCAAGACAGGGAGATGAAGACTGTCCAACTTCCTCCCAATACTTCTCAAGGAAACAAACCGACCAAGAAAGTCACCTTTGACCTTACACATCAGGTGATTTCTGACGAGTCCTCGTCCGATCATGATGTGGTTCATCAGATAAGTGCAATAGGTACAGCTCTGATCCAAGGGCACTTACCTCTGATCGACAAAAGTTGGAGATCCTCTGCAGACGACTACTATTCTCCTGAGGACGACTCCGACGATGGCTGGTCTTCTTCTTCTTCGGCCCCCTCTTCATCACACTCATCATCTCCATACTATCTCCCTCCACACTCCTGCAAGAAGGTCTGTCGCAAACCTCCTTGATCTTGTACATCCGCAATTCTACCCGGTCCCCCATCTGTGTTTATCCGATTATACTTAGGCTGACCTGAGCCTAAGTATAGGGGGACCGCATCCATTATTTATACTTCACTTCTCTTCTTTTGTTTTTAATCCTTCTGTATTTAGTACGAGCTATGTCAACATTTCACTTTGTGCCATGGGGACATAGCACAAGCTAAGTATAGGGGGGTGTGTTTGTATATATTTTATCTACTTTATCCATAGCTCGTACTTTAATCGTTTTTATCTAACATCGGGGATGGGTACAAGTAGTGTGTGTAATTCCTGTTTTTCACACAAAAAAAAGAGAAAAGAAGAAACACCAAAAAAAATTACATCACTCATGGTCTTGCATTTCATCAAGCATTTCATGCATTCCTTGGTTGATATATTCCTGGCACATTCACTATCACTCAAGGCTTGAGGATTTTTGAGGACACTTGATTTCTGAAATCTTGAGATTCTGAGTTAGCCAGCCTTAGTCATTAGGGTTTTTAGAACTTAATAATCCACACTTCCCTAGTTTGAAAGATTTGAGCGCTATATTGCACTCTTCATCTCTAACATTCAAAAAGAATATGATCAGCACAATCACTTTCACAACTGCATGATTGATAAGATGAGTTGAGATATCACTTGAGGAACTAGGACTAGAGATTTGAGTTTAGACCCGATCTGATGATATTCGAGGATGGGATAAAGTTAATGAAGGCTGCAGAAAACCTGAGTGTCAGCAAAAACCCAGCCAGTATGTGAACAAGTTCATATGCTATCTTTTTGATATTGACCTAAGTGCCAGGGTGTGATGAAACTTAATGAAAATTGTTGATCAGTGTGCGCCAACTTTGGTAAAAGCAGTGGAGCTAGCCAACAACAAAAAAAAAAAAAAGAAGAAATGTCAAAGAAAAGCTCTATCATCCAAAGTCAAATTCTAAATGAGCTTCCACCAATGGCGAGCGCTCCCAAACATTTTCAAAGTGTCCACTTGGACCAAGCGCTAATTAGGACCAAGGAGTCGGGCTGACACCATAAAAGGGCTCTGCATCGTAAGCGATACAAGTCTGGGTGTAGAAGGTATCTTAGATACTCAAAAGAGACACACCCCGGTGTACTCCCAGAAAAACAAGTGCAGACGACTCCAAATTCTCTTGACGGACACATTGATCAACAAAATAAAATATATTTGTGTTGAGTAATAAGGCACTCGAGAGGCACCTTGTTCCAATGAAAGGGAGAGAAAATCAGACACAATCCTATACCCTCCATCAACTGGCCGTCCATCTACACTTTCAAGTCTGACAAACTAATGTGACGGTTGACTGAAGCAAGAATAGACTTATTCCCTAGGGTTGAGGATCAGGTCTAGAGGAGAGTCTCTTGGATTGGAACTTTGGGTGATGTCTCAACTTGACTCTCATAAATGCAGTACACTAAGAATCATATCCTTATACTATATGTACAAAAAGAGAATCTGAAAATTAGAGGGAGTTGGGTTTCTTTTGATTAAAGCTTGGATGAGCTCAGAATTTTAGGATCACTCAAATTAAGGGTCCTTCTCTGAACTAAGCCTTGAAAATTCACTTACACGGTCAGGGATGTATTCAACTAAGTCATTCATTCATGCTCGGGGACGAGCATGGTCTAAGTATAGGGGTATGATGAATCTCGTATTCATCATGCTAAAATTGGTCATTTAGGCTCTGTCCCCCATCATCCACTTGTAATTAATCATTAAAAGAGCATTATTAGCCATCATGCATGTGTAAATAATATCCGCATTTCATCATGCATAAATTGCATTAAAATTCCCTAGTGTAAATTAGTCCAAAAAGCCGCTAACTTCTCACATTTTTAGTTAATTCATCCTAACTCCGATTGACCCGAAACCACCTCCTTTGTGTAGATTTTACTAACCTTATTAAATAAAAAATACAAAAAAATTACTAACCCCAATAAGTGTCAAATAATCCCAAAGACAAATTCCACATCTGACGGACTAAAACGAGCATATCTCCCTCATACAGTGTCCGATTTTGGTCTACTCACTTTTAAAGTACTCCATTTTCAAATACCTTCAAAACAAGACCAATTTCATAAAATTCGGAGCTCATATGTGAAAGTTGGGTTTTGGCCTCTTTTGCGCATTTTAACTTCTTGCTAATTTTGACCTGCGATTTTATGTACTTATTTAACTCTTTTAATTTTGTTTCTTTTTCATTTATGTTCTTTGATGAAAGTTTTATTAAGCGACGTGAAAATCTAAATCCAGATCGAAACTGAAATCAAAGAAACTGACCAAGTCCGAGTGTCCGTTGTCGGTCTGTACAAAAGTTGTCCGTTTCTTACTTTTATTTTATTTTCCTAATTCCTTATCCTTTAAAAATACAAAAAATTAGATTAATGTGTAAATAATTTTCTTCTTATTTATCGTATTTTTTCTAGATTTTTTATCCCCTCTAAAACCACCAAAAAAATTACAAATCTCAAAAATACGGTTTTCTATACACATGGAAAGCCGCCAAAAATACCACTTCGTACAGGTGACCTCTTTTGCTCCCGGACCCTTCATGAAAGTTGTAGATCTCGACGAGACGAACAACTTTCGTGAAGAAAATTTTTCGATCCGAGGTCATCTTCTACCTCTTTTGCCCAAGATAAAATTTGAAATTTTTTTGGTGCCACGTGGCAGCTCCAGGGCGTGCCACGTGGCACCCCACTGTTACTCTCTCCCCAGCCGCGCCAGGTCACGTGCCTAGCACGTGACCCATCATCTCCCACCTCCAGACGTTGCTGCACAACCCCCCACCCACCTCTGCATGTACGGCCATCAAAGCCGCATGCGCGGCCATCAAAGCCGCATGCACGGCCGTAACCTCCGGCCTCTCCCTCGCGCAAAACGGCCGCCATCCTCTTCCCTATAAAACTCAGCCCCCTCACGCTGCTCCAGGCATCCGCCCTTCCCCTACGCGGCCGGTGACAGCGGCAGCCCACGTCGGCGTGATCCAAGGTCTATCACTGACCTTGCGGCTTCTCCACCAGTAGCCGAGCTTCGTGACCCATCGCCGGTCACTGAGGCGAGCACCGGAGTTGAGTTTCTCCTCCAGCTTCAGGCGACAGACCTCCACCCCCTCTCTTTTTCTTCTCCGTGTTCTTTTTGCAGGTACACCTCCGCTTTACGCGGAGCCACCTCCGCCGCGCCTCAACCTCGCCTCCTCCACTCCGCGCCTCCGCCCAGCCACCTCCGCCTCGCCGGCGCCTCCCAGGTGCTCCGCCCGCCTCGCGCGACGCCGCTTCGCCTCACCAGCCCCGCCTCATCGCCCAGGTACCTCCGCCCGCGGTGCCACCGTCCTTGTCATCGAGACCACCTCCTCCAGGCCGATCACCACAGCTCGGCCGTGTGTCGGCCGAGCTCCGCCCGCCCCAGCCCGCGCGTCGCCTCGCCGGGGAGGGCACCGCCGAGACCGCGCCTGCACGCCACCTCCGAAGCACCCCGCCACAACGCACAGCTACCGTCGGATTTGGGCTAAGAGCCCTTGATCCGACGGTCCAAGGCCTGCCACGCGCCCCCCCAAGCCTCGCCCCCGAGCCACCGCCACCTAGGCTCGAGAGCCCCGAGCCTGAGGCTCTCCAACCGAGCCTTAGGTTCGGTCCCCGAGCCGCCAGCCTCCGCCACCGACCCTCCAGGCGCACGTGCTCCGCACGTGCGCGCTGGGAAATTTGCGCGGACACCCCTGGCGCTTTCAGAAATTGCAGAAATACCCCCCGCCAGGGTAAATTACGTCCAGGCCCCTCCGACTTTTATAAATTGCAGATAAGTCCTCTTAGGACTATTTTGAAAGATAACTTTATTTTAATTACATTTTAGTCCCTGAACTTTCATTTTAGCATATCTTCTCCATCTGGACTCCGATTTTAGCGTATAATATGTCGTTTCGAAGCTCTTTTCATGCTCTACCATTTAGCATAGTTTGTGAACAGATCTGAGGTGGTTTATTGTCAATTATTTTTTGAGGATCATCACTGACTATTGCAGGCTAATTTGACATATCGGTGCTTGAGAAATCAATGATCATTTTTTGCAGAATTCGGAAGATGATTTTACTCTGATTAAACCGTTGTAATCTTTAATTAGTAAAATCTTCACATGTGGTTAATTCACATTTATTCCTCTCAGACTTGTGCTTACTATTTTGAGGACTTTAATCAAGGATATTTGGAGGCATGATATCTTATTATTCTGAGCTTAAATTCATTACCCCTGAGCATCAAGTTAAGAACAATTTTGATTTGTGATTAATCTTGTGAAAATATTGATCAGTTTATTGGAGGAATTAATACGTTTAAAATCACAGATCTTGGGCAACATAGTCTCTGTTTAATTTTCTTTGCATTGCATCTCCATCATTGCATAGTATTTTTTTCTCAACACAAAAATTAACCAAGCATTAATCAATTAAATTTGATTCAAGACCACGCAACTAAAAATCACCGTTCCCTGTGTTCGACCTTGGTAAACTTGCCAAGTAAAAATAGTCCACAACATTCGAAGATTGTGGTGTTTTGACGACCGAAATTCACTTCCTATACTACAATTACCAATTATTAAAGAGGTGGATTTTGAGTTCATCAGAACCCTTTCGATAAAGCAAATTTGATTTACAGCCCTTTCAAAAAGAGCAGGTTGGACCCTTGAGATTCAAGAACTGAAGACCATCCTCGATGGCATGATGGATCTAGAGGGGGCATGGAGGGGCACATTCCCCCCTAGATTTTAGGTAATCTTCCATGTATCATTGCTATATATATTAAATATATAATGCTATATTAATAGAGTACTTCTACACTATATATTATGCTAATCCAATCTATATTCAACTTAATTTAAAAAGGAAAATATTGATTTACCACAAAAAATAATTGACTTGTGGGAATGAAAATATTCCACAACATTGATCAAAAAATTATCTGACTTCTTGCAATGTAAATTTTTGTTGCAAGCTAAAAAATCCATCATCACACTTGATTTATTTTGAGTATATTGATTTATTTGATGTCCATAATTTGATATATATATATATAATTAGAATGGAGTAGTTTTCCACCAAAGGAAGCCCAAATCTCTTACATATGTCCCATTCACATAAAGCTAAAATATAAGGAAGTTCAGTCAAATTATGTCATTTTTTACAGCATCATAATTACTCTACTTGTCAGTTGGTAATATAATAATCAACATATAAATGATTCTTTTAGTTTGTGCCCCCTCTATAAAAAGTTTCTGGCTCCGTCCTTGCATGATGGTATCCATTTAAACCACCCTACAAAGACTCTATCTTTTCCCCGACAGAACCAACTCCATACGAGTCATAAGGACCTTTACTCTCTCTTGGCCCACAATGGATTGGGCCCCAAACTCCATATACAATTTTGGTCCAAACCCTTTGATGAATATGCATTTCATCATATTTATTCATTTATTTTAATTTAAAATCCCTTCTTCCGTAAATAATAATAAATTCATGTTTTTATTCTTTTATATTCTTTTAAAAATATTATACAAAACCATTATTTTTAACCTAAAATAAATAAATAAATAAAGACAAATAAAGAAAATAAAGACTTTATATATGCAATAAATGTAGGCTGACTGTAACCCCGTGTGAAGGTAAAGACTTGACCTAATCGATAAGGAACATAGTAGGGGAAAATTATGCCAAGTGTAGAAAAATAAAGAAAACCAAAGTTCGTTTATTCTTCATGTACAAATTGAACATATTTCATCTATTTTGTATATAAAACCTTCTACTATTTTATTTATCTTTTTACCCATCTCAAATAAAAATATTTTCTTCTTGGAACATGTACATAAAAATAAGTTGTAAATATAAAAATAATAGCAAGAAGAATCATCATTCAATGTGTAAATAATGACACTTTGAAAAAACTGCAAAGCCAAAATTTCCAGACCCATATCTGCTCCATAAATATCCAAAAATAATCAAACTTATTTTCATTGCACTCAAAATAAAATAAGCTTCAAAATGATAGCAGTTTCATTAAAATCAGATTTAAGATGCAAATGTGGCTTTTTGTGAGTGTATTGTACATTGTACCTATATCGTATACTATGTGAATATTGTATTTTATTTAGTTCTTGTATATATTTTTGAATATTGTATTTTAAAATACTTGTAAATATTGTATTTTATCTAACTAAAATCAAAATGGAAAATGCAAAAATCAAAATCACCAAAAATAAAATAGTGTATATATTGTACAAATACCACTATGTATCTTGTAACTATATCTATTTAGTTAACTCAATAAATTATTTTGTAAAAATAAAATAAAAATATATTAAAATCCTTGTTGAATATTATAAATAAATAAAATAATAAGTTTCACAATTATTGTGAAAATAATTTATTAAAAATCAAGTTGTTGAACATATAGGTAGATATACCTATGAATAAAGGGAGATTATTTATATTAACATATTAAATTAATTTACTTAATTTATTAGAAATCATCATAATTAAGATTATTAATTAATATTTCATTTACATTATTTATTTAAAATCATTTTAGAATTTTAATTTGATTAATTTACATTTTCATAATGTTTTATCCTGTAGTGGATTTTGTCCTATATTGACCGGACCCTGATTGGTTAGACCTGAGCCCGTTGACCTGGGTCAGCCTCTCCTTTTCCTGCATAACCGAATAAGCTCCACTCACCGGAGTCTTTTCATCATTTTTATCGGACATTCCAATTACCCTATCCAAATGATATTTTCTTTGATTTTGTTGTCCGAATAACAATCCATCACACTCGATCATCCATTTCATAAATGGAGCCTCGATCCATGCACTGCATCTTATCAAGATATGCCTGACCTCCTGTGCTGTAAAACCTCCTCTCAGATCTTCATCGCGACCACATCTATTTTCCACTTATTCATTGTCCGAGATCGACTACCGAGTGAGCAAAGGTGACAGCAAGGCTTCCCTGCGATTGGGAGAGTGAGGAATCCTTGGGAGACGCGATCCACCACTACTGTCGGAGCTTCACCAGTGTAGTCCAGTTTCTCCAACAACCATATCAAATTGATGCGAAAACCCTCCTTATTCCATCCTTAGGTAATCGTAGGTATTTCCCTTTCATTTTTTGTAGCTTAATTTTGTGTTAAATTCCCGTGGTTAGGTCAGATCGATTCATCTCCAATCACCCTTTGATCTGACCAGTCAGAGGACATCCATTCACCTATTCCACATCCGATTGCTCATACACCATCGCATGACCCTTCTTCATCATCTCCCATCCCTGATCATCTCCATTCCAACCACGCCCGTCGGAGGTCTCCATCCACCTACCATTCATCGTCGTTTTCACCTAATAAAGCCGACCAGAGCTTGTTCTCCAAGCACTGATCCACTAGCAGGTTCCAAGGACACATCTGGGAGTGTAGAAATTGATTTGGTGATCAACTTCAAGCTGCAGGTGCCCGCAACTTCTAGATCTCGCATCAGCCATTGCTAATCTTCGTGGAGATAACAGATCGATAGAGGATCATCGTAGGATCGAGGATCAAGCTTGTGGCATCAATTTGTATAGAGATCGACCGTGATTTGGTCGATAGAAACTCAGATCAATCGCCCTTCATATCAGTTCATCCAAGAGGCTTGCGAGACGTTGGATCAAGAACATGTCTTCTAGATTGTATCTCGTCCGCACAATTAGCCCCGAATTTCATCCTTCAGATCGTACCTCTAATACGGATCCAGACAGTTCGTGCGTCAATACTTTTCAAACGTCCGATCAGAGCTTAGTCACATCGCAACCATTGATCTAGCCATGTGGATTAAGGGCTATATTGCACTACCATCCCTGTATTTTCTATGTTTTAAAAATAAACCCCAGTGGACACGTGTCACGTATTTCTTGTTTGAATTTTGCATATATTTCCTCGTTATTTATTTTAATTGCACTTTGGTCCTAATTGGCTTATATAAACGTGCATTGCATGTGACATTTGGGTTAATCGCAATTGAGATCCTTGTTGTTTGTTGTTATTGTTCAGCCCTTAGGAATTAATTAATTTCCAATAGGTCCATGTCCGCGTACCTCACACGCGTCGGCACATGACTTTTTGGGTAAATTCTAGGATCAACCCTCATAATTTCTTATTTGTTATTATCCATTCTTCTAATAATTTTTCTTTACAGATATACCCTTATGAGCCTGAACTAAATTGTGTTGATTAATTTGGCTTAATAATTACTAAATCAACTTTAAAAAATCCATAAAAGTTATAATAAAGTCCTGTTAATCTCTATTAGCTACAATAATTTTATTTTGGATTTTAATTAGCTTTAATATTTGAAAAATAAAAAAACCATCTATTTTGTTCCTGTTCGTAGAAAATAATTCATTAAAAATAGAAAAATATTTTGAAAAAATATGTATGTGTTTCTTTTATTTTGTTTGATTTTCTATATCAATATAATTTTGTAATTCTCTATAAAAAGCAAAAATAGCAAAACACTAAAAACACATAAAAATCAATATAAAATCATATAAAATTCATAAAATTGATAAAATACTTTTTTGAAAACCATAAAAATTCATCTCTGTTTATGTATATATTTAATATATTTTTGCATTTATTTTATATCTGAAAACCCAAAAACATTTGTTCAATTTTTCGTTTATTATTTTCACTATTTTTAATTATATTAAAAATTCTAAAGAATCTAAAAATACTCCAAAAAATAATAAAAACAATATAAAAACATTAAAAATACAAAAACATTTTTCTTTTGATGTTCTGTACATTTTTCAGTTGTTTAAAAATATAAAAACTTACCTTTGCTCTCTTTTATTTTTATTTCTTTTTATCATTTTTTCTCTAGTTTTCAAAAAAATAAAAACATTTGAAAAATTCAAATTTTTTAAAAAATTTGCATAATCAGAAAACAAAAAATATAAAAAATAAAAAATCTATAAAAAAATTAAAAAGATAAAAAATCTATAAAAATCCAAGTCTAGTTTGCTTTGAGTTCCTTTTTCCTTTCTTTGATTCTTCTTTGAATTGAATAACCCTAGGGATTCATTATTGCATCCATGAGTTCGATCCTGTAGGCTATACAGGTAAATAAGTGACATTACATCTCTTGCTTACAATTCTTCTATTTTTTTGTTTGAGATGGGAATAAAAAATCAAATATTTTTTGTTTACGGGAAATTAAGGTTACATTGACTCTTCACATTAATTCGAATAAATTAAAACCCGTGTTTTTTTCTAGATTAAACAAATGGTGCCATTGTCGGAGAGACACATCGAGGGTAGCTAGGTTTCCTCTTTAGCCTGCTATTCTTGGTTGTAAATACCGGTTTGTTTTTCTTTTTTTATTGTTTTCTTTTTCTGTCACATGTTTTTTGTTCATATTTTCTGTCACTTGTCTATATTCTGTATTTTATTTTCTATCTTTTATTCATTTTATAATTATCTATATTTTTGTATATATGTTGTGTGGATTGCATTTTGTTGATGAGTAAGCATTCACTTTAAATTTCGTGTGCCATGAGGGAGCTTACACAATACTTGCAGGATCCGATTTATCGGACACCGAAAGCTCCCCAAGATCAAACTTAGTTATTCATTGAGATCTATTTCACTTTCTCTTCTCATTTTCCCTCATATCCACTTGTTTGTCTTTGTTAGCTTGTTTGTTTTATTTTTCTACTTTTATTTTCATTTTATTTGCTCATATATTTTTATAATTGTTATTTGACCCATTTCTTACTTCTCTCTTTCTTATGAGGGCCCGATGAGTGATTGAGATATTGTTTGGAGCGCCAGCCCACTCGAGCGAAGCGGATGCGACTTATTTCTTTATTGAGCAGCAAGAGAGCATAGGAGAGATGAAGTAGTAAATTTGGAGGACTGCTTGAGCATCTTTTCTTTTATTTTATTTCTAGTCTTCTATTTCAACTTTTTGTATAAATTTGTAATAATTTTTTGACACTTGTACTATTTCTATTTTCTAGGCCATTATATACCCTTGTTTGCGTGGGGTCTGTTTTGCCAAGTGCTGGTGCACTTGGGGAACCTCACCGGATTTTTATTTTTCTTGACTTTATTTTTTCTTTATTTTCTCATGATTTTTATGCTTGGGCCCTTAGAAGTAGGTTCTATTATCTTGGCTGAGCCAGATAATCGATTAGGTCCACATCCATTAAATACGAATATATGTGCCTATACCTTCGAGCATTGGATTAAACTAGTCAAATAATTGGTTCTTGCCCACTAATATAAGTTATTACCTAGGACATTTCTCTTGCATCATTTAGATAGTTTTATGTCTATCTTTTATTTTATGTGAGGATCATTTTGCATGTAGACTACCGTAGTAAGGTAAGCATTTCTAACTTATGCATACATCATTGATTTCCATCGCATCGGCTTTTCCGACTTCCTCCCTTGATTTTTCTCACTTAGGAAATAAAAGGAATTGGAAAAATCATTAGATCGTTTGTTTGAAAAAGATTCAAACAAGACATAACCAATAAAGAAAAGGACTGCAAAATTTCACTCGACCCTAAAACTAAACGTAAAGACAAATCATCATTGTTTTGGGGAGAGTAATCCCATCATTGTTTGCATGTACTTACCTCCAGATAGAGTGGATGAGGATGCAACCATAAGGTTAGAGGTCAAATCCCTGGATTTGTGCCCTATGCTCCTATGCATTACTCTTTGATGCATGATCAAGATGCAAGCATTTGCCTCGGATGTTAGAAAATTATTTTGGTGTGCTCATTCTCCTTTCTCCCCTTTTGCTTGATATTGAACCTGACAGTCCGAGAAGATAGTTCCATTGATTGGGGAGGATTGAGAATGTATGCTAGGTGATAGTGGTGACTCACCCTGTGTGCTTGGCAGTAAGTCACTTTTTGTAGTTCACTAAACTAAAGAAAGAAAAAGATAAAAGATCGAACTCTTATGGTCATCACATTGCATTAAGTTGGTGAATTTGGGGGTTGTATTGTGTTTGCTTGCTAGTGCTAGAGATCCCTCTGCGTACTTCACACCTTCACTTCATTTTCTTCTTTTTGTTTGTCCTCGTGTTCTTGCATCTTGCCTTTTGTTATATAAGATGTAAGATTGGAGTATTTTGTGCTCGAACTTTGTGAGATTATCTTTACACACTCCATTCCGTTCATTTTCACCGATTTGGGATGACTCTCTTCCGAAATTCACTTCTTTCTCTACTACCCCATTACTTTCGCCAATAAATCCCTTATTCAAGATTGACTCTAATCTCTAAATATCATTTGAGACTTCATCCATTTTGAGGACTAATCGAGTGTCTTGCACATTTTCAGAGACCAGTATGGATTTAGAGGACTTGATGGCACCATCAAAGGGTAACAGATAGATGACTGAGCAATATGAGATCAACTTGACGATGTTGGCATCCATTCATGCCATTCAGACCCAGCTTACCGAGCAGGCCGACATCCAAGTCAGACTGAGAGACATGATTTTAGAGGTGAGATAACACCGAGAAGAGAGGAGAAAGGAGGATGGACATAACCATGGAAGTGGGAATGGGGGAGCTGATCATGAGCAGACGGGAGTGGAGCCGAAGCCCACATTGAGAGATGCATATAACCTAGGGGCATGATATGCGATGATAATTATACAGATTCATGCGGTTCATGGGCATTTAAATCTAAAGCCCATTATTTTACCCTTGCTCCCTATATTAAATGGGAACATTCACGAGGAGCCATACATACACCTCCAGCAGTTCGATCGCATTTGCAGCACGATCCACTATCCTAACATCCCATTAGAGGTAGTGAAGATGACCACCTTCCCGTTCAGTCTTATGGATAAGGCCTTGTATTGGATAAATCATTTGGGAAAGGTCGTCACATCTTGGGAAGAGTTGAGGTATGCCTTTCTTAGCAAGTACTATCCATTGGGACGCCTCAACCAGATGCAATCATTGATAGCCAACTTCTCCCAGTTGTCCCATGAGCCTATTTAGAGGCATGGGAAAGATTCAAAGATTTGACAGAGAAGTGCCCACACCACGATATTCAAAAGATGAGCCTAGTGAAGAACTTCTTTTGAGCTTAGAGAACCAGAGACTGGTGGACATCGCTTGTGGGGGTTCACATTTCAACAAGGACAAGGACATGCTATACCAAATTTTTGAGGAGATAACAGATTTCTCTGCAGCTCTTTCTTCTTCACGTGCTTTCCAGAAGCACCCTACTCCTTCTACTTCAGCAGCATCCTAGAAGGTCATCAATATGTCGGTGTCTCATGATGTGGATAGGACCGACAGTGCCGATCTGACCATTATTGGAAATCACACATCAAAAGTCGATATTATCGAGAAGCGATCACACGAACTTGATAAATTACAAGTGATCAAACATAGGATGAAGCATATAGACAAGCTTGATGATATTACACACCATCCGGAGCTCTTAGTCGGTACCATCAGCTCATGTCAGAGTTGGAGTGCTGCAGGTGATACTCCTGCAATGGAGCAACCTAGTGAAAAGCCAAAAATTCTATTGGTCGTGTGTTCCACACAAGGCGAGAGCACAATCATCGAAGAAACCGACGAGAACCTTTGATTAATCCAACAATTAACCCACAATAATAATCAAGCAATGAAATAAAAGTGTGAAGTTAAACTTTATTTTATTTAACTCTACAAAATAGTGCATAGTGCAAGTAGTGGAGTATCAAACACATGGATCAGAATGGATAGATTGTGCAATTGAAGTGCAAAGATGATTGCGTGGACTACTTGTCTAATTTTTTATGTGAGTTTTTTAATTTTGTATTTTGTTTTTTTTATATTTTCATATTTTGTTTTTAATTTTATATTTTTAATTTCCTTTTTATATATTTTTTAGATTTTGTATTTCTTTTTATTTTAATTATCTAATATAAGGATATATAAAATTATATATACTATAGAGTAATATAGATATAAATATGACTAAAAATAACTAAAATTTAAAGAATTGAATATTTTGGTTTTTAAATATTTTTTTACTATTTTTTGATTTTTAGTGAATTTTGCTCATTTTTATATATTTTTAAAGTCAAAAATATCTCAAATCAGGGATTTAATAAATAGATAAAATTGAAATGAAGATTAAAAATAGCCAATTAGGTCCAAAATTCTTCAAATCATCTTCATATATATATATCAAAAAAATATAAAACAAAAAAACACTATTTTGGGGAGTTTTAAGAATTTTTTAGATTTTTACAATGGTTTTTAGGGTTTTTTCAAATTTTAAAAGTTTTCTTTTTTTATTTTTATGGGTTCTTGGTCTGAAGGGTCTAAATACTTAGATAAACAATATATTTTTTTAGAATTTTTCAAAAACGTTATATATTTTTTATGGATTTTTAAGTGAAATGGGTAAAATTGTGTTATTTTTTATTTTTATAAAATAATAAAAATACCTAAAAATTAAAATACAAAAATGTGGCATGAATCTATGACATATCAGGCATCTAATCCTATTTTTGAGGATTTTTCGAGCACAATTGATAATTTTAATAAATGAGAAACCACAAAAAATAAACTATAATTTGACAAGGGTATAAATGCAAATAATAAAGCGGAGGGGCCAAGATGCAATTTTTACACAAATATATAACCACAATAATATTTAACAGACTAAATTGCAATACAAAAATGTCCCAGGGTATTAGTGCAAAATGCCCACCTCACGTGGGACCGCACGTGAGGTGAGCTGGCATGGACTGATTTGCAAATAAAGAAAGTTCAGGGGCTTCTTCAGAAATATTACAAAAATAATTAAATGGCAGATGAAAGATTTAGTATTAATTATTAAATATAAAAATGTGCTAGGCAGAAGTGCAAAATACCTAAAGCTAGGCACGGGCGGATGACGATGATCAACTCACTAATCCGTGTGTCACGCCTAGCCCATGCGATGACGATCCAAGATCGATGGATATGATTAGATCCCCAAGAGGGATCGAACGATTGGCGTGCATTGCATCCAATAACACTTGTACAATCTGCAGCGGCTTGAAGATCCAACAACATAAAGTACAACTGGAAGAACTCGCCTAGAACTTGGTCGATCCGAGCTTTGATTCATCCTCTTGTGCTCCTCCGGTCATCTAGAAAACTCAGTTCAAGGGAAAAATGGAGCAGGGGCCCCTCCGCTTCGAATGAAGGCTTCAGAAGGTGATCTGGAGCTCTGGTGATGGCTGACGAGCGCGTGAAAAAGGGGGGCTCCGGGTACATATGCAGAACACAAAATCGACCCCTGAAGGATCCTTGGGCCCGCCAGTACATGCAAGAAGCTCAAGCAAACAACGACGAAGGTTTTGGGGCTTATTAGCATATGTGGATGGGTGGTGGAGTGTGGCGATCATGCCTCCGGTGAGCGGAGGAGGTGAGGCATGATTCTCCAGATCCACGATGGATCTAGTTGTATGGAGGTGCGGTGGGCGTAGCAGAAGCATAGGGAAAGGTGTGAGATGGTCAGGCGAGGTCGGAAAACAAGCAGGTCACGACGAGTCCAGATTCGTCGGAGCTGTTCTCCGGAGAACTTCGAAATGGTCGATTCAACTAGTACACATGTTAAACGGTGAAATAACTACAGGAAATTAACCTAGGTCTTAAACTAAGCTAGAAAAGACAAGAAAAAAATATTACCTCGACCGATCAAGACTAGGAGATCGACCTCAAGTTGGTGCTCCATCGGAGGTGGGTGGAAGCTGCCTAGGACCCGCCTGAGCTTGCTCCCACGAAGCCGGAGAGTGACATGTCACGTCCCTCAATCCGGAGCTCAAAGAAGGAGGCTGAGAAAAGGACAAAAAGCGGTTCATAATCGAGATGAAATCTTGGATGTGTTTTTGTATAGGTGACGGAGAGGTTTTAAAGATCGTGGTCAAACGATCGCAATAGTGGATCGTTCCTCAAGGCATCGAGCCCGCATGAACGAGGGAGAATCGATGAAGAAAAGTCATGAAGGAATCTCTCCAAAATAGTGAATGAGTTGGGCCGTAAAAATTGATGAACAAGGGGACAAACATAGGGTTGTCAGAGGCGTAAGTGTAGGCCATCTAGTTGACCGACTAGTTGACCGAGATCAACTAGCAGAGCCACCTGGTTGGTCTACGTGGGCCAACCAAGAAAAACCTAGTCAAAATTATTTAGAAAATCAAAATTAATTAAAAAATAATTTTATTACTTTTAAGTTATAAAATAAAAATGTTTATTTTTTTAAAGTATTTTATTATGATTTTTATTTATATTTTCGAGGTGTTTTATTATAAGTTAATTTTTAGGTTTCTATTTATAGGTATATTCACCTATATTATGGATCTTTTATTTTTAATTTGTATTATTGATTTTATTAATTTATTTCCTTAATTTATATATTTATAACCTATTTTTATATACATAAATATATTTTTATTATATTTTTTATGTAATATATACACTTAAATAAATATAGGTGTATATTATATATGTATAGTTATTATATATTCATCTAAGTATTTAATGCATTTTATTTTAGTATTTTGTTTATGGTTCTATTTTTGTTTTAATATGTACATATGTTATAGACATTATTTAAAAAATAATAAAATTATAAAATTATAAAAATAATAAATAATAAATAAAATGAATATTTTATTCAGGTATATTATACATTAAGGGTCCAAAACTTAACTTTCACACTTTTACTCCGAAAAATATGAAACCACCTCCATTAAATAGCTTATTAAAAGTTATACAATTAAAGATGATTTTGATAAATTTTGAGTTTTTATTTAGGAGATATGGGTCTGGGAAGTTGGGATTTTGGAATCTTATTTTGTGTGTAAAAAGTACACTGTATATTATTTTTATATGAAATCAATTTTGTATTATATATATATTATTATCTACAACTTTCATGTACGAAGTTTCTTTATTTGAGGTATAAAAAGTGGAAAATAAAATAGGTCCCAAATATGAAGAAGTAGTGAATGAATAATAGGATTTTTATTGCATTATTGACCCTTATCCCCCCTACTTTATTCCTTGTCGACACAGTCATTAAATACCTAGGTCTTAGGGTTTAAGGTCATAAAATACCTTTGTATTTTATTCCTTTTCTTTTCTTTTCTTTGTTCTATAATTTTGGCATTAAGAATAAAATTTTATACAATAATTATACAACAAAGAATGAATGTTAATTTGTGCAAATTAATGGTACTAGCATGCATTAGCTAGGATTTTTAAGGCCTAAATGATAGAATAAAGGTGATGAAATGGAGATTCATCACCTAGTTCTACTTTATCTTCAGCCAGCAGAGTACATAGGTTCTCCTTCCACCGTTCAGCACGTGTACTACGTGCAGACACCGGATCAGATCCAGCAGTAGCCTTCTCAGACTTGTGTTGTGTCATACTACTCCGAGCACCAATATATTCCCAAGCAGTTCTCTACACCTCAACCACACATTTAGGAGGTGAATGGTATCCGGTTTGACCGTGATCGTAATCAGTCCTGTCCATCTAGGTAGGGTCAGCCTAGTTCAGAGCCTAGTCAAAGGCCAACTCACCACTTTCTAGGAGGGAGACCACCGCTCTAGAACCAATCTTCACAACCTCACTAGTATCCGTCTCCTCCGCACTATCAGACTTGGAGACATGGATACCTGTAGTGGATGCAGCCTGTCTACTCGTATTAGTCATATCCACAACAACATGCATATTCTGGGCAGTATTACTCATATCCTCCTCCTCCAAATTCATATCAGTAGTATCAGTTTTCTGGGTACCAACCTCCACACTACCAGACTCAATGAATGCTTGTCGTTGAGCACCCGAGGCACCTTCAGTGAACCCAATCCTTGATCAGCTTGCCTTATGAAGAACATGTTGGATCTTATCAAAGGCTCGACGACTTAACAACGATGAAGACTATTATCCTAGCCCAGGTCGAGGCCAATCCCAACAACTTTAGACGCAAGGAGTAGGTAGTCCATGTTCCATCCATACCCGAGACAGGTATGGCATTTGATTTTACATGTTTATCTGATGCCATTTCTCTCAGGAGTTGTAGGAGATTGCAACTACCTGCACATCCAGAGCTGGGATTGAGTTATCGAGCAGTTGAGAGAGCTTCACCGACACCATCTTCTTCATCAGCTGAGCAGTGATCCAGAGCCGCAGTTCCACATCTTGGAGGATCTTCTTCACTTTCTTCTCCACCACCACCTTCATAGAATAAAGCGAGATGCAGTGTCGAGTCAGCTTCAAGGAAGAATACACCCATCACAAAGTCTTCTTTAGAACCAGCAGATAGAGCAACTCATATTGTTTTCCCTTTTGTTTCTTCTTCTATACATGTATTGGATAATATTGTACAACCTATTTCTAACCATTCACATGTACATGTTGATTCTGATATGAATAACAAAAATGAGAAGTTTGATGTTTGTTCAGATTCTGTCCCATTTCCATCTGCTTTAAATAAAAGAAAAATTCAAAAAATCAAAATAGCCATATATGGTCCTGGAGTGGTAGAGATCTTACATAACATCTTTCTAGAGATGCCGCTCCTTAAGGCCATGTATACATGCCTTCAGTCAGAATGAAAGAAGCATTAACTAAAAGCATCAACCCAAGCAGAACATACACTAGAGAACAGAGAAGAACATTTTGACCATGGCCACAATTCGTGCCATTAGCAACCTCCCACCGAAAAAGAAAGATAAGAGAGCGCCTCACATCCGTTCTTTGATAGTTGATCAGGAGTTTGATCGTACTCTACTCGATAGCAGATCCTTGATCAATCTGATGTCATCCTCGTTACTTATTGAGTTTGGAATGGGACCTCTTAGATCGACCAAGATGATCCTTCAGTTTGTTAATAGACCGACCAAGAGACCGTGGGGCATACTCGAGGACGTTATTGTAACGGTGCAAGGCATGAGCTTCCCAGTTGATTTTTTTATCATGGATATGGACACAAGTGCACCATCACTCCATAACCCGATCATACTTGGTCGGTCGTTCCTTCGAACGGCCGAAGCGATAGTTGATTATGACACTTGAGAGATCACCTTTCACTCTCACAGTGATAAGTAAAGATAGAGACGATCCCAAATCCGAGGCCCTCACCGCCACCATCAGTAGATGCAAGAGAGCTGATGAATACCCATTCATCACTCTTTATTCTTATATTTTAGCTACAAAAACCTTTGCAAATGCATGTAGATATGTGTAAATAGGAATAATTAGCAAAAGCTTGCATTGTGTAAAAACCTATAATTAGCACCTTTTTGTGCAAAAATAAAAGAATAAAGATTAAAAAGAAAAAGAGGGAAATATTTAGAATAAATATTGAGCAACCTAACCCAAGGGAGGGCTCAGCATGGGCCTGACCGCATAAAAGCCAAAGTAGAGGGAGATAGGGGCTCATGTGTAAATATTTGTAAATAAATAAAACTATATTTTCCTCACCCAAAAATATGCTTGTACATATTTGTATAGAAAATATTAAAAACAAAACAAAAATTTGAAAATCAAAAAGTTCAAAAATGCCCTTTCACCATGTACATAGACCATACTCCTATATTTATTCAACCTTGTAAATAAATAAAATCATTATCTAAACTTTTTGTAAATATCCTATATTATATATTGTAAATAAATAAAATGAAAAGAAGAAAAACAAAAATCAAATAAAAATTACAAAATTCAAAATATAAAAAGACATTGTACATATACCTTGTACATAGATGTATATATCTATTTATTTTACCTATGTAGATAAATAATAAAAATAAAATAAAAACACCCTGTTATTCCTTATTTTATTCTATAAATAAATAAAATATAAAATGGGAATAAAATTGTATATAAATAATAATTAAAAATCAAAAATTAAAAACCTACATATTGTATATATACCTATACATAGCTATATAGTGTAAATACCTTATTTTTATTTCCAAAAAATTAATTAAAAACCACCAAAAAATAGAAAAAAATAAAATAAAAATATTTCATGTTTTGGGTTTTTGCTGATTCGGCCCCTAGCTATGTGTATTTGTCGCTTCTTTATCCAGCCACGTGGCCTTCAGCCATTGGCCCTGGGGATGTTGACCGCCCGGTCAACTGACCCCCCCCCCCCCCCAGGACCACTCTTCACGGGTTCGAGCACCGGACCTTCTTCTCGGATTTATACCCGCTCGACCCGATTCCCAATCACCCAAACCCCGGCTCCGTTTGACACCTCCCACATCCGACACCCTCGCCGAAGCTCCTGCATCGGGATCCGCGCGCTTCCACGCCCTACCCGCGCCCATCTTCCCGGACCTGCACCCACTTAAATACCCAGCTCCGCCACCTAATTCTAGCATCTTTGGCTCTCCATTCTTCGTCCCGTGACCTCCACAGCCACCCCCGAGGTGACAGCTCCAGGTTGGCCGTGTCGCAGCGAGGAGAGAGTGGCCGGACCACTGATCCGGCGAGTAGCTCCGCCGTAGCTCCGCCATTGGTGCGAGCTCTGAGCCTCGGGCCCAGACGACCCTCGAGGCTACGACCGGGAGCTTCCCCAGCTCCAGCCCAGTCTACTTCACCACCCAGGTAATCCCTTAGCTTCGCCCTTTCCGTCAATTTCCATTTTGCCCCAATTCGTGTCGCCGCCATTTTTCGTCGATTCCGACCATCTCGCGCACCCATTCGATCATCGGAATCCATATTCATCTCCGCCTTCCCTCCGCGCACATTCTCCATACCCCCATCCAACCCAGCTCGCACAGGAGCTGGGGTTCGAGCTCTTCCGTCCATCGCTTCGCCGGAGCTCGCCCATCTCGCACCTCCGACCGCCTTCACCCCGCCTAACCGGGTCGAGGCAGTTTGCCCTCGACCCGCGAGCTGTTTGGTCTGTTTTGCAGGTTGAACCAAGCCCACCTGAGGGCTTGGACTATTGGGTCCAGCAGCTACAGCTCCGCCGACCTCGCCTGAGCTTCTCGGAGCTCGTCCGGGTCATCGGAGACCACCATCCGACGCGGAGGCCCACACCGCACCTTGTCAGATCATCAGCGCCCCGCGAGGAGCCTCGGAGCGAGCGCACTAGGCCGGCGAGTTTCGCCGGCCACCTGTTCTTCGAGGATCTTCAGCAGCCGTCCGATCAGCCTCGACCTCAAGTTTGCATCTCGTCCATCCATTCCCGGAGGAGCAGCCACCGTCCGATCCTTGGAGAGGAGATACGGACCGCCCGATGCGTGAGGGTTAGCCACAGAGAGCCACCACCGCCCGATGTACCACGTGGCTTAACCCCAGCCGTCCGATCGCTGCGAGGACCTCAGCGTTGGCGTGCCACCCGTTCCCAGCCGTTCATCCACCCACGTGGCGCGCATCCATCGGACGACTTAATAAAGGGTAATTTACCCTTAGGCCCTTCCTTATCTTTTATTTCGTTTTAGTCCTGTAAGTATTTTAGTCAGTTGTTTAGTTTTAGGGTATTTTGCATGTTGGACCATGAGCTTTAGTTTATTTGCACTTATGACCTTGTCTGTGTGAGCCACGTGCTTCGTCACGTGTTTTGTTGGGTTATTTGCAATATATTCCCTGTAGTTCTGGTTGTTCATAAATGAATGAAAACTTTTTAGTATTTGCATCTATGCCCCTGTGAATGGTTTTATTACGCATGTGCGTTTATTTTTGGGATTTTTGCAGCTGAGACCCTCGGACTTTTGGTACGTGTTACCAATTAGTCATTGGAACTTAGTTTTATTACATAGAGGTCCCTGAGTGCCCCAGGCACGCGCCGCGCGCGTGACTTGCTGGGAATTTTGCACCTGGACCCCCAGAACTTAGGGTATTTGCACTTCAGTCCTTGTGCACAGTGCCCTCTTGTGATTTTTGAATAAAATATCAAATCACCTCCAAATTCGATGAAAATTTGACACATGGCTCCTGCCATGTTGTAGGATTTTTGAGAATTTTTGAGGACATTTTTGAGTTTATTTGTTATTTTTAAAAATTCAAAAACCATCTTTTTAGCCACTGTCTAGTTTCAAAAACTCCAAAAAAATATAAAAACCCCCTCAAAAATTCTATAAAAATTAGGTACTGTTTATTTTGTGTTCCTTTATTTTCTAGCCAATTTTGGCTATTTTTCACTGATTAAAAACCATAAAAACTTAAAAACACCTAAAAACCCATAAAAATTCTATTAAATAATCTAAAAACCCAAAAACAATAATTTTGGTACTCAAATTTTCCTTGTTTTACCTAGTTTACAGGAAAAATACCTCCAGGCCCTTTTGAGGTTCTTAGATATTTTATCTAGGGACTTTGGGCCTGGATGGACAGTACCTTGTTTCTTTGCTACTGTTTGATTTTTAGAAAATAAAATATACATCAGAAAATTATCAAAAATTAACCAAAAACACTAAAAAACATAAAAAACATAAAAATATTTTTGTTTGAATTTTTGCTTGGTTTTTGATGCATTAAATAATTATCCAAAGTGTGATTGTTTTTGTTTTCTTTTATTTTCTTCACACATTAAAAATCCAAAAAAATATAAAAATCATTAAAAATCACTAAAAATATCTTGTCTTTATTTTATTTCATTTTTACTACTTCGTAGGCCTTTGGCCAACCCGTGCTCCTCGAGTTCGACCCTGGGTGCTATACCAGGTTAAACTCATAGCTGGACCGCTATTTTCGTGCTTGATTGATTATTATTTGTTTCGAGTGGTCTGATATTTTTCTTGATTGACACATCCGAGTGATTGAGGTCGCAACGACCTATCTAGATACCTTTACCTCTGTCGCTCGGGTTTTTGTGTCGTCAAGAGCTGAGTACACCAGTTTCGGAGGACTGTGATTTCTTAGCTGAGATTCACGATATTCATTTATTCACTGTATACCCAGGAGTTCCTTTCTCAGAAGGAACCCCTAGAAAGCACAGTCACTTTGAACTCCCTTATTGATGATTATGAGTTGTTAGCTGATGGACCATTTGAGATATATTTTGAGGATCAGTCTGAGATACATTTGGAGGTGCATTTTGTATACATATTTTATTTTAATGTTTTCTTTGTATTTTATTCTAATTTTAATACCTACATATGTTATAAATAATATTTACAAAATTATAAAAATATAAAATTACATAAATAATGAATAATAAATAAAATAATTATTTTAATTAGATATACCATACATTAGGGGTCCAAAACCTAATTTTTACACCTTAACTCCAAAAAATATGAAACCAACTTCATTAAATATCTTATTAAAAGTTATATACAAGTAAAGATGATTTTGATATATTTTGAGTTTTTATTTAAGAGATATGGGTCTGGGAAGTTGGGATTTTGGAATTTTATTTAGAATGTAACTTGTACATTGTATATTATTTTTGTATAAAATATATTTTGTATTTTTCTATATTTTATTATCTAGAACAGTCATGTTCAAAGTTTCTTTATTTGAGGTATAAAAAATAGAAAATAAAATAGGTCCCAAAAATGATTAAAGAATGAATAAATAAATGGGAATTTTGTTGTATTATTGAACCTTATCTCCCCTACTTTCTTCCTTATCGTCCTAGTCATTGAGATGCCTAGGTCTCGGGGTTTGGGGTCATAAAATATATTTGATATTTATTCTTTTTATTTTCTTTTCTTTACTCTATAATTTTGGCATTAAAAACTGTATTTTATACAAATTTTATACAACAATGCATGAAAGTTAATTTATGCAAATTAGAGATATTTACATGCATTTACTAGGGTTTTTAAGGCCAAAATGAATGAATAAATGTGATTAAATAGAGATTCATCACCCCCCTATACTTGCCTTTTCTAGTCCCTAGCAAACACTTATGTAATAAGTGCAGGAAATAAAAGAAAAAGAAAGAAAGTGGATTAAGTTTAATTGTCAAACTTATCTTCACAAAATAAAAGTTTGTACCTTAAGCTGGACCTCTGAAATTTAAGTGCGGACAAAACCTTATTAGGAATCGGATTTGAAATCCAACAGCCTTTGAGAATCCCAAAACTCTGGTCAAGTCTCCTTGATAGCCATGTCAGAATATTTCAACTCATACGTAAACTCTTAGGACTATGAATATGACTCGTACAATGTGTGTGATAGTGGCTCTCCCCAACTGAAATGACAAAGAGATTGACTTCTCCAGCATGACAACCCAGTCATTCCCCAATCCAGCAACTCATTCCTCGAGGATCAGGGTATTCCCTTCTAAGTTCAAGTGATAACCCGCTCAAGAGGAGGGGGTGAAGAGAAGAATGGACGGTATCTAGTGTAGCTACCTATCCTAGGACGCAAGACTTGTGTAGTCAAGTCATCCAGCTGCAGGGTCACATGATTTGACTTTGAAGCTCAAGCTTGCTTATTGATTATACAAATATATACACTCTGGCAGACATTTTATTTTCAATCAGTCCTGTCCATTTTTTTGGAATTTTTGTTTTTTTTTTGTTTTTGAAATACTATATACAACAGCATTCGCAAAAGGGAGTTTTTCCTCTTGAGCCGGTATACTATCCCTCTTTTGAAGCATTATTGCAACCCCACTCCCTTCCTAGATGAGGACAAATGTTTCCACTTATGTGTCTCTCATACCGACAAATTCAATCCCCTCTCCACTCCAACTGAGTTGAGCCAAGTGAAAGGTGCAGGTGTCCAAGTTAGGTCCTTATCAATAAGAGTCATGCATGTACTCCGAAATATGCTACTTAGGCATTCAAGAATCCATTGAACCAAGTCTCTTGATCCTCAAAGAACTAAGTCAACTAGACCTGAAGTACCTCAATTCCAGTTCCTATAAGGTTTCTGTGATTAGGTAGATTTAAGGTCCAACCAAGCTCTGATCTTAGGATTTTACTTAGACTTGTTCAATTATCAAACTCAATCCGAAAAATGCTAATGCTATGCAAATGCTATTTACAATGTAGAAAATATTTTGTGAAGCATTTTTCAAAGATTTTGAACTTTTTATGTATTTTTGAAAAAGATTATGCAAATACATTTTTTGTATTTTTCAAAAAGAGTTTGCAAATGTTTTGGTATTTTTAGTTTTGCAAATATTTTTGAAAATTTTGAAAACAAAAGATTTTGGCCAAGAAAATAGGTACAAATGTTTACACGGGGATGCTTCTTATATTTACAAGAATGAGGTTTTTACGAATTTACAAGGGGTAAGTGATCAATTTTATATGTATATAAGGAATTTTAGAGTGATGTATATATTCCTCAAACTTATTTGAAAATCATTTTACAAACAAATTTGAAAACTATAGTCCAAAATAATTTTTACAAACAACTTTTACAAGCATTTACACACATTTGAAAATCATTTTGCAAAGGTTTTTCAAACAGTATATATATTATTTAAAAAATATTTTTGCAACAATTTCCCAAACCGTTTGCAAATAGTTTTTCAAATATTTTTATTTCACACAAAGAAAATAAATTTTACAAACAAAATATTTTATAAAAGTCGAAAAATTGAACAAAATATTTTCCAAATAGCTTTCAAAAGATTTTTCAAAAAGAATTTCAAATTATTTTTCCAACATTTTGCAAAAATATGTTTACCTGATTTATTAATCAGTAAATACCAAAAGAATTTAAGGAGTAAACATCTTTTTATTAATTTTTTTAATGAATTTAATTGTATTTTCAGCCATAATTATTATTAAAAAAACGAAAGTAAGAGTTATGACTAAAGTATATATGCAGTATATATGCCCCCTATATTTAGCTTGAGCTATGCCCTCATATATCAGAGAGAAAAGAGAAGACATAACACGTACTGAATATATGAAAGCCTAAATAATAAACGAATGAAGAAACGAATGAATGAATGAGAAATCGATCGCCCCCTTTACTTATGATCAAATAATCCTAAGTCTAGCAGACTGTACACAAAGCAGGGAGTTTCAAGGGTGGGAATGAACATATCGTACTTAGACGGTCTCCCCCTATACATAGGGTAAGATATCCCTAAGCATAGACAAGAAGAGGAGACAATGGAGAGGATCAAAGAATGATAAAACTCGGGGTGCACACCCCCTATACTCAGGATAAGATACGTCCTAAGTATAAAAGACTGGCAAAAAGGAGTGATACTTTTTCGGTAGAAAAAGAAAAATGAAAAGGAAAAGAAGAAAAGAAGAAAAGAGAGATGGAGATAGAAGAAGAGATCAGAGAGAATGTACACATCACTCCCCCTATACTTAGGGTAAAAGAGCCCTAAGTATAGGCAATGACAAGAGTGATAAAATGAAATGAAGAAATAACACTCGGCTCATCCACCCCCTATACTTAGGACAAAGTACGTCCTAAGCAAGGCACACTTGAGAATGGGGTGGATGAGCAATAAGGTAGATGGACATAAGAAAACGAAAGCGAATATACAACAGAGATGGATGTGCAGAGATCAAGAAGGTTGAAAGCGAACCTTCTTTCGGGACTTCTGAGGAATGGATCTGACAATATGGAGGTCGATATCGGGGTCCACAGTAGGTGGAAGCCGATATGGATCGACCTGGTGAAGATCCTCAGTAGTCGCAGAGTGAGAAGGCACAGATGGGTCAGTGGAAGTGATAATTTCATTATATACTATTATAACAAGCCTAAATTATGTGGAGTACACTATTAATCTTTGATTCATAAATTCCAAATTCACATAATTTGCATTCTAATGATCCTATACACACAACAGATAAAATCATATGGACAAAATATTCTCAAAAATCTCCATTCGCACATTATTTATGGATTATATATGATGGAAATATATTTAATACCAAACATCCAACATATTGAATTGGCTCTACAAATATCTCTTACATATCGTTGGAAAGAAAAAGAGGAGGGTTAATGTAAAATTTCTACTCTTTAATATGCCACCCACATGCATGCACCCCCTCTTTATTCACTCTTCTCTCTTCCCCATCACCCATGAAAAATAGCCGTCCATATTCTTCCCCCTTCCCCATGCATGAATGAATTTATTGTTTTGTCTTCATGTGCATGGGATGTGTCCCTTCATTCCAAGCAACATTCATCTATAAAAGGAGGCATGATACATGAAGGAAGGCTCCTCCCCTTGGCACTCATGATTCTTACTCCCCTCTCTCTTTTATTCTATCTCTCTCTCTTTGTCTCATGCAGATGAAGGCATAGCCAGCAACAACCCCTTCCCCGTCCTCCTTGCTCTTACGTGTTGCGCGACCTGCAACCTCACGGCCTCCTCCTCCACCTTGCACGACCATCATCTTCTCCGCATACTTCGGCTCCTTCTCCGTGCACTCCGGTTCCACCTCCTACTCATCCGGCTCCTTCCTCGTGTGGTCTAGCACGTGTCCAGCACCTCCCCACACGGCCGGATCATTATGTGTCCCGTTGGTGTTCCCACCAACTCGCGCGCCAGCCTCCTCTACATCCAGAACCATCATCGTCTCCATTTTAGATTCGCAAGCTCCAATAGAGAAGACTTCTTTCCCATCATTACTTACCTTTTGCATTTTTTCCTTTAGTCATTTTATTTAAGTTGAACTTGAAGGAAACAACTCTCATGTTATAAGTTCTCTTGTTTTTTTATATTGTTTGTTTTGTTTAAGTTGAACTTGGAAGCATTCTTATTTCGTAAGGTTCTTCCTCAATTCCTCAATGATGAATTTGTGATTCATCACTCTAAAAGTTGAAAATAGAGTCTTGTTCCCGAGTAAATAGATGCATATTTCCCTCTTTCTTGCACAATTAGCATTCATACATGCATTCATAAAATATGCATTTTAGCATTTACATTTTGCATTAAATAAGAAGCCAAAATCACTTGTGAAATTTCCACCTATAAAAATAACATCTCCCTTATAATCTGTACACATGTAGTTAATAATATAAGGAAGAAAGCCAAGATCTCCTTTGTAAAAGCACCCAATAAAGCCCTAAAACCCTTGGACCATAAAATGCCCATAGCTCCCTCATACAACCTCCAAAATAGGTCTACTCACTTTCAGAATAATACACATCAGAAGACCTTTAAAATGAGGCTAATTTCATCCAATTTGAAACTCGTATGAAGAAGTTGGGTTTTGGGGCCTCTTTGTATACTACATAGGTGTATATTTGTATCCTTGTATTTTTATATCATATTTGACCTCATCTCCGTCTTTGGTCAACATGAAACTTGTAGATCTCATCGAGATCTACAACTTTCATGTTTTGAGTTTTTCCAAATTCGCCCTCCTTCTCTTTCTACACTCATTTCTCTTCTCAGCCAATCACAGCTGGCCACGTGGCATCCTCTGATTGCGCCACGTGGCCCGCTCCCCTTGCCTTAGCCGCCCTGCTCTCAGCCGTTGGATATTCTTCTGGATCCAACGGCCAGTTGTTCTCCACGTGTGCCTTTTACTTCCACCGTCAGATCACTTCCCCTCTTTCATCTCAGCTGCCCGCCTCCGCCTGCCTATGCGCCTGACGCGTGGCACATTGTGCGCTTTTCGATCTCGCCCTCATCTCTTGATCCCTGTCGCTCTTTTGCGCCAGATCCTTAGCCATCCGATCAAACCCATGGGCCCATCTCCACTGTTCACCAGCGCCGCTTCCATATCGCGCCATGTGGTGCAATCGCACCCCTTGATTGTTGCGCCTCCGATCAGATCCTACCCGCTCCTTAGCACTCCGATCTGGGCCGTTGGATCACAAGATCCAACGGCCACGACTTCGTCTTCCACCTCCGACGCCCCTCTCTCCCACGTTCTCAGCCTTGCGCGAGGGGCTCGCCCCTTTCTATTTTTGCCTCCACTCCAGCCACCCTCGCCGACCGCCAACACCGTCACGACCTTCACCACTCTCCCCTCATCCTCGCCAGCCCCCTCTCTTCCCACGACTTCCACCAGAGACGCCCCACGATGACCACAAACCTCACCTCGCCTCCAGCCATGCTGTCACCTTCACTCTATAAATCCTCCACCTCCGACCACATTCACGGCTATCCGCCACCTCAGAGAGAAACCTAGAGCTCATAGACTTCGATTGGTGACAGAAATTGAGAGATTCTTTGAGAGAAGACAGCTTTCTTCTCCGGCGAGATCCACGGCGCCACCGCCGTGCTGCAGCCCCTCCTCTGCGAAGCTGCCCGAGCTCATGACCCTACCGATCCTTCGAGCGAAGACATGGAACTCAAGACCGAGCTCCAATCCCCAGGTAACCTCCTCCATCCTTCTTTGATCTTCTTCTTAATTTTTCTTGATTTTCTCCGATTTAATACGAACTCCACCTTCATCCTCTCGCTTCATCTTCACCTCATCGAGCTCCGCGACGGAGCTCCTATCTTCGCGCACCCTTCCGTTCCTTCAAACACCGCACTCCACCTTTCATCGACTCCAGCTCTGCCACCTGGGCGGAGCACCATCGCCGGACCACTCACACTCCGCCCTAGGCCTCGACCGTTCACTTAGCACACCTCCCCGCACAACACGCGTGCTTCGGCTATCGCTAACCCCTTGCAGGTGCTTATTCCTTCACTGGTCGGAAGCTCACCGGAGCCCCCATCGAGCTTCATCTCCACCGTGCTTTGGCGTTCCTCCTCCACTCCTGAAACCACCTGAGTCTTCGCCGCACCGCCGTGAATCTTCCGAGCTACTTCAGAGCATCCGGAGAGCTTCAACGACGCCTAGCGACCGAGGCAGAGCAGACCCCCCTTCGCCGGAGCCCCGCCTTCCCCTCTGCAGGTGGCGGAGGGCCGTTGGGGAAGAAGTACAGTCACCGTTCGATCATCTTGATCGAACGGTCCTGAGCCAGCCACGTCGCCCACATACGGAGCAGCATACAGCCGTTGGATCGGCTGTGATCCCACGGTCAGGAGCGAGCCACGTCAACATCAGCCGGAGCAGTCCAAGGGCGTTGGATCTTCTTCGATCCAACGGTCTTGATCAGCCGCGTCGTCCACGTCAGACAGCCGTTGGATCGATCCATCTTGATCGAACGGTGCGTAGTCAGCCACGTCGCCTCACTTCGCAACCGTTGGATCATCCGAGATCCAATGGGCTTGATCACGCCACGTCTTCATCAGCAGCAGCCGTTGGATCAATCTAGATCCAACCGTCCAGATCACGCCACGTCGCCCCGATCCGAGCCTCTTCCCCGACCTCTAGGCTCGGATCCCCGAAGCTTCTCCGAGCCTCCAGCCGAACCTCCAGAGCGCCCGAGCCTCGTCCCGAGCCGCCGATGCCACCCGAGCCTAGGTCGCCCCACGTGAGGAGCACGTACGGCCTGGGTAAATTGCACAGAGCCCTCTGGAAGTTTCAGAAATTACATTTTAGTCCTTGTGAAGCGCCCCTACGTGAGGAGCATGTGCGTCAGTGGAGAAATTGCATTCCACCCCCCTGCATTATATGTAATTGCATTAAGGTCCATGTGAGCATGTTTTAATTTTATCAATTTTAATTTTCTGTATTGCAGTTACACCCATGTCTTTGCACGCATATTTAGGTGTCATATTTCATTTTTTTATTCCAAAAATTGCATGTTGTAGCTTAATTGTCCTTGATCTTGTGTGACACTTGTCATATTTTTGTGGTATCAGTAGAATTCTTAATTAATTAATTGGTTTCTTTCTGTGATATTTTGCCTAATTGGACCTTTTAATTAATAGTTAATCTCTGTAACTCCAAAAATTCCCAAAAAATCACAGTAGCTCTAGGATAATTAATTTAACATTGCATAAAAATTTCATCTCATTTGCACACATTTCGAGGCCTGAATAAATTATTTGGTAATTTCCGTAGTTTAATTTTTAATAAGTTTATTTCACATTAAAATTAAGGTCTGATATTTTTTCTGGATTCCTCATCATTAGATCTATCTAGGATAATTTTAGTTCTCCAAAATATTGTGATTTGATATTTATTGAAATTAAGTTAGTCTAAATCACCATGCATTCATGTTTAATTCACAGTAAATTCATTTAGTGTCAGAAAATTCCAAAAAAAATAGGGTAGCTTAATTTCATCATATTTCGTCATTTGGCTAATTTTCATCATTTTTGGACTTCATTTGAACATATTTCTGATTTAACTCCAAAATTGGCTTGATATTGCATGTGTCCTGCATAGAAAATTGAAGAAGACCAAAAAAATATTCCCCGAAAATCACACACTGGAATTTCGCTAAAAATCAACCTAAGGAGACAGCTGCCTCCCTGAGTTCGACCTTGGACTTCACCAAGTAAAAAAAATGTCGCTTGAAATTGGCTTGATTAAATTAAAAGTGGTTTTTGATATTCCCTCTCGTTATCCGACTGCAACGAACATCAGAAATAATTTGGACATTAATCTACCTGAATTAACTAGGGTAGCGGGAGGTGGTTATCACTCAACTCTAAGTTGCCTTATTATATTGCAAGTTTACCTTCCATTATGTTGTTTTGAAACATTGCAAATGTTACATTACTTTTTCTATCTTAATTTGCAATTCTACCCTCATCTTCTTATTTAGTTGCACTCATGCCCACATTTGTTTACTTAGAGTTCTAAGAAATACTTTTGCCATAGATTGCATTTACTCTTTAAGATTTCATAATTTTTTCTCTAATCGCCATGGAGTAAGATTTGATTTAAGTTTGAAAGAAGAACAAATATCACAAATTTGCTTGGTCCCTGTGGATTCGATCCTCTACTTGCCGCTAACAATTTTTCTGTAATCCGACCATGCTTGTAGTTGCAATATTATTTGTTTGATTGCGATTTTTCGTGGAACAACAACGACGTGATAAATCATCTTTTTAAACCGCGTAAAATTGTGTCAACATTTTGGCGTCGTTGCTGGGGACTAGGCAACATTCGCAATTTTTTTCTCCATTCCTAACTTATTTTCGATATTCTAACCCGTGCAATTTTTTATTTCAGGTACTTGAACTCCGAAAAAGAAAAAAATGAAGATCCATGCATTTTTTAGCGAACTTGTAAATTGTTTTAAGCAGAAAAATTTTGTAATCTTAATTTCTCCCCCCTTCTCGGAAAAGCTTGCCATCAGCATGACAAAATATTATGGATTAGCGTCAGAAGTGCAGGCACTGTGAGCTTCTCTTTCTCTTAGGCATTTTAGGTTTTTAAAATTTCTTCATTTTTTTGTGCTCTGAATTTAAACCGAAAAAAATTAAAAAAAATACTTCTTTTTTACATCATCTTTGTGGTCTTCTCCCTCTACTCACCTAAAAAGATCACCAAAACGTGCTTTATCACACTAAAAAGATAAGCTTGAAAGGCCACCACAGTGGTCTGATGAATCTGTGATTCATCACTCTAAAAGTTGAAAATAGAGTCTTGTTCCCGAGTAAATAGCAGCATATTTCCCTTTATCTTGCACAATTAGCATTCATAAATGCATTCATAATATATGCATTTTAGTACTCACATTTGCATTAAATAAGAAGCCAGGATCACTTGTAAAATATTCACCTATAAAATAACACCTCCCTTATAATATATATTGAGTTAATAATATAAGGAAGGAAGTCGGAGATCTCCTTTGTAAAAGCACCCAATAAAGCCCTAGAACCTCTGGATCTTAGAAAACCCATAACTCCTTCATACAACCTCCAAAATAGGTCTACTCACTTTCAGATGAATACACATTCAAAGACCTGTAAAATGAGACTAATTTCATCCAATTTGGAGCTCGTAGGAAAAAGTTGGGTTTTTGGGCCTCTATGTATACTATATATGTGTATATTTGTATTCCTGTATTTTTGTATCAAATTTGACCTCATTTCCGTATTTGGTTAACATAAAACTTGTAGATCTCATCGAGATCTACAACTTTCATGTTTTGAGTTTTTCCAAATTCGGCCTCCTTCTCTCTCTAAACTCATTTTTTTCTCTCAGTCACTCACAGCTGGCCACGTGGCGCCCTCTGATTACGCCACGCGGCCCGCTCCCCTTGCCTTAGCCGCCCGTGCCCACAGCCGTTGGATCTTCATCCAGATCCAACGGTTGTGCCGCCTCCACGTGCGCCTTTATTCTTAACCGTCAGATCAATTCCCATCCTTGATCTCAGCCGCCCGCCTCCGCCTGCCCATGCACCTGACATTTGGCGCATCTTGCACCCTTCGATCACGCCTTCGATCTTGCCATCTGAGCCACTAGTTCTGCAACCAACCTCAGCCCTTCGATCAACGACTTCTTCACATCCAAGCCGTTCGCCAGCGCCGCTCCCATATCGCACCATGTGGCGCAATCGCACCCCTTAGATCGCTCCACCTCAGATCGCATCAGAACCGTTATCTGGCGCTTTGATCCCGGCCGTTGGATTACAAGATCCAACGGCCACTACTTCATCTTCTACCTTTGGCCCCCCTCTCTCCCACGATGTCGATCTTGTGCGAGATGTCGCCCCCTTTCTATTTTCGTCTCCACCTCAGCCACCCTCTCTGACCGCCAACACCACCACGATGGAGACCACTCCTCCCTCACCCTCGCCAGCTCCCTCGCTTCCCACGACTCTCACCAGAGTCGCCCCACGTCGACCACGAACCTCACCTCGTCACTAGCCAACCCATCACCTTTATCCTATAAATCATCGCCCTCCGGCCACTGTCACACCCATCCGCCACTCCAGAGAGAACCCTTGAGCTCAGAGCATTCGATTGGTGACAGCAATTGAGCGATTCTTTGAGCGACGACAGGCCTTCTTCTCTGGCGAGATCCACGGCCGCCTCCGCCGTGCTGCAGTCTCCCTCCGTGAGTTGCATGAGCTCAGGACTCTACCGACCCTTCGAGCGACGACCTGGAGCTCAAACCTGAGCTCCATTCCCCAAGTAACCACCTCCATCCTCTTCTGATCTTCTTCTTATTTTTCTTTGTTTTTCTCCGATTTAATTCACCCTCCACAGTCATCTTCTCGCTCCACCGTCATCCCTCCGAGCTTCGCGACGGAGCTCCGATCTTCGCGCACCCTTCTGTATCCTCAAACACCGTCACCCACCTTTCACCGATGCCAGCTCCGCCACCTGGGCAGAGCCCGATCACCGGACCACCCTCGCTCCGACATAGGCCTCTCATTTCACCCAGCACGACTCCGAGCACGCGCACGCTTCGGCTATATCCTCTAACCCCCTGTAGGTACACCCATTTCACTGGCCGGAAGTCGTCGGAGCTCCCTTCGAGCTTCACCGCCACCGTGCCCCAGAGCTCCTTATCCACTCCTGAGGCCATCTAACGCTTTGCCGCACCGCCCCGCAACTTTCGAGCTTCTCCAGACCCTCCGGCGAGCTTCATCGACGCCTGGAGGACCGGGTGGAGCAAAGCCAGCTACGCCGGAGCCCTGCCTTCTCCTCCGCAGGAGGCGGAGGGTCGTTGGGGAAGACGTTCAGCCACTGTTCGATCATCTTGATCGAACGGTCAGGGTCACGCCACGTCGCCATCATCCGGAGCAGCCCAAGGCCGTTGGATCCACTTGCGATCTGATGGTTGTTGATCAGCCACATCACCGCTTCATCGCACTCCAGGTGTCGTTGGATCAATCTAGATCCAATGGGCACTAATCGACCACGCCTTCTCCTCAGGAACCAACCATCGTCGTTGGATCACTTGTGATCTGATGGACTCATCTTCGCCACGCGTCTTCAGCCAGCAGTCGTTGGATCGCCCTTGATCCAACGGTCCAGATCACGCCCCGATGTCCGATCTGAGCCTCTTCCCCGACCTCTAGGCTCGGATCCCCGAAGCTTATCCGAGCCTCCAGCCGAACCTCCAGAGCAGCCGAGCCTCGTCCCGAGCCGCAGACGTCCACCGAGCCTAGGGTACCCCACGTGAGGAGCACATGCGGCCTGGGTAAATAGCACTGAGGCCCCTGAAGGTTTCTGAAATTACAAATCAGTCCCTGTGAAGCGCCCCCACGTGAGGAGCACGTGTGTCTATGGAGAAATTACATTCCACCCCCCTGCATTCTAGGTAATTGCATAAAGGTCCCTGTCAGCATATTTTATTTTAAGCAAATTTTAATTCCTCTATTGCAGTTATACCCCTGTCTTTGCACGCATATTTAGGTGTCCATATTTCATCATTTTGAAATTCCAAATTGCATGTTGTAGTTTAACTTATCCTTTATCTTATGTGACACTTGACACTTTTTTGTGATATCAATGGAATTTTTAAATAATTAATTGGTTCATTCTGTGATATTTTGCCCAATTTAACCTTTTAATTAATATTAATTTCTCTGTGACTCCAAAAATTCCCAAAAAATCACATTACATCTAGGATAATTAGCTTCACCTTGTAAAAAAATTCAATTCATTTGTACGCATTTCGAGGCCTAAATAAATCATTTGGTGAATTCCTTAATTTATTTTTAATAGGTTCATTTCACATCAAAATTAAGGTCTGATAATTTTCCTGGATTCCTCATCTTTAGATTTACCTAGGATAATTTTTATTTTAAAAATATTGTGATTTGATATTTATTAAAATTAAATTAGTCAAAATTACCCTGCATTCATTTTTAATTCATATTTTTTTGGTAGCTTAATTTCATCATAATTCATCATCTGGACAAGTTTCAACATTTTTGGACTTCATTTGATTATTTATCTAATTTAACTTTAAAATTGGCCTGATTTTGCATGTGTTTTGCATAAAAATACCGAAAAAGACCAAAAAAAATATTCCCTCTGAAAATCTAAAACTTTGATTTCGCTAAAAATCAACCTATGGAGACAGCTGCCTCCCTGAGTTCGACCTTGGACTCCCAAGTAAAAAAAGTTGCCACTTTAAATTAATTTGTAAAAACAAAAATTAAAAGTGGTTTTTGATTTGCTCTCGTTATCCGACTACAACGAACATTAGTAACTGATTTGACATTAACTTGCTCGAATTAACAAGGGTAGCGGGAGGCATATCAAAATGGTGCTGTTGCCGGGGAGGCACGGCTTAGGTTAATTTGTAGTAATATTTAAGTGTTTGATTTTCTATCCCCGCGTAGTCTGACCCTCGATTTTCTTGTAAATATTTTCTCTCTTTTAATTCTTTGCATTTTTTGTGTCATTCTCTGACCTCAATTTGTTTCTGTGCGAGGAACGCGAGGAGTCGAAGACGCTTCGAGGAATCGACGGATTAATGTTTTGAGTGATTTGAGTGAATCTGTAATTTTATTTTTATTTCTTTTTTCGCATCATTTCCAGCGGTTCCCGTTTGGGTTCTCGCGCATGTAAAAATAGTGAAACTGTGTCCCCGTATGCTATGTGGATGAATGGTAATTTAGGCTTGCACTAACGGCTCCTCGAGCCAATCTAGGATTTGCTTATGCTCGTAAATTCTTAGGACCACACAACCACTTAAAAGACGCACTTAGACTGCAGATCTAGCCAAATCAAATTGTTCTTCACTCGCTAATAGAACTGCTTGTCTAGGAGCGGATTTTTTCGGTCGCATTTGCATTTAGTGTAAAAATGTTTTCAATTCTGTTTTGCATCCTGCATAAAAGCGAAGGGATCACTGTAAGTCTCCTTAACTCAGCATACACATCATTGTTTTTCGTGCATCGGCTTTTCTCGATTTCCCCCTCTGTTTTTCACATTTAATTTAAAAGGAAATTGGGACTGGACGATAGGTGTGCTGTGTGGTTGGACTAAATCAGTGAGAACTTAACTTAAAATCAGGACTGCTAAACATTATTGACCAAAAAATAATAATAAAATTAGAAAATCTGTTTGCGGGAGATTAATCCCCGACCTTGTTTTCAGGCTGAGTGAGGGTACTTGAGTGTGTGTGAACAACTTAAGGCAGAGCCCAAATCCCTGCCTTCCATATCACGTTTCGACTAATCCTAGCAAATATCACAAGTTGAATTTTTAAGGTTCACTGACTAGTACTAAGTAGCCTCCGCCTGCTTGTAGGTAGATAGGGATGTGGTCTTTGAATCCATCAACTTGGGATAGGAGCGAAGAAAGGAAGGACCGGCGGTATCTTAGGCGACAGGTTAAACAGGGAAGACGCATACGGCTCTGAGCCAACTTCCCTTTAGGTCGCGTAATCCTTGCTATCTTGCTTGAAAAATCACACTTAAAATTAACAAGATTAATTGGACTCGGTTTCAGGTCCTTCACTGTGTTGAGTGTGAACCCAGTGTCTTGGATTGAATTGTTTGCTTCAGGTAGGAGTAAAATCATATCTTCACTTAGAACTCCCTTTTCTTCTCGCCAAATCAAGATGAGTGACTGAGGGGATATCGGCTCTTTATTCACCAATCTCTCTTTGAGCCCACCACGAAACTCCTCTTCATCGGCCCAAGCGCACCTTGGACCACCCAGGACGCATGACCCTCTTGAGTTCTGGTTCCCTCGCACCCAGGGTGGTTACTCTCAAACCAACCCTTTCCTCTCCTCTGAGCTTACCGAGGAAGACCATCGCCTCGGTAAGAATCCCTTCCTTGATTTGTCCTCTGACACCGACATTGTTTCATACCCAAGACTAGAGGACAAGATGCCGCCTAAGCAGCCACCAGATGAGGATCAGTTGCGACAAATTCTTAATCGCGTTGCCACAACCGAACAACAAAATGCAGATCTCACGGCTAGAATGGGACGAATCATTGCAGCAGGAGGAATCGACCAACCAATGGTTGATGCCTACAATCCAGCGGAGAATGAGATACAAAATTGGTTGGCACCAGCGGTTCTTGCCGAAGCATTTGAGCTCAAGCCCCACTTCCTTAGCCTGCTACCGAAGATCAGCAGAAATGCTCATGAAGAACCATATACCTTCCTCCGAGAATTCGAGCTGGTTTGCAACAATCTTAGCCATCCTAGTGTTGGCCAAGACTACATTAGACTGAAGGCCACCCCCTTTGCCTTAGGAGATAAGGCAGCACATTGGCTAAAAAACCTAGGGGTGATATGTACAACCTGGATGCAGTTCAAGGACCTATTTCTGAAGAAGTTCTACCCTCTCAGTAGGACTAACCAAATGACAACGAAGATCGCCAGTTTCTCCCAAGGACCCAGTGAGCCATTCCATGATGCCTGGGATAGGTTCAATGACTTAGTTCAGAAATGCCCCTGCCACGGCATTTCTAAGGCGATCTTAGTCCAGACCTTGTTATGTGGTTAACCCCAGAGATGCAGGGGTTAGTCAGTGCCGCCTGTGAAGGAAGCTATCTGAACAAGAACGAGAACGTTGTATGGAAGATCCTAGAGCAGATGGCAGAAACCGGCAGGTCGCAGGCCACCAGGACCCATCAGTTGTCTCCCTCAATCCTATCCAACGAGACAACCCGGAGAACTGTAGCGGATCTGACCGAGGACCTCATCCCCAGCATGGGGATGATTGTTGATAAGTTAACCATGGTCGAGCAGATCCACAAGAGGTTCACTGACCTTGAGTCTCTCTCACGTCTACTGAAGCAAGTGGAGAAACTTACTGAGAAGGTAGCTAAGATGAAGCTACCTGCCCCTTCTGCACCACCCGCACCTGTGCATAGAGTCCATCTTGTACAGGAGCAGGTACCGGGGCCTCATAGTGGCTAGGTGGAGGATCAGACTTACACCCAGCAGGACCAGCATGCACCCCCACAAGTGGAGACCAGATACGAGGAGCCTCCGCAGGTGTTCGAGATCAACGGGTTGTGGTACAGTCGTGACCCCGTCAGCAGACAGTCGGGGATGGGGAATGGTCAGTCTCACCGACCTGCCCCAGCTTACCAAGGAACCAGCTCCGTCTCCGCACCGCGCTTTGTTCAGTCCAGGTCCGAACAAGGGTACCAGCCTCAGCAGCACCAGCACACATATCAGCAGGGCCCAGCACCGTCCCACCAGCAGTAGCAGTATCGGCATAACCAGCAAGGTCAGTATAGAACCTCGTTCGCAAATCAGCATCAAGCTCAGCCCACCGAATTGGAGTCCCTCACCTTGGCGATTCAAACCCTGTCTGATAGGGTCCAACAAATTCAGAATGACTATCTGGATATGAGAACCGATCTGAATCGTGTCTCTCGTACCCAGGATCAACAGATGGCACCGAAGACCCCAATTCCCGCACAGGTTCAGGCCAACCCGAACAGCTTAACCCATGGCCAGACTCGACTTCGTGATCAGGTATATTATTCAGATAATTATTTATCTGAACATGAGATCCTTTCGTATGATAATGTGAATCATATGTCCCACAGGAGCGGAAGGACCGTGACCATACCTGATCGGGCATGGGCACCGAAAGAAGGAGCTGCCAAGTCTCTACCTGAGGAGAACTTGGAGGAAGAAGAGGAGCAGCACCACCATCACCATCGGCAGAAGAAGAGGACGTCTGAGTCCTCGAAGCAACAATCCCGCTTCCGCAGAGAGTCTGACGGAACCGATGAAGAGCCCGCACCTCCATCTGAGGAGGACCGTCAAGAAGTCGCGGAAGACGCATCACCGGTTTCGCCTCAGCATTTTCCTTTCAGTCAGAGTCAAAGTCAGAGTCCGAATCTGTTTAAGAGTCCGAGTCATGTACAGAACTCAGTTCCAGATTTCAATGAAAACCTTTCAGTTTCAGAACATGAGTTGGAGTCGATAATCCCTTTCCCCCGAGCTCTCAAGGGTGTAAAGAAGAAAACTAAAAAAATCCAAAAAGATGACCCTGAGATGGCAGAGTTCTACAACAAACACATCAAAGACACAATCCCCTTTGACAAGTACGTGGAGATGACTCCTGCATTTCAAAAATACCTTAAGGTGAGATTCACACCTACTAGGGTTAGCAGGAAAACCAAAAGCCGTGTTGAGAAACACGTTCTATAAGTAGCCACGACTTGTGCAATAAAGAACTCGTTTCCAGGAAACGAAGAGACATGGGTGCACATTATGTAGTGAGTCATGTTGATGACATCGCATTTGCACGCACTCTCCTGGAAAATGGTTCCTCAATCAACCTAATGCCTACAGCCCTCTATGAGTGGCTTAATCTCGGACCTCTTAGGAAATCTAGAGCCTTCCTGCAATTTGCTGATAAATCAACCAAGAGGTCCCAAGGAGAATTGAGGAATGTTGTGATCAAAGTCGAGGGGCAGGAATACATGGTGGACTTCACTGTCCTAGATATGGAAACCCCTCGTAATTGGAGAGACTCCCAGATCATCTTAGGCAGGCCCTTTCTCAGGACAGCGGGGGCCTTGTTTGATTACAAGATCGGGAAGATCCAGTTCCAAAATCCAGGCGGAGATGAGGAACTTGAGATGAAGCAGACCAGATGGCAGAGACCGGATTCCGAATCCAGCACTGAGTACTCTTCAACCGAAGCAGACTGCGATCATGTAGACACAGTTGGGCCATGGAGACAGAACCCAGCCAGCATCGATGAGTCCCTCCCTTCCGGAGATGATCCCGTGCATGAGTCAGTTTGCGAGGTCCTCAGAGACAAGTACATCTCAGAACTTGCATCGCCCTACATCTTCGATGACTTAGAGGCCCAGTTGGGCATGTCAGTCCTTACCTCTTTAGGACAATCGGAAGATGAGGATGACGAGTCGGACGAGGCTTTTGCCGATTGCATGGAAACCTTTGACGATCCGACTCCAGAGCCGAACAACTTGGTGGCAGCAATCACAGAGAAGGATCCAACCACTTCCAACACCGAGCCAGATTTGATTGAGCCAGATTTCCTAGACGATCACACCACACCTGAGATCAAGCCTTTACCCACAACACTGAAATACGCCTTCCTTGCGGGTCAGGACAGGAAATTTCCGATCATCATCAGTTCACGATTGACCGAGGAGCAGGAATCTCGCTTGCTAGAGATCCTGGAGAAAAACCGCAAGGCGATAGGCTGGAGCATTTCCGATCTCCACAGGATAAATCCCGCTCTGTGTTCGCACCATATCTACTTGAAGAATGAAACCAAACCCTCTTGTGAATTCCAACGTCGTTTGAATCCAAATTTACGAGAGGTCGTGAAGAAGGAGATAGAGAAATGGTGCAACGCGGGTTTTATTTATCCCATCTCCGACTCTAAATGGGTGGCCCCAATCCATGTGGTCCCGAAAAAGTTGGGAATTCAAACGACCACCAATGAAGACGGAGAGGAGATCGTGATGCGAGTGCCCACATCGTGGCACGTCTGTGTGGATTACAGATGCCTGAATGCCGCGACGAAGAAGGATCATTTCCCCCCTGCCGTTCATTGATCAGATCTTAGAGAGGTTAGCGGGGAAAGAGTTCTTCTGTTTCTTGAATGGGTTCTCGGGCTACAATCAAGTAGCCATAGCTCCGGAGGAGCAGGAAAAGACCATGTTCACATGCCCCTTTGGTACCTATGCTTTCAGGCGCATGCCCTTTGGGTTATGCAATGCTCCAGGTACTTTCCAAAGGTGCATGATTGCTGTATTCGTCGAAATGGTCGGCGAATTCCTGGAAGTTTTCATGGATGACTTCTCGGTCCACGACGATTCCTTCGATTCCTGTCTTAGGAATCTGGACCGAGTCCTCAAACGATGTTGTGAGGTCAATCCGGTGCTCTCCTGGGAAAAAAGTCACTTCATGGTGACGGAGGGCATTGTGTTGGGGCACGTCATCTCCAAGAGAGGAATGGAGGTTGACCCTGCCAAGGTGGATGTGATCAGACGACTCCATCCATCAACCAACATCAAACAGTTGCGATCGTTCCTCGGGCATGTCGGATTTTATCGGAGATTCATTAAGGATTTTTCTAAGATTGCCCGACCGCTAACTAAGCTTTTAGGCAAAGACATGGAGTTTGTTGCTGATCACAAATGTCTTGAGGCCTTTAAGCTATTACAAGGAATGATCATGGACACACCTATCCTACAAGCCCCAGATTGGTCTCTACCTTTTGAGATCATGACGGACGCCTCAGACTTTGTTGTTGGGACTGTGTTAGGACAGAGAAGGGATGGCGTCCCGTTTGCAATTCACTACGCAAGCAAAGTGCTCGATACCGCTCAGCGTAACTATACAGTTACGTAAAAGGAGATGCTTGCGGTAGAGTTTGCCTTGGACAAGTTCAGATCCCACTTAATTGGATCCAAGGTAATTATGTTCACTGACCACACGACACTGTGATACTTGATGGAGAAGAAGGACGCGAAGGCGCATCTTCTTCGGTGGATTTTACTTATCCAGGAGTTTGATTTGGACATCCGTGATAAACCTGGAAAGAAGAACGTAGTAGCCGATCATCTCTCTCGTCTCGAAGATCTTAATACTTCCGAGGATTCACCTATTCGAGACTCCTTCCCTGACGAGTCGATTTTTGTTGACGACTCACTCCCATGGTATGCCAGCATCGTGAACTATCTTGTCTCCAAGAAAGTTTTCGAAGATTGGCCCAAGAGCCACATTGACCGACTGAAGTCGGATGCTAGACACTACCATTGGAAGGATCCGATCCTTTTCTTCGAAGGACCGGATTGTGTCTGGAGACGATGTATTCCTCAGGAGGAATACCAGAGTGTCCTTTCTTTATGCCACAGCTTGGAGGCAGGAGGACACCACTCCGGGAAGAGGACCGCATGGAAGGTACTTCAGTGTGGCTTTTACTGGCCGACTCTGTTTCGCGATGCCATCACCTTTGCGAAGTCGTGCCTAGTATGTCAGAGAATGGGAGGAACCGTTGGTTCCAAGGATGAGATGCCTATGTAGCCTGTCATCATTTGTGATGTCTTTGACGCCTGAGGCATCGATTTCAGGGGCCCATTCCCTGTTAGCCACGGATTCGAGTACATCCTTTTTGCGGTAGATTATCTATCCAGATGGGTGGAGGCTATCTCGACCCGAGGCGCAGACAGCAGGACTGTCTGTAAATTCATCAGAGAACACATAATCTCTAGGTTCAGGATCCCCAAAATGATGATATCAGATGGGGGTAGCCACTTTGTAAATCGGGAGGTGAAGAAACTCTTGAAGGACTACGGCATCGAACACCGTGTCGCAAGTCCTTACCACCCATAGACCAATGGTATGGCTGAGATGTCGAATCGGGAGGTGAAAACTATATTGCAAAAGCTTGTCCGCCCAGACAGGAAGGACTGGTCTCAGATTGTGGATCAGGTCCTATGGGCGTATAGGACAGCTTACAAGACACCGTTAAGAACCTCCCCTTTCCGAATGGTATTCGGAAAGCTGTGCCATTTGCCCGTAGAGTTAGTGCATAAATCAGAATGGGCAATTAAGAAGGCCAACTGGAACACACACCTTGGGCAGAAGCAGAGAGAAATGGATCTGAATGAGCTTGTGGAAGTCAGAAACCGCGCATATGACAACAGTTTGGTGTACAAGGACAAGGTGAAGCGTTGGCATGATAGATATATCAGACGAAAGACCTTTGTTCCTGTACAGAAGGTATGGTTGTTTAATGCAAGGCTGAAGATCTTCCAAGGCAAGTTGAAGTCCAAGTGGACAGGCCCATTTGTCATCCGTACGGTGCATGATAGTGGATGTGTCGAGATCTCAGATCTCGCAGATGACGCACCGACATTCCTGGTGAATGGACAACTGTTGAAGCACTTCGTCGAATCCAATGAGCAGTTAGTCCATGTTGAGGAGATTGTATTCATGCGCGAGACAGATTCAACAGATACACCTCGAGCCGTGTATGAGACCTTGCAGCAGCGAGCTCCAGCCATCAGCGGCATCTTGAAAGATTCAGACCGACTCACTTGTATATATCATCATTCATGTACATTCTGTCCTTTCTCCCCTGCGACTCTAGTAACCAATCCCCGCCTCATTAAATCACTATCTTGGACTATACTTAGGATGACCAGATCCTAAGTATAGGGGGGATGAGCCACATGAGTCGGTTCACTGTACATTCTCCAGATCACATTGGTCCTCATACTCACTTCCGTCCTATACTTAGGCTGACCTGAGCCTAAGTATAGGGGGGACCGATGCCCGCATTGTATACTCATCCACTTCTCCTCTTGACCTCGTCCGCCCCACTTTTTGACTTTCTTCTACACTTAGGCTGCCAAAGCCTAAGTATAGGGGGACGGTCGACTTCTATACATTTTCCATTCTCTTTAGCTCTCCTACGCTTAGCACGAGCTATGTCTTTTTCCTCGCTTTTCATGCTCTGAGGACATATCACACGCTAAGTATAGGGGGTGTGTATATATTACATATATACTTTACCCATAGCTCGTACTTTCACGTATTTCACGTATCTCTTGTATATATTTTACTATAATTACGGGTGGGTAAAAATTTGAAAAAAATGAAAAAAAAATGAAAAAATGAAAATAATAATAAAATATATGCTATTTATTTACTCTTGCATATCATCTCTGCATCTGAAAAGAAAAGAAAAAGAGTCTTGCATTTACATTCATCTACATAGCATGTCATCTGCATCTCATCTGCACATCTTGCATATGCAAGGTGGAAAGCTAGTGGGTTCTGAACCAAGTTATGAGTAGATATTGAGGATGGACTTGATTTGACCTTAATCCACCTAATTTCAGAGGAACCTTGTAGGAACTGAGTTAAGATTTCTCAGGTCAAGTGACTTAGTTCTTTGAGTCCGCAAGTCTATGTTCACATGTCATCTTGATTAGTCTAAGTAGAATATCTCGTGCACACGCATGATTCTTATAGACAGTGACCTAACTTGGACAAGCACAATGCACGTAGCTCTTCATTGATGATGTGGTGAGGAGGTAGAATCATTTAGCTTGGAGTAGCACACGGGTGGAAACATCCGTCCTCCTCTAGGGAGGGTAGTGCATCTCAACCTAGTCTGGTGGTGTTGACATCTAAGGACGGGATGTTGTGGGTTGCAATAATGCTTCAAAAGAGGGATAGTCTACTAGCTCAAGAGAAAAAACTCCTGATGTACATGCTGCACCTTGTATATAGTTAAAAAAATGCAAGAACTCCAAAAAAATCAAACAGGTCCAAGTGAAAATAAAATACCTGTCGGAGTATGTATATTAGCAAGAAGTCTGCAACTGGATGACTTGGCTACACTGGTCAGGCATCCTGGGATAGGTAGCTACACTGGCTACCGTCTATTCTTTTCTCTACCCCCTCCTCTTGAGTTGGTCGCACTTGAACTTAGAAGGGAATACCCCGCTCCTCGAGGAAAGAGTTACTGGATCGGGTTATTGAGTTACCTTGTTAGAGGAGGCTGGTTCTGAACCATTTCTGATGTGGAGAGTTACATCTCACTTACACAGTACAAGTAAGAATTACAGTCATCAGAAATTTGTGTTTGAGGATTTGTTCTGACCTGACTATTGAGGAGTCTTGAATAGAAGACTTGTGGAACTTGAAGTCTGTTAGGTCTTAAGTTCAGGTCCCAATAAGGTTCCGCCACACAATTAATCCAAAGGTCGAGTCAAGCTCCATTTTCAATTTTTGTTCATGACCTTAGTATGGAACCCAAAATCATTTCACTCTTGTATTTCATTTAGTTGCTCGGGGACGAGCAAGGTTTAAGTATATAGGGTTGATGAATATGTGATTCATCACTCTAAAAGTTGAAAATAGAGTCTTGTTCCCAAGTAAATAGCAGCATATTTCCCTTTATCTTGCACAATTAGCATTCATACATGCATTCATAATATATGCATTTTAGCCACATTTGCATTAAATAAGAAGCCAGGATCACTTATAAAATATTCACCTATAAAATAACACCTCCCTTATAATATATATATATATATATTGAGTTAATAATATAAGGAAGGAAGTCAGAGATCTCCTTTGTAAAAGCACCTAATAAAGCCCTATAACCTCTAGATCTTAGAAAGCCCATAACTCCTTCATACAACCTCCAAAATAGGTCTACTCACTTTCAGATGAATACACATTCAAATACCTGTAAAATGAGACTAATTTCATCCAATTTGGAGCTCGTAGGAAAAAGTTGGGGTTTGGGCCTCTATGTATACTATATATGTGTATATTTGTAATCATGTATTTTTGTATCATATTTGACCTCATCTCCGTCTTTGGTCAACATGAAACTTGTATCATTTTTTCTCTCAGCAACTCACAGCTGGCCACGTGGCGCCCTCTGATTGCGCCACGCGGCCCGCTCCCCTTGCCTTAGCCGCCCGCGCCCACAGCTGTTGGATCTTCATCCAGATCCAACGGTTGTGCCGCCTCCACGTGCGCCTTTATTCTTAACCGTCAGATTAATTCCCATCCTTGATCTCAGCCGCCCGCCTCCGCCTGCCCATGCACCTGACATTTGGCGCATCTTGCACCCTTCGATCACGCCTTCGATCTTGCCATCTGAGCCACTAGTTCCGCAACCAACCTCAACCCTTCGATCAATGACTTCTTCACATCCAAGCCGTTCGCCAACGCCGCTCCCATATCGTACCACATGGCGCAATCGCATCCCTTAGATCGCTTCACCTCAGATCGCATCAGAACCGCTATCTGGCGCTTTGATCCCGGCCGTTGGATCACAAGATCCAACGGCCACGACTTCGTCTTCTACCTTTGGCCCCCCTCTCTCCCACGATCTCGATCTTGTGCGAGATATCGCCCCCTTTCTATTTTCGTCTCCACCTCAGCCACCCTCTCCGACCGCCAACACCACCACGATGGAGACCACTCCTCCCTCACCCTCGCCAGCTCCCTCGCTTCCCACGACTCCCACCAGAGTCACCCCACGTCGACCACGAACCTCACCTCGTCACCAGCCAACCCATCACCTTCATCCTATAAATCATCGTCCTCCGACCACTGTCACATCCATCCGCCACTCCAGAGAGAACCCTTGAGCTCAGAGCATTCGATTGGTGACAGCAATTGAGCGATTCTTCGAGCGACGACATGCCTTCTTCTCCGGCGAGATCCACGGCCGCCTCTGCCATGCTGCAGCCTCCCTCCGTGAGCTGCGTGAGCTCAGGACTCTACCGACCCTTCGAGCGACGACCTGGAGCTCAAACCTGAGCTCCATTCCCCAGGTAGCCACATCCATCCTCTTCTGATCTTCTTCTTATTTTTCTTTGTTTTTCTCCGATTTAATTCACCCTCCGCAGTCATCTTCTCGCTCCACCTTCATCCCTCCGAGCTCCACGACGGAGCTCCGATCTTCGCGCACCCTTCCGTATCCTCAAACACAGTCACCCACCTTTCACCGACGCCTGCTCCGCCACCTGGGCGGAGCCCGATCACTGGACCACCCTCGCTCCGCCATAGGCCTCTCATTTCACCCAGCACGACTCCACAAGCACGCGCACGCTTCGGCTATCTCCTCTAACCCCCTGTAGGTACACCCATTTCACTGTCCGGAAGCTCGTCGGAGCTCCCTTCGAGCTTCACCGCCACCGTGCCCCAGAGCTCCTTCTCCACTCCTGAGGCCACCTGACGCTTTGCCGCACCGTCCTGCAACTTCCGAGCTTCTCTAGACCCTCCGGCGAGCTTCATCGACGCCTGGAGGACCGAGCGGAGCAAAGCCAGCTACGCCGGAGCCCCGCCTTCTCCTTTGCATGAGGCGGAGGGCCGTTGGGGAAGACGTTCAGCCACCGTTCGATCATCTTGATCGAACGGTCAGGGTCACGCCACGTCGCCATCATCCGGAGAAGCCCAAGGCCGTTGGATCCACTTGCGATCTGATGGTTGTTGATCAGCCACGTCACCGCTTCATCGCGCTCCAGGTGCTGTTGGATCAATCTAGATCCAACAGGCACTGATCGACCACGCCTTCTCCTCAGGAACTAACCATCGTCGTTGGATCACTTGCGATCTGACGGACTCATCTTCGCCACACGTCTTCAGCAAGCAGCCGTTGGATCGCCCTTGATCCAACGGTCCAGATTACGCCCCAACGTCCGATCCGAGCCTCTTCCCCGACCTCTAGGCTCGGATCCCTGAAGCTTATCCGAGCCTCCAGCCGAACCTCCAGAGCACCCGAGCCTCGTCCCGAGCCGCAGACGTCCACCGAGCCTAGGGTACCCCACGTGAGGAGCACGTGCGGCATGGGTAAATAGCACTGAGGCCCTTGAAGGTTTCTGAAATTACAAATCAGTCCCTGCGAAGCGCCCCCACGTGAGGAGCACGTACGTCTGTGGAGAAATTGCATTCCACCCCCCCTGCATTCTAGGTAATTGCATAAAGGTCCCTGTCAGCATATTTTATTTTAAGTAATTTTTAATTCCTGTACTGCAGTTATACCCCTGTCTTTGCACGCATATTTAGGTGTCCATATTTCATCATTTTGAAATTCCAAAAATTGCATGTTATAGTTTAACTTGTCTTTTATCTCATGTGACACTTGGCACATTTTTGTGATATCAGTGGAGTTTTTAATTAATTAATTGGTTCATTTCTGTGATATTTTGCCCAATTTAACCTTTTAATTAATATTAATTTCTCTGTGACTCCAAAGATTCCTAAAAAAATCACATTATATCTAAGATAATTAGCTTCACCTTGCATAAAAATTTCATCTCGTTTGCACGCATTTCGAGGCCTAAATAAATCATTTGGTGAATTCCTTAATTTATTTTTAATAGGTTCATTTCACATCAAAATTAAGGTCTGGTAATTTTTCTGGATTCCTCATCTTTAGATTTATCTAGGATAATTTTTATTCCCAAAAATATTATGATTTGATATTTATTAAAATTAAATTAGTCAAAATCACCTTGCATTCATTGTTAATTCATAGTTAATTCATTTAGGTCAGAAAATTCCAAAAAAATTAGGGTAGCTTAAGTTCATCATAATTCATCATCTGGCTAAGTTTCATCATTTTTGGACTTCATTTGATTATTTATCTGATTTAACTTTAAAACTGGCCTAATTTTGCATGTGTTTTGCATAAAAAACGGAAAAAGACCAACAAAAATATTCCCTCTAAAAATCTAAAACTTCGATTTCGCTAAAAATCAACCTAAGGAGACAGCTGCCTCCCTGAGTTCGACCTTGGACTCCCAAGTAAAAAAAGTTGCCACTCGAAATTAATTTGTAAAAACAAAAATTAAAAGTGGTTTTTGATTCGCTCTCGTTATCCGATTGCAACGAACATTAGTAATTGATTTGACATTAACTTGCTCGAATTAACAAGGGTAGCGGGAGGCATATCAAAATGGCGCTGTTGCCGGAGAGGCACGGCTTAGGTTAATTTGCAGTAATATTTAAGTGTTTGATTTTCTATCCCCGGGTAGTCTGACCCCCAGTTTTCTTATGAATATTTTCTCTGATAGGCCGCGTAAATCCTTGCTATCTTTCTTGAAAAATCACACTTAAAATTAACAAGATTAATCGGACTCAGTTTCGGGTCCTTCACCGTGTTGAGTGTGAACTCGGGGTTTGCTCTTGCGTTTGTCTTTGTGTCTGTCTATGTGTGTTATCCTGTGTAATTGCACGTTCTCTACCTCAATCTTCTTACATTCATCTTTTGATCTTCAAGATGTCGGGATATTGGTCCCCATACCCTGAGACCTCTGGTTATTCCTCATCGACCATATATCGATCATCTCCGACTTCTCATTCTTCCATATATCCTCCGCCACCCACAGGAGAACCTTACCCATGGTCGGCTCCACCTCAACCCGATTATGAAGTCAGAACTTCGATTGACTTCTCCACTTCTTCGCATTTCTCATCCACTCCATATTCCAACACTCCGGATCCACTTCCATCTTGGGCTGACTGTCCTTATTCTCGAGAGCTTGCAGGAATCAAAGAATCGAATGAAGAGCAAGCCACTGCTGAGATAGATGATTGGCAAAATTATATGCCCCCACATAATTCATTCTCACCTCAAGTAGGGACCATACCACTATTTACATATACACATCCCGACTTGACCTTAGGGCATAACTTGGTCGATCAAACAACCGGAATGGAGAGGCTTGTACATCATGATTTCCCAGACTTGATTGACTTTAGTGATCAAGCTTCCATTAACCAGCCTTCATGTCACACATTCGGAGAGCCTATACATTCACAAGATTGGACTCATGAGCTAGACTTATCAGTCCATGTTTCATCATATGAGGCTCCGACCAATATTTGCCACTTGGATGGTCCATACTTGACCCTACATTACATGCCAGAGTCTAGGTATGTTGAGTATGAGACCCTAACATCTCAGCAGTCTCCTCCAATTGAGCAGAACTCTCCCATGATTTGTCATGAGAACATTTTGGAGGATGACATTTCCAGACTTATTGAGAAAAATGAAACATTAGGTAACAAGTTGAGAGATGTCATGGAAATATTGAACTCAATTTCTGCCAACTTGGGAATGAAAGTGGAAAAGGACATGAGTAGTTTTGAGGTTGAAAACAGAGCAAGCATTAGGGAACCCACACATCATGTACAACTGGAATCCATTATATCTCCCTCTTCTACTAACCCCTTGCCTTCCAATCTTGAGTCTGATCATTCATCTATCCAAAACACCAAAAAAATTGAAAAACCAAAAAATCACATAAAAATTGAAAATGAAAAAGACCTAAAAAAATTGGATCATGCCCTAAGGGAAGCACTCGATGAAGAACTGATTTTTAATCTTCCCTTAATAAAGGCCATAGATCACTTTCCCGACCTCAAACGATTTGTGAGAAGTAAATTGATGCCCAAGAGGTCGGGTAATAAGAGAACAAGGACTGAAAGACATATAGTGTCTATGGCCACCTCCTTGGTGATGGGGAGAAAGACCAAAAGCCACAGAGTGAAGCGGTTTCCCCGAGTTGAGTGTGAAATCAAAGACACCATCTTTACCCATGCAAGAATCGATGATGACTCACCGATAAATATCCTCCCGACCTCTGTGTTTGACAAGCTCAAACTCAGACCACTTAGGAAGTCGAGAGAGATCGTTCAGCTGGTTGATCGATCCTTCAAACGATCGAGAGGAAACATTTCAGTCATCGTTACTTTCCAAGGTGCTCTACTCCAGGTGGACTTCACGATCATTGACATCGATCACCGAGGAGAGTTTACTCAGTCTCCGATTATTTTCGGGAAGCCATTCTTAGCCTTGGATAAGGCAACTATAGATTGCGAGACTCGGGAGATCGATTTTTCAGCATTGGGAACGCTTCGACCTCATCCATTCTTTGATAAACTTTACTCTAAGGTGACCCGCACATCCGCTGACATTCATGACCATCAAGAGGAAGATGAGTCCCACCTCTCTACTACACCTGAGAGACCGATTGTCCGGACGACCGTTGGTTCAGAGACTCCCCACACCTCCTCAACTGCTTGCACCATCACCGTGACAGCTTCTAAAGAGAACTCACGATCAGAAGCTATCATTGAGTCGGACACGACCTTTGTTGATTGCCTTGACCATTTTGATGATCCAACGCAAGAGCCCAATAATGCCAAGCCTGCTGAGACCACTAGAACCTTCCCGAGACATGTGATGACCATTCAGGAATATTGCAATCTATATGGTGACTCGTCTGATGAGGAACCCATAGTCAGCACCACACCACGACCCGGACCTTCTAAGGAAACAACCCAGACAAAATTGACTCTACATAAAAACACGGTTGCTCCCTCCTCTAGTCGGCTATCTAGTGAGAGGAAGTCGAGAATTGATTCCTCGAGATGTTCCCCTGAACCTCTCAAAGCACGTCGCTCTCATCTCCCTCTCAATGATTCAGGTTCTAGAAAACCGACTAAGAAAGTTTCCTTCAACACACCGGAGAAGGAATTTTCTGAGGAGTCCTCATCTGGTCTGGATAAGGTGATTTATATGAGTGAGCTCAGTTCGGTTGTTCTCAAGCCTTATCTAAGCAAGCAGCCGTGTGTCGACCCTCGTTGGACGATCCCTACACCTCACTATTATTCATCTGAGGACGATTCCGACATCGACACATATGTATATTATCCACCTCCTCGCATCCGCAAGAAGGTTCTTCACAAACCTTCTTAATCCTTGTATATTCTCACTCTTTCTTGTACATACATTCTCTCCCTCCCTCCCCAGTGATTCGAATCACTCGCCCCGGTTCCATATCATCTCATGACTATACTTAGGATAACCAGATCCTAAGTATAGGGGGAGAGTGAGCTGAGTCTATTTCACTATTCATTGTACATCCTCCAGATCACATTGGTTCTTACAGTCACTCCTGTCCTATACTTAGGCTAACCTGAACCTAAGTATAGGGGGGACCGATGCCCGTCATGTATGTACTCCTCCATTTCCCCTCTTAACCTCGCCCGCCCCATTTTTTATTTTCTTCTACACTTAGGATGCTAGAGACTAAGTATAGGGGGGGCGGGATGACTTATATACTTTTTGTTATTTTAGCTCTCCTACGCTTAGCACGAGCTATGTCTTTTTCCTTGCTTTTTGTGCTCTGAGGACATAGCACACGCTAAGTATAGGGGGGCGTGTATATATTGCAAATATACTTTACCCATAGCTCGTACTTTTGTGTATTTTCGCATACTTTTTGCATATATTTTGCAATAATTACGGGTGGGTAAAAAATGATTTTTTTGTATACTTGTTGTATAATACTTGTAACTTTTGTAAAAATTAAAAAAAATGTATACTTGTATAACACTTATAAACTCTTGTAAATTGTTGTAACATAGGAGGTATACCAAAGTTTTGAAAAAAACAACATAAAAAAACACACAAAAAAATAAAAATATAGGCTTCTTATTTAATCTTGCATATCATCTCTGCATCAAAAAAACGAGTCTTGCATTTTCATTCATTTACATAGCATGTCATCCACGTCTCATCAGCATATCTTGCATATGCAAGGTGAAAAGTTAGTGGGTTCTAAACCAAGTTATGAGTAGATATTGAGGATGGACTTGATTTGACCTTAATCCACCTAATTTCAGAGGAACCTTATAGGAACTGGAGTTAAGATTTCTCAGGTCGAATGACTTAATTCTTTGAGTCCGCAAGTCTATGTTCACATGTCATCTTGATTAGTCTAAGTAGAATATCTCGTGCATACGCATGATTCTTTTAGATAATGACCTAACTTGGACAAGCACCATGCACGTAGCTCTTCATTGATGAGGTGGTGAGGAGGTAGAATCCTTTAGCTTGGAGTAGCACACAGGTGGAAAGATCCGTCCTCCTCTAGGGAGGGTAGTGCATCTCAACCTAGTCTGGTGATATTGACATCTGAGGACAGGATGCTGTGGGTCGTAATAATGCTTCAAAAGAGGGATAGTCTACTGGCTCAAGAGGAAAAACTCCTGATGTACATGTTGCACCTTGTATATAGTTCAAAAAAAGAAGAAGAAAAAAGAAAAAATGCAAAAACTCCAAAAAAAATCGACAGGCCAGATAGAAAAAAACCTGTCGGAGTATGTATATTAGCAAAGAAATGCAGCTGGATGACTTGGCTACACTGGTCAGGCATCCCGGGATAGGTAGCTACACTGCTTACCGTCCATTCTTTTCTCTACCCCCTCCTCTTGAGCTAGTCGCACTTGAACTTAGAAGGGAATACCCCGCTCCTCAAGGAAAGAGTTACTGGATAGGGTTATTTGAGTTACCTTGTTAGAGGAGGCTGGTTCTGAGCCATTTCTGATGTGGAGAGTTACATTACACTTACACAGTACAAGTAAGAATCATAGTCATCAGAAATTTGTGTTTGAGGATTTGTTCTGACTTGACTGTCGAGGCGTCTTGAATAGAAGACTTGTAGAACTTGAAGTATGTTAGGTCTTAAATTCAGATCCCAATAAGGTTCTGCCACACAATTAATACAAAGGTCGAGTCAATCTCCATTTTCAACTTTTGTTCATGATCTTGGTATGGAATCCAAAATCATTTCACTCTTGCATTTCATTTTAGTTGCTCGGAGACGAGCAAGGTTTAAGTATAGGGGGTTGATGAATCTGTGATTCATCACTCTTAAAGTTGAAAATGGAGCTTTGTTCCTGAGTAATTAGCAGCATATTTCCCCTTATATTGCATAATTAGCATTCATGCATGCATTAATAACATCTGCATTTTAGCATTCATATTGCATAAATAAGAAGCCAAATTCATCTGTAAAAATCACTTGTATATTCTCCATATTTACCCTTTTTGTATATATTTTATACTAACTCCGAATCCAATAAAACCAACTCTATAGTATACATATTACTAACACTAATTAAAGAAAAATATCAAAAAAATACTAACTTGTAAAATTACCCAATAAAACCCCAATCCAAGTTTGAAACTAGGAGCCTTAAAATGCACATATCTCCCTCATACAGTGTCCGAATTAGGCCTACTCACTTTAAAGTAATATACATTCCAAGACCTTCAAAAGAAGACCAATTTCATTAAAATCGGAGCTCGTATGCAAAACTTGGGTTTTGGGCCCCTTTTGTATATTGTACATATTGACCATTTTACCCATGTATTTTATCTTTTTATTTTTCTTAATTATTAAAAATCCAAAAAAAATAGATTAAGTTGTAAATATTTTTATTTTGATTTTTCTCTCTTTTAAAAATGACAAAAAAATTACAAAAGATAAAATGCGGTATTTTATATCTATGAGGTACCACCCAAAAATACGTTTTTGTACAGATGGCTTCTTTTGATTTTCGGCCCTTCACGAAAGTTGTAGATCTCATCGAGATGAGCAACTTTCGTGTTGACCACTTTTTTGATTTAATCCCTTTTGCTATTTCTTTTTGATTCTCTTTACATTTAATTTTTGAATTTTCTAGGAGCAACATGTGGCAGCTCCTGGAGTTGCCACATGTCACCCTATTATTTTATTATTTTCAGATTTAATTAATTATTTTCGGAATTATTTTTAGTATTATTTTATTATTACTTTTTTAATTATTTTAAGTAGCCTACTTATATTATATTATTTTATCTATTTTATTTTTTTCCCTTTTACCACTTCTCCCCTTACTTTTCTTCCACTCCAAGCCAATAACCCCCCACTACTCCACTCTCTCCATCTCTTTTCCAACTCCATCTTCCTCTTTATATTCACATCATCATCCACCATTTTTCTTCATCCGCCATTTTCGACAGAAAAGAGAGAGAGCTCTGGATATCTGTAGGTGACAGCTACCGAGAACCACCGTCGAACGACGACCTCTGATCACAGCGAGATCCGAAGGTTCCCAACCTTCGTCACCCTCCTTCTTGCAAGAGTTTTAGCTTCTCGGTGCCTCGTCGGGCATTGATCAAAGCGACAACAGGAAGCCGCACGACGCAGCTCCAAAAATCTGACGATCCATTACAGGTAAGTGTTCTTCTTCTTTTTCTTGTTAATTTATTTATCTAACAATTTTTCTATTCATCATTGCATTTTTACCACCACATCATTCTTCTACCTCACAACATCATACATACACATTGCACCTTTATTGTATTTTCATTTCCAAGCAAAATATAAAAACAAAAGAAATTTGGAAAAAAATATACAAAAAAAAAGAAATTGCAAGCAGCCAAGCCCCCCCCCTCGAGCCACTCGGCCAAGGCCCGCCGCCTCCATCCGCCACTCCAGATAGAACCCTTGAGCTCAGAGCATTCGATTGGTGACAGCAATTGAGCGATTCTTCGAGCGACGACAGGCCTTCTTCTCCGGCGAGATCCACGGCGCCTCCGCCGTGCTGCAGCCTCCCTCCGTGAGCTGCGTGAGCTCAGGACTCTACCGACCCTTCGAGCGACGACCTGGAGCTCAAACCTGAGCTCCATTCCCCAGGTAGCCACCTCCATCCTCTTCTGATCTTCTTCTTATTTTTCTTTGTTTTTCTTCGATTTAATTCACCCTCCGCAGTCATCTTCTCGCTCCACCATCATCCCTCCAAGCTCCGCGACGGAGCTCCGATCTTCGCGGCACCACCGCAGCCTCCGCGCGTCGTCAAGCCGCCGCCCTTCAGCCCCGTGCCGCCCTCCTTGCGCACAGGCGGCAGCGGCACCGCCGTGCTCCCACGCCTGCGAGCCACCACGGCCGCGCCCTAGCCGACTACCTCGTCCCGCCAGCCACCAAGCGGCTGCCGCCCTCATCTCCTTGTGCCTTAGCTTCGGTTCCAAGCCAGGAACCCAACGAAGGTTCAATTCTATTTTATTTTTCTTGTGAATATTGCATAGTCACCCCTACAGGTTTACGAATTTCCAAAAGTGCCATCGTGCACATTTTCAGTTTGACATTTTATTTTCAGTATTGCATTCATACCCCTGCATTTGTACGTTTATTTTATTGTCATTCTGTCATCCATTTTTAATTCCGAAAATTGCATTGTGTAGCATAACTCTTGTTCTACCATTTTAGCATTTATTTGTATTTTTCTGATTTGCAGAATATTTATGGAAATTTACTTGGTGAAAATTGCAATATTTTGCCCATGTTGATTGATTAATTTATTGCACATTGTCTGCTGATCGAAAAATCTCTAAAAAATCATCATTGGTAGAACTAAGTCTATGCTACAACATATCCAAAAATCACACAATTTGCACTTATAGTTTGTCCCAGAAAAATTATTTAGTGGAAATTGTAATCGATTTTTACTTAATCAACCGTGAAGTGTTTTAATGAAATTCAAGTTGATTTGGATAACTCTTAATGAGACCTATTTGGATTAATTTTATTTCTAAGAAATATCATCGTTTGTTAATTATTAAAATTGGTTTAGTCATTTTCACTAAAGTCTACATTTTTTATTATCCGTGCATCTGAAAATTCTAAAAAAATAGCATAGCTTATTTTTATCATATTTCATTATCCGGCCACGTTTCGTAATTTTTGGAATTAATGTGATCATCTTTCTTATTTAAATTGCAAGTTGGCCTGATTTTACATGAGTCTTGCATAAAAAATCGAAAAAGACAAAAAATATTCCCTCTGAAAACCGAACATTAGAAATTTGCTTCGAACCAACCTAAGGAGACAGTTGCCTCCCTGAGTTCGACCTTGGACTTCCAAGTAAAAAAAGTTTCCACTCAAAATTAAGATGTAAAACAAAAATTAAAAGTGGTTTTTGATCTGCTCTCATTATCCGACTGCAACGAACATATATCAATTAATCTGAACATTAATTTGCTCGAATTAAGAAGGATAGCGGGAGGCTTATCAAAATGACAGTTGACAAACTGTCAAATCGGTCCGTTAAGAGTGCTGAATTAGCACTTGTAATCGTCATCGCAGTTGGGCCGAATTGGGCTCATCAAAGACCATCTCATTTATATATATATATATATATCAAAATGAGATGGTCGTAATTTTTTTATTTTACTTGGCAAGATACCAAGGTCGAACTCAGGGACACGAGCCTCTCTTGTATTAGTCAGATCTTTATCTGTTTAGCTAAGTGTTGAGTGAGAGACATATAGGTCAAATTATGAATGCAGACACAACAAGACATCAAAACAAGCAAACATGCATTTTTTATTTTATTTTTGTCATGCAAATAAATGCAATGCGATGCAATGGAAATATGCCCCGGGTAAAAATGATGGGCAAAGTTAAACAAGAGTCAATTTCAAGTTTAATTAAAGAGGCAGATTTGATGAACAATTTTTAAACAAGGCATCAGTTCAAGCTCAAATAGACACAAGGCTACTAAATAATGCACAAAAATCATTGTGTCCCAAAATAACAATTAAGCATGCCATTAGAAAGACCATCAAATAAGCTTCGAAATGGAACTGAAATCGACTGAATCGGACTCACGATGCTCAAGATATGCAATAAAGAAGCTAAGGGCATAACTGAAAGAAAACATGAAAACAAAATTACAAACAGGTCCATGGGAGGGACTAAAATGTAATTATGAAAAAGATCGGGACCTTCCCTGTAAATTACCCTCACATACAAGGGTATTTTTGCAAATTTGAAAACCCACGAGGACCAAGGTGCAAAATGCCCACAGTGCGCATGGTCTACACGTGATCTGGACCTGAATGCAATATGGAGAAGATGCGAGGGCGCCGATGCCAAAATCCCAGAACCCACGTGTGTGAGGCACGTGAGCTTAGGCTCGGGTGGGGGCGAGGCTCGGCGCAGCTTCGGATGGCCGTAGCAGGTGGCTCGGGCCACGTGGCGGCTCGAGGGTGCCTCAGGTCAGGCTCGGTCCCATCGAGCCTCCGTGCTCCGGGATGTCGACGTGGCTGCTCCAAGGTCGTTGGATCTCCACCGTGGGGCAAGATCCAACAGCATCTGCTCGTCCTTCTCCTTCGTGGGGTGGTGGCGCGATTGGAGCTCCGGCGGAAGCCCTGGAGCTCCTCCGTGCCTCGCCGCGCTCGATGAAGGTCGGGGAAGGATGCTGACGGTCTGGCGATGAAGATCCGAGGTCAGAGGAGCTGTACGAGCATCTGAAGTGTGTTGCCGATGCTTGATCGCCGGAGACGGAGCTCTAGAACCTAGCTCCACCCGAGGTCCGGCCAATGGGGGTTGGTTGACCTGCAAAAGGGTTAGGTGGAAATCGAGGCATGCGTGCGTGCGAGATGAGGTGGACGGAGGGTTGAACGAAGGCGAGGAAGCGGAGCCCTTGGTGGGTTCTCCTCCGCCTCCGGCGAAGGAGAAAGCCTGAGATGAAGGAGGTTGTGGCTGAGTAGGAGGGTGATCGGAGTAGCTCGCGTGGATGAGTGATGTTTGGTGGAGCTCGTGGAATGAGCGATGGAGATCAAGGATGGTGGTAGAGACCTGGAAAATTAGATAAAAATTAAGAAAAAATACAAGAAGGGATCAGAAAGCTTTACCTGGCCGGAGATGGAGGTAATGGCATGGGTTGGGCATCGTATCGATGACCCGGGGTCATCGCACGTCGAGGGCGGCTAATCCTCGGAGCTCGGGCGGGGCAGAGCCACCGCGATGCAGCGGAGCAGCTGCGGGTCTCACCGGGGCATTTGGGTCGTCATAGCTCGATCCGAGCTCCTCCCCCTGTCACAGGGAGGAGATGGAGGGCTGGGCCTCAGCCCCTTGGTTGGTGGACGTCGGGAAATGGAGGAGGAGGCGAGGTATTTAAAGGAAAGAGTGACGGGTACAGGGGTGAGAGCCGAGGATTGCGAGGGAGATGAGGGGCGATTGGAGGATGATCGTGATAGTGGTCATGCCCGCGAGGATCATGGATGAATGGGCTCAGTCGTTGGGTGGTTAGAGAGAGGAGAGGTGGTAAGGTAAAGTGGCTAAAATTAGGAGCGAGGCGCTAAGATGCGGTGTAGATTTAATCTTGGGCGTAGTGATCGAAGGGCGATGAGTGCGCCACGTGTCGAGCTCGAGGACAAGCGGAAACGGGCGGCTGAGATGGGAGATGGGTTAGATCGGATGGTGGAGGGTCTGGCTCTAAAGAACGGCAGGGATCAAGAGATGAGGGCGAGATCTGAAGGCACAAGTCGTGCCTCGTGGCGGAAAATGGTGAAGGCGCTAACGGGTGGCACAGATGGGGCCAAGGACTTGATCGGGTGGTTGAGAGTTGGTGTGGAGATAACGGCTGAGATGGAGAGCTTTTAAGGTGATCGGAAGGCGCACAATGCGCCACGTGGCAAACTGTGGGAGAAGCGCGAACGGGCGGATCAGATATGAGATGGGATAAGATCAAACGGCTGGGAACATAAGCGTGCATGGAGAAGGCTGAACCGTTGGATCAAAAGTAGATCCAACGGCCAAAAATGCGAGCGGATGATGCAAAGAGGGCGGGCCACGTGGTTCACCCAGAAAGGGCCACGTGGCCCAATCAGGTTATTCCGAAAGTAAAATTGATTTTTGAGGGTGAAGATGGCCGAATTTGAGAAAACTCAAAAAATGAAAGTTGTAGATCTTGACGAGATCTACAAGTTTCATGTTAACCAAAACTGGTGATGAGATCAAATGAAGCCACAAAATATTTTTAAGGGTATTTTTAAGGCTAAAAATACCACATATTTTAGTTTTGCCATTTTTTTGTGGTTTTTAATTTATTAAGGACTCTGATAATTACATGACTTTAACTGGATTTTATTGACACGATCTTTAAGCAAGGGGTTAATAATGCGAAATTAAGATGATGAAATTGGGTTTCATCACCCCCCTATACTTAAGTTATGCTCATCCTCGAGCATTATGCTCGTCCTCGAGCACCAACGAATGAATAAGCTGGATTAACCCCCTTGTGCATGTGAGTACAAGATCCAATTTGTTCAAGTCCACTCAATTTTAGAGGTCCAAAATCCTAGAGTTCAACCCAACCTTAATCAAGAGGCACCCAATTCCTCTAATTCTCCAAACTCTCTCCGATGTACATATAATCTAAAGATATGACATTTTAGTGTTGACTGCGATTCTGAGAGTAGAGTCAAATCGTCACCCAAAGTCTTGGTCCGAGAAAATCTCCTAAGGACCCAATCCTCAACACTAGGGAATAAATCAAATCTTGTGTCCAGTCCACCGTCTCTTTAGTTGTCAGACTTAGAAAATGTAGATGGCAGGCCAGTAATGGAGGGTATGGGTTTATGTCATTTATTCTCTCCCTCTCATTGGAACAAGGATTCTCTCTAGTGCCTTTTGCGCAACACATTTTTTTTGGTATTGATCAGTGCGTCCGTTAAGAGAAGATTGGAGCTGTCTGCACTTGTTTTCCTGGGAATACATCGGGGTGCGTCTTTTTTTGAGTACCTATCGTACCTTCTACACCCAGACTTGTAGCATTTACGATACAGAGCCCTTTTTTGGTGCAAGCCCGACTCCTGGTCCTAATAGCGGTGGTCCAAGTGGACACTTTGAAAAGTTTGGGAGCGCTCGCCTTTGGTGGAAGCTCTTTGATATGTAACTTTGTGGAATGAGAGCTTTTCTTTGAAATTTCATTGACTTGTATAATTTGTGGCTAGCTCCACTGCTTTTACCAAGAGTTGGCGCACACTGATCAACATTTTTTTATTTATTTCACACACTGGCACTTAGGTCAATATCAAGAGATTAGTATAAGAACCAAGTTCTCATACTGGCTAATATTTGCTGACACTCAGGTTTCATGAAGCCTCCAAAGATTTTATCCCATCCTCGAGCATCATTAGATCAAATCCAAACTCAACTTCCTCATCCCAATCCCTCATGTGAAAAATCAACTCATCTCATCAAAACCGCAGTCGTGCATGTAATGTGCTGATCATACTCTTTTTGTCTGAGACTAAGCATGGAATATAGCATGCAAATCTAGAAACCTAGGGGAATGTGGATGATTAAGTCTAAGACCCTGATGGCTAAGGCTGGTTAGCCTAAAATCTCAAAGACCTCATAAAACTAAGTCTCCTTGACCATTTCAGATCCTGGGTGGAAGTGTAAAAGTAGAGGATTAATCCAACTCCTTCATTCAAAAACATATTTTTTGGACTTCAAGAGATAGTAGGACTGCCTAAACTCGATTGAGCGTCTGTATTCAGCCAGTATGGATGTAAGTACAGGCCGAAGCCTATTGCTTGAGGACGGGGCCTTACGCGATGTCCTCTAAACCATCCAATCTGCTAAGGGTGAACGCTCATTGAATGCGGCTTACTTAATTGGGCTTAGTAGTCACTAATGACTCTTAAAGGGCTTTGGGTTTTTCTCATTTTTAAGGATTTTAATTTAAAGGTTAAAACACAAGTTAGACTCAACTTTCCTTGAAAAGAGATAGAAAATTTTCAAAACCATGTCACACAAATAAAAAGTTTTCAAAACATTTTCAAAAGAATTTCTCCAACAAGGAAAAATCATTTTCGAAAATATTTTTATCAAAATAGCGTAACATAATATCGAAAAGCCGTGAAAATCAATTGAGTCCTCTTAGTCCACAGAATTTTACTTTAGCCAAAAAGTTTTAAGTTTTTCAAATTTTTCAGATTATAGCTAAATTAAGTATACGGTATATACGGTATACCCACCTATACTTAAACTTTGCTATGTCCTCATAGCACTATATTTTACAAGTACATAGGTCCATTTAAATATAAGGAATATACAGGAGCTAAGAGGGGCTCCTCCTATACTTAGGTTAGAAATAACCTAAGTATAAAGGCAAGGAAAGGAGAGTAGAGAAGATCACGGGGACTCGGGTCCCCCCTATACTTAGGTTGAGATTAGCCTAAGTATAAAGATGGAATTTGATGTTGGGAGGGACCCAAGGGGAACGAAGAAGATGGATGGATGTACAGATGAGCGGATGAATCTACGGAGATGGATGGAGTGACTAAGGATCTGGGGAGTGTATCGAAGCAAACAAGGCTCAATCAAGCAAGCAAGACCCTCAAGTTCACCAACTCACACATGAAACCAACCAAGGTTGGTTTATTATCTTGTCAGTTTTATTGGTAAAAAAACATTAGATATTTTACGCGGAGAAAAATGTTAAGTGAAAATCAAAGCGTACGCGAGGGTGTTGCTCTCCCAAAACCGAATTTTACTCCATTTTTGGCCGACTTGCAATTAACAATCCCAGTTATTATTTAATGTTGTCACTGAGTTAAGGTTAGCACAAAATCAAGCAATCGTCGTCTAGCGTTCATTCCCATTTCCCATTAACCTAGGTGATCAAGCTAGGAAAGAGAAACGGAGAAGAACGTCGCGTATTCGATAAAAACCGCGATCTGGACTAAGCGAGAAATCATGCAGTACCTTGGCGAAAAATACGTGAAAAACTAGGGTTGTTTGAAAACCAACATGATATGTATGCAAGTCGATAAAAGCCGCACCTAATCATGCTTCTATTAGCGGGAAATGATATCCATTAATTTTGGCTAAGTGAGGCGAGATTATGTGCGTCTATATTTTAGTTTGTCCTACCTACGAGCAAGCATGTAAAAGATGAAGACAATATAATAAGCTCAGAGAGCCGCGTGCCTGATCCTAGGTCGACACTCAAGTGGGGACTATCCCCACACAACCACATATAATCGTTCATTTACAAACGCGAGTCTTCGATCGAAGACCACTGTAAAGACGGTTATTACATGAACAGAAATAAAAATGCGAGACATTTTTTTCTTTCTTTTCTATGTGCTCCAGGCATGCTCCTGCGGTTCCTCGCAGCGGGAGACACCAGCTCCTCGCCTCCTTGATTGATCAAGGGCCCTGCCAAAGAAACAAGGATTAGAGATCAAATAAAAAAGAAAAATTTTTATAATGCAAAATATGTGAACAATTTGACCTATAAAATGAACACTTAATTAAATAAACAAAAATCCCAAAAATATAAGAAATGAGTCGTGTCCCTGGCAACGGCGCCATTTGACGAACCGTCAAATCGACCCTTTAAGAGTGTTGAATTAACACTTGTAATCGTCATCGCAGTCGGGCCGAAATGGGCTCATCAAAGACCATCTCATTTAAATATATATATATATATATATATCAAAATGAGATGGTCGTAATTTTTTTTATTTTACTTGGCAAGATACCAAGGTCGAATTCATGGACACGAGCCTCTCTCGTATTAGTCAGATCTTTACATGTTTAACTAAGTGTTGAGTGAGAGACATATAGGTCAAATTATGAATGCAGACACAACAAGACATCAAAACAAGCAAACATGCATTTTTTTATTTTATTTTTGTCATGCAAATAAATGCAATGCGATGCAATGGAAATATGCCCTAGGTAAAAATGATGAGCAAAGTTAAACAAGAGTCAATTTCAAGTTTAATTAAAGAGGCAGATTCGATGAACAATTTTTAAACAAGGCATCAGTTCAAGCTCAAATAGACACAAGGCTACTAAATAATGCACAAAAATCATTGTGTCCCAAAATAACAATTAAGCATGCCATTAGAAAGACCATCAAATAAGCTTCGAAATGGAACTGAAATCGACTGAATCGGACTCACGATGCTCAAGATAAGCAATAAAGAAGCTAAGGGCATAACTGAAAGAAAACATGAAAACAAAATTACAAACAGGTCCCTGGGAGGGATTAAAATGTAATTATGAAAAGATCGGGACCTTCCCTGTAAATTACCCTCACGCACAGGGGCATTTTTGCAAATTTGAAAAATCGCAAGGACTAAGATGCAAAATGCCCACAGTACGCATGGTCTGCACGTGATCTGGACCTGGATTGAATATGGAGAAGATGTGAGGGCGCCGATGCAAAAAGCCCAGAACCCACGTGCGTGAGGCACGTGAGCTTAGGCTCGGGTGGGGGGTGACGCTCGACGCAGCTTCGGATGGTCGTAGCAGGTGGCTCGGGCCACGTGGCGGCTCGAGGGTGCCTCGGGTGAGGCTCGGTCCCACCGAGCCTCCGCGCTCCGGGATGTCAACGTGGCTGCTCCAAGGCAGTTGGATCTCCGTCGTGGGGCGAGATCCAACGGCATCTGCTCTTCCTTCTCCTTCGGGGGGTGGCGACGCGATTGGAGCTCTGGCGGAAGTCCTGGAGCTCCTCCGCGCCTCGTCGTGCTCGACGAAGGCCGGGGAAGGACGCTGACGGTCTGGTGATGAAGATCCGAGGTCGGAGGAGTTGCAGGAGCGTCTGAAAGAGTGCTGCTGACGCTTGATCGCCGGAAGCGGAGCTCTAGAACCTAGCTCCACCCAAGGTCCGGCCAATGGGGGTTGGTTGACTTGCAAAAGGGTTAGGTGGAAATCGAGGCGTGCGTGCGTGCGAGATGAGGTGGACGGAGGGCTGAACGAAGGCGAGGAAGCGGAGCCCTTGGTGGGTTCTCCTCCGCCTCCGACGAAGGAGAAAGCCTGGGATGAAGAAGGTTGTGGCTGAGTAGGAGGGTGATCGGAGTAGCTCGCGTGGATGAGTGATGTTTGGCGGAGCTCGTGGAATGAGCGATGGAGATCGAGGATGGTGGTAGAGACCTAGAAAATTAGATAAAAATTAAGAAAAAATACAAGAAGGGATCAGAAAGCTTTACCTGGCCGGATATGGAGGTAATGGCCTGGGCTGGGCATCGTATCGATGACCCGGGGTCGTCGCACGTCGAGGGTGGCTAATCCTCGGAGCTCGGGCGGGGCAGAGCCACCGCGACGCAGCGGAGCAGTTGCGGGTCTCACCGGGGCGTTTGGGTCATCATAGCTCGATCCGAACTTCTCCCCCTATCACAGGGAGGAGATGGAGGGTTGGGCCTCAGCCCCTTGGTTGGTGGACGCCGGGATATGGAGGAGGAGGCGAGGTATTTAAAGGAAGGAGTGACGGGTACAGGTGGTGAGAGCCGAGGATTGCGAGGGAGATGAGGGGCGATTGGAGGATGATCGTGAATAGTGGTCATGCCCGCGAGGATCATGGATGAATGGGCTCGGTCGTGGGGTGGTTAGAGAGAGAGGAGAGATGGTAAGGTGAAGTGGCTAAAATTAGAAGGGTGGAGGAGGTCTGCGAGGCGCGGGTCTCGAGCGGAGCTTGCGGGAGGAGGAAGACGAGGTCCGAACCGTTGGATCGAAAGATCCAACGGCTAGGAGCGATACGCTAAGATGCGGTGTAGATTTAATCTTGGGTGTAGTGATCGAAGGGCGGTGAGTGTGCCACGTGTCGAGTTCGGGGACAAGCGGAAAAGGGCGGCTGAGATGGGAGATGGGTTAGATCGGATGGCGGAGGGTCTGGCGCTAAAGAACGGCAGGGATCAAGAGATGAGGGCGAGATCTGAAGGTGCAAGTCGTGCCTCGTGGCGGAATATGGTGAAGGCGCTAACGGATGGCATAGATGGGGCCAAGGACTTGATCGGGTGGTTGAGAGTTGGTGTGGAGATAACGGCTGAGATGGAGAGCTTTTAAGGTGATCGGAAGGCGCACAATGCGCCACGTGGCAAACTATGGGAGAAGCGCGAACGAGCGGATCAGATCTGAGATGGGATAAGAAGATCAAATGGCTGGGAACATAAGCGTGCGTGGAGAAGGCTGAACCGTTGGATCAAAAGTAGATCCAACGGCCAAAAATGCGAGCGGATGATGCAAAGAGGGCGGGCCATGTGGCTCACCCAGAAAGGGCCACGTGGCCCAATCAGGTTATTCTGAAAGTAAAATTGATTTTTGAGGGTGAAGATGGCCGAATTTGAGAAAACTTAAAACATAAAAGTTGTAGATCTTGACGAGATCTACAAGTTTTATGTTGACCAAAATTAGAGATGAGATCAAATGAAGCCACAAAATATTTTTATGGGTATTTTAAGGCTAAAAATACCACGGATTTTAGTTTTGCCATTTTTTGTGGTTTTTAATTTATTAAGGACTCTGATACTTACAGGACTTTAACTGGATTTTATTGACACAATCTTTAAGCAAGGGGGTTAATAATGCGAAATTAAGATGATGAAATTGGGTTTCATCATGGTCCGAGCAGAAAGTGGGCAAAATTTCTGAATACTTGTTTTGATCCACATGTATAACACAAAAATCACGAGCACATAGAAACCTTGGATAGAGGCAAAAATCCCTGGTGCTACGTGGGATTGCAGAGAGAAATTGTAACTCCTCGACGCGTTGGGCACAAGTTCTTGTGGGAAGAGCAGATTCTCGATCTGAATACCGCACCCTGGATCCCCCAGCCGGATTAGGACATCGATTTCTCACAATCTTCCACACCCACCTCTTCATTAAGGACCCATAAATTCTCTAATAATATTCGTTGAATCACTAAATTAAAATTTAAAAAATAACCGCTCCCGTGGTAATTTTTGTGTGAGTTGGTGAATCAACAACTTGTCTGGTGTTTGTGTTGTGTATGCTAGGTCGTAGATCCCTGAAAATCCATTACAACAACCTCTAGAATACGACCCGGTTTACAAATCAAAATCCAACCCAACTCCTTCTACTGAGAAACCTGAGAATTCACCTAACCTAGGATACATGGGAGTAGAGAAACCGAACACCATGGACCTCATCTTCCAACAGCTACAACTTTTGAGAGAAGAGAATGCGACAATCCGACATACCATAGCTCCTCTCATCCGACCACCATCCATCAGCACGCGTTATTTCTCTACAGCAAAGGACACATTCCATTAGGTCCAAAATCACACCCAGCCCAAACAGTTGATTGAGCCCTTACTGACACAACCAACCTCAGCTGTGGATTTTGATGCTTTGACCCAGGCCATTCAGCAACTGGCTGCAACACAACAAAAGTCCAATCAAGCCAATACACTAAATGAGAGACCCAACATACTTGAACGACCGTTCTTGGCCACTGCCAAGGCACATTTTGACTGTGAATATGAGAGAGTAGAATTGAAAATCAATGATAAAGATATTCCTGCGGATCATGTCACCCCTACTTTTGGTGACTCTGAAATTGATGACTGTGGATGGATAGAGAACTGTGTTATTCTTAATGATTTTGCCCCTGTCCATCTTTCCAAAAACCCTCTGGAGGTTAGTCTGAACACCTCACAACTCACTCATAAGGACATGTCTCATCTAGACTCTGCACTTGAAGTCCCACCATGTCCTCTCACTGGTCGGAAAATTTTTGAATTAGATGAAACCTGGGAAACACTAAACACTGATCTCAAATTAACTTCAACCCTGGGTATGCCAAATATGAAGACATGTTTTGATGATAGCATCGATCCTTCCTCAGACAATTTTGAAAGTTATGAACCTCGGTGTATTAATGATATCGATTGGTCTGAGACAAAAGTTGAAATTGAGGATGGTACTTATGTTGAGTGGGAATAAGAAACAGAAGGAGATATACCATTTGATGTTGATTCCGTATGTGATTTTTCAATTAAAGAAAGTACATATTTAGAGTTGGAATCTGAGGACATATTAGACAATGAGTTGACATCTTCATGCACCAAAACTCCCTTCCAACCAACACATGATGATATGCAGAAGATTTTTTACGATGATTCATTGAAGGATGAAATTTCCAATTCCATTACCCCCACCACAAGGAAAGGAGATAAAATCAATTCAGTCGATGACTATATGAATGCATCTTCGACTACCGAGTCTGATCAGAGTGATTTTCTATTCTCTGATCCTTTTTGGGATGATACCAAGGAACTACTCAAAACAATCGAAGAAAATCATCCATTAGCCAATATTCCCCCGCTCCTGGCCTCTGAATCTCCTAATCATATGTCTTGGAAAGAATCATCTTTGTGGCTCAAGAAGAGAACTGAAATGAAATTCACAATAGATACCACCGAGGATAGCCATGATGATTATTTGAGAGAAAATGATGATTTGTCACAATATACAGAAAACCTCATGGAGGAATTAATTCTTGATCATGTAGAGCTCGACTTCAATACATCATATCTGCTCCATGAGCCCTTCACCAGTCCACCCATTTCCCTCCAATCACATCCAACCCAAGATCAAATTGATTCATCTCTCATTCCGATTCATCAACTAATTAATGTCTTCAACGTATTAATGATAGCACACATTTCTCAAATTCATCAACCACACTCTCACATCTGGGTCGGGATATCCGTATCATATCAAGAGTTTCATTTGGGTTTTCTGAATACAGCTTCTGCACTCACACGCGACACTGGATACTCTTGATAAACTGAATCATCGAGTTGGGACGTTAAACCAACAACATTTTGTGGGTTCACACCCATAGGTATCTTTTCCTTTCTTTGTATCCTTCTCTTTACTGCATTGCATTAGATAAGTATGGGGGTACACCTTTTACAAAAAAAAAACACAACAAAAAACAAAATACTTTTCACATCACTCATCCCTTCTTTTGGTCCTCCTATTACACTTTATCTTCACCATGAGGGCATGGTTTCTGATAAGCATGTGGGGTGTGTCTGCATAGTTTTCAAAATTGCATACTTTTCCAAAAAAATATTCTTCAAAAATTTTGCGAAAATTCCCCTTAAAATATTTTTGAAAAGCAAGAAAAACCACCAAAAATACATCCTTCCTAGTTTTATCCTATTTATTTAGAAATCAGTTCTTCATCGCATAGGTCATATACTGAAGTTGAGTTGACCCTAATCCACTTAACTTCATCAGAATTTCACTAGGCATGAGTTTTTTAACTTTCTTCAGGTCCATATGGACTTAATTCTCTCAGTTCCACTAACTCTATTGGTGAATGAATTTCTGTATCTAACTAGAGCACCTGAGCAACTAGTAGCACTCTTAAACTCTTCAGTGAATATTAAGCAACTGCACATTGCACTTAGCTTGATTGAGTTTATTTTACGAGATACAATTACAATCTACTTGAGGTGAGGAGTTGTCCTCTTGGTTGTCCCAATGCCTGAACCTTATCTATAGCCAATGAAGGAACTTGACTCGGGGGCAACATGATCTCTCTTGTCTAAGTATGTCAACAAATAAGACAGTATCGTGCCTCCAAAGTCAATATTAAGCTGATATTATCTTTGATGCCAAACCCAAGACAAAAACACCACAAAAAGGCATATCACAATACAAATGCCATCCACCAATCATGCAAAGATATGCAAAGCAAAAGCAATGAAAGAAGACCACCAAATAACCCTTCTCCACCAAAAAGCCGTGGTAGCAGCCCAATGATGCTACCTAAATTCTTAAAAGAGTCCCAAAGAGGCACAAGGTTATGCTCTGCAAAAGGAAAAGAATGAGAGCAACGGACCAAAGCGGTCTACGGAAAACCCCGAAAGTTACGTCCCATTCTCCAAAGAATTATGACCCACTTTTTATACTGACATATTTGGGTGAAAAAAGAATATGCCTGAATTCAGGTGAGGACTTAGGCTATATGAGTAGGGAATCATTCGGTACCGTGATAGATCGTGTTGCTAGCTCGTTCTCTTGACTCATAAAAGCTAAACTATCACTAACACTGTTCATATCCATTCAAAGTCAAAGAGAATACTTGTTTCTTAGGGATGAGCTGACCTGATCGACCTTCTGAAACCATGTCTGATTTTGTTGGAACTGGGAGGCTGTTGAAACTACAAAACTCAAGTCAAGTCGACAATTCGAACAAATCATTAATCCGTGGGTCGACTCTACTAAAGTTTGTGTATTTGTGTGGTTAGGATCTGAAAACTCGAGACTTTGTGGGTATGTCTGCTGCAAACCCTCACCCGATCTATCTTGGCTATTTTCCATATCCTTCATTATTACTTATCTTATTCTTGCTCGGGACTAGCAAGATTTGAGTATGCGGGTGTGGTAATTTCATTATATACTATTATAACAAGCTTAAATTATGTGTAGTACACTATTAATCTTTGATTCATAAACTCCAAATTCACATAATTTGCATTCTAATGATCCTATACACACAACAGATAAAATCATATGGATAAAATATTCTCAAAAATCTCCATTCGCACATTATTTATAGATTATATATGATGGGAATATATTTAATACCAAACATCCAACATATTGAATTGGCTCTACAAATATCTCTTATATTTTGTTGGAAAGAAAAGGAGGAGGGTTAATATAAAATTTCCACTCTTTAATATGCCACCCACATGCACGCACCCCCTCTTTATTCACTATTCTCTCTTCCCCATCAACCACGAAAAATAGTCGTTCATATTCTTCCCCCTTCCCCATACATGAATGAATTTATTGTTTTGTCTTCATGTGCATGGGATGCGTCCCTTCATTCCAAGCAACATTCATCTATAAAAGGAGGCATGACACATGAAGGAAGGCTCCTCCCTCTGGCACTCATGATTCTTACTCCCCCCCTCTTTTTTATTCTCTCTCTCTCTCTCTGTTTGTCTCATGCAGATGAAGGCATAGCCGGCAACAGCCCCTTCCCTGTCCTCCTTGCTCTTACGTGTTGCGCGACCTGCAACCCCGCGGCCTCCTCCTCCACCTTGCACGACCATCAGCTTCTCCGCGTACTTCGGCTCCTTCTCCATGCACTCCGGTTCCACCTCCTACTCATTCGGCTCCTTCCTCGTGTGGCCTAGCACGTGTCCAGCACCTCTCCACGCAGCCGGATCATTGTGCGCCCCGTTGGTGTTCCCACCAACTCGCACGCCTGCCTCCTCGACATACAGCACCATCATCGTCTCCATTTTAGATTCGCGAGTTCCAATGGAGAAGACTTCTTTCCCATCATTACTTACCTTTTGCATTTTTCCTTTAGTCATTTTATTTAAGATGAACTTGAAGGAAACAACTCTCATGTTATAAATTCTCTTGTTTTTTTTATATTACTTATTTTGTTTAAGTTGAACTTGAAAGCATTCTTATTTTGTAAGGTTCTTTTTCAACTCTAAGTTGCCTTAATATATTGCAAGTTTACCTTCCATTATGTTGTTTTGAAACATTGCAAATGTTACATTAATTTTTCTATCTTAATTTGCAATTCTACCCTTGTCTTCTTATTTAGTTGCACTCATGCCCACATCTATTTAGTTTGAGTTCTAAGAAATACTTTTGCCATAGATTGCATTTACTCTTTAAGATTTCATAATTTTTTCTTTCGTCGCCATGAAGCAAGATTTGATTTAAGTTTGAAAGAAGAACAAATATCGTAAATTTGCTTGGTCCCTATGGATTCGATCCTCTACTTGCCGCTTACAATTTTTCTGTAATCCGACCATTCTTGTAGTTGTAATATTATTTATTTGATTGCGATTTTTCGTGGAACAACAATGACGTGATAAATTATCTTTTTAAACTGCGTAAAATCGTGTCAACATGAAGTAGTGTGGCTAGGTCCGACCTTGGGTTTCTCACATACGTCGAAGTGAAGAGGGACTAACTCATCATCGGAAGAAGTAGAGTCAATATCATCCTGTGAGGTATCTCCTAGGTCAAAACCAAAAGGAACGAACTCATCAGTGGAAGTAGTCAAATCATGTTCGTACTCTACAGTCTCAACCGGATCATCATTCTCATCAAAAGGCCCAAATTCCTAGATAAAAGCAACAAGTTCAAAGTCAACCTTAGTATCATCAATATTTTCCCTCCATTTAATAATTCCAATCGTGTAAATCCTACAGATGTCATCAACGCATCTCCAAACACCAGAAGAAGGAACTCCGAGGTCCATGCTTTCCGAGTCTTCTTCCTTGAGAGGAATTCTCGAGTCTCAGTGGAATCCAACATGCAACAAAAGTCTCTTGTAGTCTCATCTAGGTCATGGTCCTCGGGATTAGATAAGATAGGTGAAATTGCATCAGGTGCATGACTCTGATCGGAAGTGGGTGCAGTGATGATCACCTCGCTCTCGTCAACAGGACGGAAGCGAGTCTCTCCTAATCCATAATCAATAAGGACTCTCGTAGAGGTGAGAAAATGTCGTCCCAAGATGATTGGAGAGTGTTCCACAGTGGAGATCTCCATGGGAGGAACGACAAGATCTACAGTGTAGCTCATGCCCTGGATCGAAATGACAGAATGACCATGTTTTCAAGGACATCCATCAGCCTCTTAATAGATCCATTGGCGAATTGAATGATCATCTTGGTTTTCTTTAGATGCCCTATGTGAAGAGACTGTACCGACAAGAAGGGTATGATGCTAATTGAAGCATCACCATCAAGGAGAGTGTGATCACAAGTATGGTCAGATATGGTGCATCGGATGAATGGGGTAGTTGTATTCCTTTTCCTAGGAATTGGACGGTGGGTGATTGTGTGGACAATGGCCATGGTCAAGATATGACACTCGGATCTGCTCATATGCTTTCTCTTCTTAGGAAGAGGAGAAGATAAATTGGTCATGACCTGTTGAAGTGGGGCCTGAATGATCTCATGATTGGTGGCCACTACTTCCGGTTCAGTCAATAATTTTTTAAATGTTTGGACCTCCTCCATACAAGGGAGGAGGTCGGAATCAACATATACACAAGGATGACTAAGAGCAGTCTGTACAGTATCCTCCTCGAGGTCAAGGATGGGACAAGTTGTGAGTGGATGCGTAGGTGAATGATCTGGCAAGTGCTCCCTCTCCTCACAGTCTGAATTAACCATAGGTCTCCCGAAATCCCTTTGTATTTTTAAAATTTTCTCAATTTTTGTATTTTTGGTGATTGCAAGCTCTCATGGCAATCCTCAATCGAGTCCAAATCATCAGATTGTGAAGCATCAATATGGCTTTTATTTAGGCAGGTGAGGTTGATAATCCTCGAATTCATATGCTCCGTGAACTTGGACAAATTCTCAAGTGTGGAAATCATGAGAGGTGACTCCAACAGATTAGTCTCGGGTGGATGTGAAGGTGGAAAATGTGGAGGTGGAGGTGGATAAAAGTCTGAGGACTGATACTGTCGCTGAAGTGGATATGTACAAAAGTCAGGAACAAATTCCTCATAGAAAAAGGGAGGTGGACCGCTTGGAGGGTACAAGGAATCCGCAAAGTCCAGATAGAAAGCGCTCCAGACGGTCATCTCGAAACAAAAGGAAAATGATCGGGAGAGCACGATGGTCAAGTCAAGAGGAGTGAGAAAAAAGTACAAATGCATATAGACGATCTAGATTGCACATAAACAATCACAAGCAAACTCACACAAGACAAAACACATCCCTCAATTCACCTCCTCTACTCGGTAAAGACCGTGAAAGTCCAGTCTATTTATCTTGTCTTTTTTAGAGTTAGGTGAGAAGTCAAGAATTGGACAAACACTTAGGTTGGCTTGATGGGATTTGGGCACTAACCTTAGTGTGTACGCGGGTAATTTAAAACAAAGACAATGAGGGGATTACTCGCCCCAAGACAAGGATTTTCTTTTTAGTTGATTTTAAGGTCGAGAAATATTAGCAGTCTCAATTTTATTATTATCACTTTTTTGTATTTTTAATAAGAAATGCATGAGCCTATCATGGAATCAATTCTTTACAACACCTATGTGATCAAAATCAGAGGTAGAGTCAGAAAAGCAATGCGAGGTGAAAACTATGATGTAAGCTAGAGAAATGTTCACTTGCCTCCAGCACTCTACATGCCAAGATGCTCAGTAGAATTGAAACTTATCTATGCAAATGGAGCTGATGAAATTGCCCTAGATGAGAAATTGTTATTAGTGTGAAGAACAAGATGCTAAATATCTAGAAATGAGATCCAAAAGTCCGATCTCTGAAGTGCATCGGTGTCCACCACAGCGGATCCTGCAAGTGATGTATAGCTCTTCTCTTGGCGTTTCATCTCAACTCCAAATAAGAAGCAACTTATATTTGAATAAGTTTAAATGCAAACTATAGGAGAATGCATTGGTTATTAGGTGTTTGGACCTAATGCTATCGTCAAGCAAGTCCTACAACTAGGGCTCAATCACACAAAATAATGAAAACAAAAAATAAGAAAACAAAAATAAAAAGGCAATGAAAACTACGAAAAACCGACGAGGCCCCCAAGGGAATAATCCCTCGGGTACTAGACCTCATGAAGTGTGTAGAGTCCTGGAGAGTGTCCTGGATATTACGAGTGTCCTGGATATTACAATTTATATGGTTTCTCTCTCTCACACTTTAAAATTACACAAATAAATACACTAAAATCAAAATGGCTCTGTCTTCAAAATTTCCCTAAGTCTTCCTTGGTACTAGATTGGCAAGCTGAAGCCAGCTTCACGTGAGTGCACATGCGCTCCAATGAGGGCCTCCCTCGATCCGTAGTACCTCGCAACAAAGTCAACAAAGAGAGGGGTTAGACAGCTCAAAATGATATCAAACAAAAGAAAAAATAAATAAAGGAACAATATAGACAAAATTGATACAATCAATCAAAAGCGAATCTATGCGGCGTTGCTCCCCGACAATGGTGCCATTTGATAATCAGGATTTTACGAGGGTCTAAATATGTCTCATACAAGGAGGAGACAGAGTCATTGTGGTAACCATTCACGAAATCCCAATTAGTCAACAATTAACCCACAATTCAATATCAAGTAATGAAAATAAATGCGGAGTTAAAATTTATTTTATTTAACTCTACAACAATGATGTGTATAATGTGAAAGTATGTGTAGAGTGTCGAACACAGGGAGCAAACAAGCTAGATCAGGCTATGAAGTACAAAAGCGATTGTGAACTAATTTGTTTATGTCTTTTTTTTGTTTTTTATTTTTGATTTTTTTTATATTTTTGTATTTTGATTTTTAATTTTCTATTTTATATTTTCTTCTTAGATTTTTATATTTTCTTTTTATAAAAGAGATATAATATATAAGGCTATATATAGAGTATATATACAGTATATGCTAATATAGATAAATAATAATAAGGGTTTTTATCAGTTGTGCCCCTATGAGATGTAGCAATTTCAGTTCTGTCCCTCCCTTTTTGGGAATATCAGTTGTGCCCCCGACTTCTTGTCAGTTTATCACTTGTGCCGCTCGGGTTAGTGGTCGTCCATATCCAACACAAATGGGCATTAACTTAAAAGATATAAGAGGAATTAAATTAAAAAAAGAGGTTTGAAAAGTCATCCCCTTCGTCTTCCTCCCCTCCCCCCTGCAGCCACGCCTCCTATGTCCCCACGCCTCCTCTGCCCCCAGCCTCCACCTCCGACCGTCGTCGCCGCCACCTCCTCCTCCCTCTTTCCTCCGTCCCCCGCCCCAACCTCGTTGTCCTCTTCCTCCTCCCCCTCCTTCCGAGCCTTCTCTACCCCCAACCTCCTCCTCCTCCGCCGTAGCCCCCTCCTCACCTCTCTCCGACTCCCATGCCTCCCCCTCCACCCTGAGCTCCTCACCTTATCCCTCCCCTCAACCCCCGTACGTGTCCACCCCCCTCTGCCCCCAGCCTTCCGAATGCTCCTCCCTTGCAGCCTCTTCCTTCTCCTCCGCCCGTTGATCCTTCCCCCACACTCCTCTGCCCGATTCTCCTCCCTTGTATCCCCCCCTCGCGTCCTCCTCCTCCTTTGCCTGTTGATCCTCCCCGCGTCCCCCTGCCTCCTCCTCTACCCGCTACTAATCCTCATGCCCCCTCCTTCTCCTTCTCCACTGCCTGCTCCTCCCCCTGCCCCATCCTTCTCCTCCTTTTCTCGATGCCCCTCCCTCGCACCCCCTTCCTTCTCTGCCCGTTGATCCCCCCACCCTCCACCTCCGCCCGTTGATCCTCCCTGCACCCCTCCTCCTCCTCCTCCTCTGATCGATGCTCCTCCCTCGCATCCTCCTCTACCGCTAGTTTCTCCTTCCCCGTATCCCATCCTCCTCCGCCCCATGCCTCCCCTACTTTGACTCCCCCAAACCATCTTCACGCTTGTTGTTGTTGATGGTGAACAACTGAAGAGAAAGGGATGGAGGAGCAGGTGGTAGGAGGAGGAGGAGGAAGGATTGGACAGTGAGAAGGAGGGAGATGGGGGATTTTTTTCGGATTTACCCCTCTTAACTACACCATGGTTTGGTTAAACCATGGTTAAGTTTAACTTATTGATGGTCAAAGTAACGGAGGGGCACAAGTGATAGAACGACAAGAAGTCGGGGGCACAACTGATATTCCCAAAAAGGGAGGGGCATAACTGAATGCAACATCTCAGAGGGGTACAACTGAAAAAACCCTAATAAAAATATACAAACAAAAAAATAAAATGTTTTGGGGTTTTAATAATTTTTTTTACTATTTTCGTGATTTTTAAGGATTTTTTGCTAATTTTTATTTCTATTTAAAGTAAAAAAATACCCTATATCAGGGCTTAATTAATTAGGCCAAAAATAAAATGGAGATATAAAATAGGAAACATAATAAAAATTTCTCTAATTTTTTTATATATTAATAATAATATAGAGAAAATAATAAAATAGAAAACATAATTTTTGGGATTTTTGAGAATTTTATAGGATTTTATAAGTGTTTTGGGGGGTTTATTTTTAGGAGTTTTTTTTTATAATTTTTAGTGAATTTTGGTCTGAAAGCTAAAAATACATAAATAGACCAAAAATATATATTTTTTAAGGAAATTTTCAAAATGTTTTTATTTTTTATAGGTTTTCTATTGCAAACAGGGACCAAAAGAGCTATTTTTATTTTTAATAAATAATAAAAAGTCATGAAATGCAAAATCAAATTAATAGAATGAAAGCACAATAAAACAGGAACCTAAGCCTATTTTTTGAGATTTTTTTGAGCGGTGTAGCTATTTTAAATAAATACAAGATACAAAGAGAAACTACATTACTGGTAGGGGCATTTTTATAAATAAAATAAAGTACATGGGCCAATATGCAATTTCACCAATAATTATGCTAATATTCGAAATTAAAGGACCAATTATAAAATAGCAAACCCACGAGGACATAGTTGCAAAATATCCCTGCTTTGTTGGCTAACTTATTATAGGGCCAAAATGCGAATAAAGTTAAGTGTGGGGCTCACATGCAAATTTCACAAAAATAATACAATGTAAACAAAAAGTTTCTAGACTATAAAGAAATAACAAGACTCATAGGTGTCCTTTGCAAAATGCCTGAAAAACCCTAGATTACCATTCTTAATTCAACCGGATTAACGATTAAATTTAATGATTCGTTACAGTCGGGTAAAATAGGACTTATCAAAACCACTTTGATTAATAGTCAATTAAATGCAAGCGGTGAATTATTTTATTTTACTTGGGAAGCCCAAGGTCGAACTCAGGGAGGCAGCGTTTTCCTTAGATTAGTTTAAAGTTAATCCAGATGCTAGGCTTTCGGGAGAATATTTTTATGGGTATTTTTTATGTAATTTAAGAAATGCAATGCAATTCAAGCCAAATTCAAGAGTTAAAAATGTGAAGTATAGTCAAATTAAGTCCAAAAATTATGAAACTTGACCAGAATGTTAAATGCAATGAAATTAAGCTAATGCACTTTTTTGGAATTTTTCGACTCAATATGAATTAACTACGAAGTAAATATGAATGCATGGTGGTTTTTGCAAAATTAATTTTAATAAATACCAAATTAAATCATTTTCAAGGATAAAAATTATCCTAGATACTTCTGAGATGATTCTAGGAAAACTACTAGACCTAAAAAATGATTAATTTAGGACCTATTAAAATCAATTAAGCAAAACACCAATTAATTTATGAAGGCCTCATTATGCATGCAAATGATGTGATTTTTGGGAACGATGTAGAACTACCTAAACTAAACCTATTGTGATTTTTTTAATGATTTTAGGAGCAACAGTCAATTTAATATTCAATTAAAGGCACACAGTGGGCAAAATATGCTATTTTCCACTAAAAGAATTATATTAAATAATTTGAAGCTCACAAAAATATAACAAGCCTTTACAATGATAAAATCTAAGATGTTCTACAATATGAAGTTTTTTAGTATTAAGAAATGATGCTAAATGAATGTTTAAATAAACATGCAAACACAGGGGTATGGATGCAATACAGAAAATAAACTGGTTCTAAAGAAAACGCGCTGACAGGGACTTGCATGAAATTACAAAGACTTTGGGGGGGACTTCATGCAAATTTTCCAGTGAGCATATGCGTCTCACGCGATCCCTTGAATGGTGGGTACCTGCATTATTTGATGAAAATTGGAGGGGTTCAACTGCAATTTCTCCACCAGGGAGCAGGTCTTGCACGTGCTATGTGGAAGGCGGTGCCTTTGTGAAAAGGAAATTTCCAGGGGAGCTTTCACAATTATCCACCCTCACACGACTTGCACGTGAGGTGGATTAAGGCTTCAAAAAGCAGCTCGCAGACCGAGGTGGGGCATAGAGGCGAGGGCTTCTGGCTGAGCAGTCGATGCAGCTAAAGTCGTTGGCTCAGGGGGAACTACCGCGCAAGGGTAGTTGGAGGAGAGCGCGGCTGCGGGCTGAAGTAGCATGATGTACAGAGGCGGACGTTCTCGAGCTGGCGACGGAGAGGGTGGCCACCTCCATCGACACACGACTGGAGGTGGATGGCGGAGCGTCGCGACGCGTGCGGCGAGCGGATGACCAAGAGCGGGGGGGAGGGGGGGAGCTGCGCGGAGGTTCACGACTGGAGGATCGTGGTCGCTGGGGTTGGTCGTGAAGTCGAGGGAGGAGGTGAAGTTCTTCACAGCTGAAGGGAGTTGCGGGCGGCTTACATTCGTTGATGGAAGGCGAGGAGGCGACGGTGCGAGGCGGTATGCTCGTGATGTGTGCATGTGTGAGTTGCTAGCGGGATTGACGGCCGAAGTTATCGAAGATGAGGGGCGACGAGTACAGAAACATGGGAACTTCCCCTGTGAACAGGGGAAGTTGGAGTATTTGTTTTGGGTGCTTTGAATTTTAGATTAAATTGTTTAAGAAAACTCCCTGAAAATTTCGATAAAAATCACCGTTGCATTCGTAACATGTAATTTATCCGTGCAAATGTCAACGCTTTATAGAAATGGTGAAGGATTGAGGTGGATTTAAGAGAGAGAAATATGAAGCGGAAAATGGAGGATGGAAGAAATAGAGTAAAAGCAATAGAACAAAGGAGAAGAAAGAGAGGAAGAGAAGACTATACCAGTGGATGGAGTCGAAAGGTACGCTTGGGAAAAGTAGCGGGAGCTCTAGCTCCAGCTGGTCTTCGCTCGAGGCTCCGGCATGAGTCGAGCTCAGGCAACAGCGGAAAGCGGTTGCAGCGGTGGACGGAAGACCACCGGATCTCGCCTGGCACGGATCCTGTCGTCGCTCAATGACGGCTCTCTCTCTCTCTCTCGCTGTCACCAAGAGAGGACCGAAGATCGAGGTCCTGATGCTCAAATGGCGGATAAGGGGCAAAGAATGGGGGTCGTCGACCTTTAAAGGTCGATGTGAGGGTGATGGACGTGGAGGTTATGGTGCGAGTGCGCGAGGTGGGTGAGGTGTGCGGAGGAGGCGAGGGGAACTGGAGATCGTGGAGGTGGTCGGTTGCGCCAGGAAGAGGTGGAGGTGCTTGCGCCGCAAGAAACAAGAGTGGAGGATGGCGGAGGAAGCGGGAGGGGAAGGGAAAGGTCACGTGCGTCGCACGTGACCGGAGGGAGAGAGGAGGTGGCACCACGTGGTGCGTTGGGATGCAGCCATGTGGTGCTTATTTTGATTAATAATAATTAATTAACTAGATTAATTAAATAAAATAATATAATTAAAATATTTAAATCAAAATTAAATAAAATAAAAGAAGTACAGATAATAAAAATGGGTGACACGTGGCAGCTCCAAAAGCTGCCACGTGTCGCTCATAGAAAAATCCAAATTTAAATTAAAAGAAAAATAAAAAAGAAATATCAAAAGAGGTCAAATCAAAAAGTGATCAACATAAAAGTTGCTCGTCTTGACGAGATCTACAACTTTCATGAAGGACTGAAAATCAAAAGAAGTCATATGTGCAAAGTGTATGTTAAACACACCACCAAAATGGACTGCCCTTCGCAATCCCATGCAAGTTGAGCTATGTGTAGAGTGCATGAGTTAAGAAATGGTTCAAACGGAGAAGAGTTAAACGAATGACACTAGTTGTCCTGCATAGGCAAGTTTAAGTTGAATTCCGAACACGGTCTCATAAAACCCAAAGAATTAAGGCAAATAGACCTAAAGAGCCTTGATTCCAGATCCTAATAAATTCCTTTAGAATTAAGTGGATGATGACTTAAACCAAGCTTCATCTTTCAGACTTAGATCCATTCGGTTCAAGAATCAAACTTATTCTAAAAAATGCTAATGAATGCAATAACTTTTTATGAAGTGAATTTCTCCAGCTTAAACTTTTATGTAATTTTTAAAGAATTTTAAAGCTTTTATTTTTTAGTATTTTTTAGAAATTTTTAAAAGAGTTAGTGGATTAAATCAATTTACATGAATTTTATAAGAATAATGTAGATTTTACAAAGATTTTTTTACATGTTTTATATATACAATATTATATAGATTTTATACAAGATTTACTAGAATTTTATTTACAACTTTTAAATAATTAAGAATTTTATCCAATAATTTTACAACTTATATATATATATATATATATAATTTTTTAAGACATCTCTTTGTTATAGGTCATATTTACAGTTTTCTATCGGCTTTAAAAAATCCAAAATATACTCTCATACTTTTAGGGCCGTACCATTAAAAATATAATAAAGTACGAGTTATGGCTTCTAAAGTATATATAGAATGTGTGTGTGTGTGTGTGACACCCCCATACTCAGTGTAAACTATATCCTCATAGTGATCGAAGAAGCGATAAAGGAAGACATAACTCTAGCTAAGTATAGACTGGTGAAAAGAACTCTACTATAATGACTCAAAAGAATAGCGAATAAATGAATAGAAGTCAATCATCCCTCTATACTTATGATCAAATAACCTAAGGATAATAGACTCAAGAACGAAGATGATCGATGTCAAAAGAATATACACAATCAACGACTCGGTTTGTCCCCCCTGTACTTAGGATATAATATCCCTGAGTATATAGAAGAATATCAATAGTTGAGGGACAAGCGAGAGAGCAGACGCCACAAAAATCCAAAACAATCAAAAAATCATAATGAATGATATTACCCCCCCACCCCCACCCCATACTTAGGATAAAGCATACCCTAAGTATAAGCAACAATAAGGGAAATAGAACATAACGATATGAACACAATGTCTACAACCTCGATACTTAGGACAAAGTACATCATAATTATAACAAAAATCCTAAGCGAGACCTTGAGGAGTAGGACAAACGAAAGAATGAAAGAATACAATAAAAACATGTATGTATAAAGTGAATGTGAAACTCATGTATGAGATGCATAATGTAAGGAATGAAGAACACATCTCATACAAAATGAATTGGGGGTAACCTCAATGGCCGGCAACTCATGATCAAGAAACAGTTTCAAATGTTGATCATTGACTCGAAAGGTAGACTCAAAAGACAACTCAGATATATCGATTCTACCGTTGTCGTACACCTTTCTCACTATATATGAGCCTTTCCACTTGCTCTGAATTTTCCCTGGAAATAACTTGAGTCTCGCATCGAATAGCCAAACTTTCTGATCGGGCTCAAATTGCTTATGGATGATGTGTGCACCATTCCATTCTTTCATCCGCTTCTTATAATGAAGACTACTCGTAAAAGCGTCATTTCTTAATTCCTCCAGAACTATCAATTCTGTTTGCCTCTGATCTCACACATTATCTAAACCAAAGATTATCTCTTTCACTGCCCATCAAGAATTGTGCTTGATTTCCGCAGTTAAGTGGCATGGCTTTCCATAAACGAGTCGAGAGGGAGATGTTCCCAATAGTGTCTCAAAGGATGTTCTATAGGCCCAAAGAACCGAGTCCAAAAGGTGAGGCAAATCCTTTCGGTCTGGGAAAACAACCTTCTGTAAGATTGTCTTAACCTCCCTATTCGAAACTTCAGCTAGACCATTAGTGTGAGGATGATACGAGGCATCAACCCAATGGTCTATACCGAACTCGTTAGCAAGTGCCCTTACCTTGTCATCGATGAAGTCGCTACCCCTGTCTGAAATCAGAACTCAAGAAACCTTGAACCACAAAATAATATGCTTTCTCAAGAACTTACAACCGTGTTCGCATTAGCTGCTTAGACAGGAATAGCCTCTACCCAACGACTCACATGATCTACAGCTAACAAAATATACTCGAAACCCTAACTCTCTGGGAAGGGGCCCATAAAGTCGATACCCCATGCATTAAAGACTTTACATGAGTGAATCGACTGCATTGGCATCATATCTCTATGTCCACAAGTGTCCATTCTCTGACAGTCAGTAGATCTCTTTACGAATGCATGGGCATCCACAACGAGAGTAGGCCGCCAAAGATCGGATTGAAGCACCTCCTGTGACGTCCTCTTCCCATAATGGTATCCTCCATCTTCTAATTTACGATAATATGTGAGAATACTATGGTATTCCTCCTGAGGAATACACCAACGCTGGATAGAATCTGCTCCTTCATGATAAAGAATCAGATCCTCCCAATAGCAAGACTTAGCTTTCGCGAGGAAAGTCTCAAGTCTCTGCTTGGACCAACCTTGTGGGACCTTCTTAGCAACAAGAAAGTTCACAATGTCAGCATACCATGGAAGTGAGGGACAACAAGAATCGCCTCGTTGGAAAGGTCTCAGTGACAGGTGTATCGAACTCAGAAGTTTATGGTAATTCTATTCGAGAGAGGTGGTCCACCACAACATTCTTGACTCAAGGCTTGTCCTTAATCTCAATATCAAATTCCTATAGTATAAGGATCCATTTGGTAAGGCATGGTTTGGAATCCTTCTTATCCATTAAGTACATGATGACAGTATGGTCAATGAAAATGGTAACCTTAGATCCTAAAATATGAGACCTAAATTTGTCTAAGGCAAATACTATGGCTAGCATCTATTTCTCTGTAACAGTATAATTCCGATGGGTGGAATCTAAAGTCTCGCTAGCGTAGTATATGTTGCATGGAAGGCCATCCCTCCTCTGCCCTAAAACAACCCCAACAACAAAATCGAAAGGAATCCGTCGTGATCTCGAATGGGAGAGACCAATCGGGTGGCTGAAGGACATGAGCCTCTACAACTATGTTCTTGAGAGTTTCGAAAGCCGAAAGACCATAGCTGCTTCAGATTGGACGATAGATTGAGCTTCTTTATAATATCTACCTTGGCCGGATCGACCTCCATGCCCCTGTTGGAGATGACATGACCAAGGACCGCCCCCTGAGTCATGTAAAGAACATGGAAAGAACCGGTTATGGCAATGATGAACTACACTGATACAGCCTGTGCTTATGATACTTTTCTAAGACAGGTGATGAATCCTACATTTATCATCATAAATTGTTATTTTTATCTCCCTTGCTTAAGTAAATCAATAGGATCCAATGACAATCAATACTAATTAATTTATTATGTGTTGTAAAAAATTAACTCTAATTGTACTTTATCATATAACACATTATAGTGATATTATTTTCATGTGTTTCTTAATTATTTAAAATCAGATAAAAATTAGAACAATATTATACATAATTAATATAACTAAAATATAATTCCAAAATCCAAAAAATGAGAAAATAAAATAAAAGGGAAAAATATTTTTATTATTTTAATTACTTGTGTAATTCTTATCTATGTACATATGACTTATTTTATCTTAACATTCTACATGAAAGTTGTAGATTTCATCAAGATATGTAACTTTCATGTAGAACACTTCTCATAAATTTATTCCTAACTACTTCTTATTTAATTATCTTGTATTTTTGACTTTTGATTTATTCTATTGGGCCACATGACACCTTCGCTTTTGCCCACGTGGCCCAGCCTTGGCCCACCACCCACCTCCTTCCTTCACCACCCGATTGATCTGATCAGCTCATCTCAGCTGCTGATCTCCGCTCATTCCTCGACCCTCTGATCCGATTGATCAGAGTCATCTGAACCGTAAACCTGTGCCCTAATTTGGGGCATTGGATATCAAGATCCAACGACCTAAGTTCTTCTCAACCTCCCATCCACTCAACCTTTAGAGGTTACGCATGGAGAACCGCCCGACTTCCTTTCTTTTTCCCATACTCTTCAGCAATCCCTCCAACTAACTACCACCATCCTCTTCAATCTCCAAGTATCGTTCGCATCGCTCCGCCTCCTTCCCTACACGACAACCCCCGTCGCCTCGCCTCCTGTCACTGCTCATTGCTAATGACCACCTCCTCCCCTCCCCTTGACTCCCGCTATAAATGGGAGGGAGGGGAGGCAAAGAGGGAGAGGAACCCAACGACCATCACCCATCATCGCCCTACATCGCCATCCAACTCTGCCGCTATCGTTGCCCGTCATCGTAGGCCATCACCACCTCATCGTTGTCGTTCCTCCTCCATCGCCTCCACGTGCCTCCATCTATGCCTCGTAGAGCTCCTCCTTCATGCCTCCGCCCCCCTCCGTCGTCGTCCAGGAAGGAGGAAGAAGAAGGGGTCTAAGGACCCCTTCGTAATTTCATGTTTCTTTTAGTTTTTTATCATTTTGGATCATTTTGCAATTTATCTAAGTTTTGATGCAATTATGTAATTTTCTATTTTTGTATTTTATATTCTATGACATTTGCATTTTTTTATCTAAGTTCTTCTTATTGACATTTCAGTCTCTCCAAGGACATCTCTACAGTATCACAAAGTTTTGTTTTAATTAGCAATTTGCCCATTAATTTTGTATTTATTGGATAAATTCTCTTCTACCCATTAGCTTGTTTTAATTACATTTCTATCTTTAGTTTTTTACAATTAATTCCCTTGAATTTTCTGAAAATCATACTTACACCCTTGTATTTTGACTACTCATTAAAAATAGCAAGGAACTTCAAAAAAATCATCGAAAAATCCCGCGAGATTTTGTAAGCGTTTATTATCTATTGGTATTAATCACTACATTTTGAGTTTTATAATAAACAAAGAAAATTAAGAGAGCTTATTTTGCATTTTTGTCAATTTCTAAGCAAATCTCTTTCCAAAACTTGTGCTAGTTTCGCCCTGTCCATGTTTCGACCCTTGAGCTTGCCGTTGTACTCTTTGAGAGTCATTTTTGCTTGCTCATTATTTATTTATCTAAAAATGTTGAGAATCATATGCGTACACAATGACATCTAAAATTCAATTTTAGCGCATCGATATTCGTGTTATCGTCGGGGTGTAGACCGTAATAAAATGATTGAATCAGGATGGTAGGTTTTGAGACGTAAGACAGACATCTTTGCAAGATATCTTTGAATATCTCCCATGTATCGCAGAAAGCTTCATTCTGAAGTTGGGGGAAAGTCGTGATGTGTGAGTGCATCAAGTTTGTTATACTCAAAGGGCAGAATTTCTTCAAAAAGAGGTCCTTGAACTGCACAAAGGTAGATATAACTATTCTAGCTTCTTCATCCAGTACTTAACCTTATCTTTCAAGTCAAAAGAAAGGGCTTTGAGTCTAATGTAGTCTTGGCTAACCCACAAATACCTAAGGTTAGTATAAACCAACTCAAAGTCCCTAAGGAGTGCATATGGCTCATCCTGTGCATTCCCATGAAAATGAGGCAACAAACTCAGAAACTGTGACTTCAACTTGTATTCTACTTCTGGCTTGATTGGACTCAACCAATTAGTCATTTAGTATTTCCAAGGATTGTATACTACATCAATAGGTGCATCTCTAATCTCAACCATATTCGACTGGACAATCTGCGCTCTCATAATATTGTCGTTCTGCTCAGTTTCTGCTAACCTAGCCAGTACTACATGCATTAGGTCATGTCTCTTCCTCCTCTCCATTATGTCTCTTAGGAGGCATTGTGAAAGAATCTTCTAAACCTTCATCAATAAAAGGGTTGGAGTGAGATTTTGACGAAAACATGGAAATCAAATCGATCTCACTTAGGCAATGGACTTCCTCGATGAGAAGAGAATAAGGAAAGGGATGGTTGGGATGCAACCGCTCCCTGAAAATGAATCATGATACACTGGATCAAAATAAGGGTTATTTCTAATCCAGGAAGATCCGTGAGAAGAAGGGAGATTGGGCCTTGGAAGATGTGATATTTGGACGATTCAATGAAAGGTTCTCGAAGTTTGAATAAAATTCTAGCCATCCATCTTCGATTTCAAAAGAGTACGATAAAAGAGCACGCTTGATTCAAGAATAGAACCTAGTAAATGATTGTGCACGTAAATGTGCAGATTCAACTCACACAATGTAATTTAAACAAACCCCTTTGAATATGTTCACTAACTCAACACGTGAAAGCAGTAAGAGTTCAGCTTAATTATTATCTTGGAAAATTTAAGTTAGTGATTCAAACATTCTTTTGTGGGCTCACATGGAGTCTCCTACTACACCCAGTCGAAGTCTTAATAGGCCCTCAATCAATGGAGTGATTTGCATGGGCTGCCATGTTCAATATCACACCCCAAAAGAAACCTATAAGTGTAGACGACCAACATGTATTTCTAAGGTCGAAGGCAACCTCTTGCATCTCCCAAATATGTGAGTGTCGGACTTGGAGACCTAGGGTGGAAGTCCAGGTAACCTTAGGGTTTCGTCCTCACCCACTCTGTATGGGGGTGAGTATCTGCAAACAATGAGGATTTTACTGCTCGTAATACATGGTTGATTTTTTTTTCCAAATTATTAAGGTCAACATGCATCATTTCAGTCTTAATTTTATATTTGACTTCGATTCATGTGACCATGAGCATCGCTTAACGTACAATCCATTTTCCTTTAATCCTGGGTTGTCAAAAATCGAGGGAAAAAACGAAAAATAGAATGCAATCAGAAAGCGGTCATGAATGCAATCGTTGGAGTACTTACAGTGATTCCCAGCACTCTCCATGTGGATGCAGAACTGAATCCGTAAATGTTACACTATATGATGTAAATCAAGAAAATTCGCACCTAAACAATAATTCTATTATCAATGAAGAATCCAATTAAGTTTGGTTAGATAGAATGAAGTTTACATGCGTCTCATCAATCTCCTAAGTTTTTTGCAATTGTGAATATTAAGAGATCATGTTGTGTGTCCTAGGTTATGAAGTAAATCAGGCAACAATGACCTACGATATATCTATTTGGCGCAGTGCTTAAATCTAAGTCGCAAAGTTGAGAATCACTCTCAATACAACCACACAAAATAAAATAAACAATGGCCTTTTTTACATGCACGAGATCTCAATCGAGAACTGTTGTAAATGGGTAATTAATTACAAATTATTACTTAGACAAATTACACAAAATTTACATAAATATAGTACAACACCCTGCTACTTAATTTAGCTAGAAGTTTTCAGAGAATAATTGCTTTGCAGCCTCTTGGGCAGCAGCTTCAAGCTCCTCGCCTTCGTGATCCTTTGGGCATCGTCGGATCCGTGATCCCTACCACAAAATAATCAAAATGTCACCAATACTCTCAGACTAATTTAGCACGTCGGATTAGCTAAGAATCACAAAAAATTACAACAACAATACAACATCGTTGGCACCTTAGCTATGAATTCTAAAAGTCACAAAGATAAAGAATCAACACCAAATAATCAAAAAAATGTCACATCCTCGATAACGACGCCATCTAACAAATCTCAAATGGGCTAATATAACATGCATGCGTTGTATCACGTGCCAATTCACAATCAACGGAACCAAGCCAAATATCTCTTTGAAGAGGACTCGATTTTTAACACGAGGATGCGATCTATTATTTAATTAAATTTATGTGTTATTTAATTTTTTAGTGATTTTGAAGATTCCATAGTCAATATCAATGCACATACAAGCACGAATCATTGTGAATTTTCAAATATTTTTTACGTACTTATTTAATATGACAAATAATCAAATAATGAACAAACAATGAAATCTAACACAAATTATGCTCCAGATAAATTAACCAAAATTTTGTGATTTTATTCTCAATAATTAATAAGAATCATAAAATTTAGACCCAGGAGAAACCTGGGTTCATTTCCCAACAATGAAACCATACAATTTAGACTTCAAAAAAAATTAATAAGAATCTAGTGTCATGCAGATCTGACTCAACCGGATAATAACTTAAATTAATTCGTTATAGGGACTGAATATTCAAAATTCGATCATCTAAAATTAGTTGCGTAAAAAGTACATAAGAACCGTGATTAACTTCACTGAATTAAAGAGAATGAAATGAGGATTCCAACGACAACAATTTTATTTTAAACAGAGCTATGGTTCGCAGGATATTTACAATACAAGATAAGGACACAATAGGAAGAAAAACTAATTATTTAAATTATAAACAAGTCCAAAAGGACTAAAAAGCAACTACAAAAACCTGCTAGGGTAGTTATACAATTTTACCAAAGGGTATTGGACTTATCTATAGTTCAGAGAAGTTAGAGGGATGCTCCTGCAATATTTCCACAAATAACATGCGTTACACAGGGTGATTGAGGCTCGGACAATGTTGGAGGTTCAAGCCATGTGCAACGCTCGTGTGCTTCGGGTGCTGGACCAGATCCTCCAAGGATGAGGTCGATCACTCCTTCGGGGTGTCGTGGCAGCCTTGGAACTGTTAGATCACACCCAACTAAGGTAGATCAGATGGCAACTGTAACTCACCATATTCTTCATCTTCTCCACGTGTGGCTGTTATGAAATGGAGCTCCGATGAAATCCCTCGTGCTCCTCCTCACTCCTCTTTGGACGTTGAAGGTTGTAGAACCTTCCCAAGGTTTTGGCGAAGAAGCTCAAGAGACCTGGAAGGACTATATGACTCAAGAGGAGTGATTCAGCACATGCTCGTCGGAGAAGAAATGATAGATCGGAGATGAGTACAATGTTCCGACCAATGAGTACCTGCAATGTTAGGGTAATAGACAAAGCGTATGGAGTGAATTCGAGATGGATTTAATGTGGAATGGAGGGCTAAGTTGACTAGAAGGAGTGGTGCCCTAATGGTTTCATCGCCCCGAGCAAGAGGTTGAATAGATCGAAGGGGAACTAGGTTTTGGAGAAGAGAAGAAACGAGTGGAGGCGATAGCGTGGATCAGTGATGTGAGACAAAGATGGAGGGGATCTCAAATGAGACGATCATTGGTGGATGTACATGTTAAAGTAAGGAGAAAGAAATGTAAATCTAAAACCGAAATCTTACCTAAAACACGGATGAATGAAAAAGGGTGATCAGGCCTAGGAGAAGCTTAAAAGCTTCGGATCGTTGCTTAACCAGCTCAGCGAAGGTTGGAAGCTCGGGCAACACTTCCGAGAAGGCTATGACATAAGGAAGAAGCTCGTGGATATCACCGGCGTCAACCTTCGTCATCTCTCATCCTCACACTTGCTCTCTCTCGCGTAAGGGAAAGAGGAGGCTAGGTATTCACACATGAATTGGCGGATAGCCGTTACTCGTGGCGTAGTGGGGAGTTTTGATGAGATGGAGGTTGGTGGTTCTAGGAGGTTGTGCATAGGTTTTCAACTGCTCTTAGATTCATGGAGATGCATACCTATGTGAAAGAGGGTAGTTAGGTGGAGGTGGGGGCGGTGGCAGTTAATCGGAGGGATTGTTGAAGAGTATGGGAAAATGAACGGAAGTTGGGCAGTTCTCCATTCGTAACCTCTGGAGTTTGAATGGATTGGAGGTTGAAGAGGAACTCAGACCATTGAATCTTGGCATTCGATGATCCAAATTAGGGCGTCGGTTTATGGTTCAGATGACTATGATCAATCATATCAAAGGGCTGAGGAATGAGCGGAGATCAGTGGCTGAGATGAGCTTATTAGATCAATCAGGTGGTGAAGGAAGGAGGCGGGTGGCAGGCCAAGGCTAGGCCACATGGGCAAAAGAGAATGCACCATGTGGCCCAATAGAATAAATCAAAAGTCAACAAATACAATATAATTAGATAAGACATAGTTAGGACTAAAATTGCGATAAGTGTTCAACATGAAAGTTATAGATCTTGATTAAATCTACAACTTTTATGTAGAACTTGAAGAGAAAATAAGTCATATGTACATAGATAAGAATTATATAGGTAATTATAACAATAAAAATATTTTCTCCGCTTATTTTATTTTCTCAATTTTTAGATTTTGAATTATATTTTATGTTATATTAATTATGTAAGGTATTATTTTAACTTTTGTTTGATTTTTAATAATAGAGAAATACATGAAAATAATAGCACAATAATATGTTATATAATAGTGTACAATTAGAGTTAATTATTTACAACACATAATAAATTAATTAGTATTAATTGTCATTGGATCCTATTTATTTACTTAAGTAAGGGAGATAAAAAGAATGATTTATGATGATAAATGCAGGATTTATCACCTGTCTTGGATGCTAGATCTTCCATCTCATGAGGTAGTTTGGAGTGACTCTCCAATTCTTTAAGCTTCATCTCTTTTACATATTTCACATTCAGTTAGACTTGTGTTAACTTGTCGCATATGATCCCCATGCTAGGAATCACATCCTCGACCTGATGCAAGGCAGTCACTCTTGCCACTTCATGATTAGCTAGAATTATATGGCTCTTTATTGTGAAATATGTGGATAGAAACTAATGTATGTCTATTATTAATCCACTCCTCGAATACCACCTATCGACATCGACTTTCTTATTTAGGTAACTACCATCGCATGCTGCACTAACAAGACCTAGAACCTTGCTATCGTTGCCTTCATCTGATCCAACATCCCATGTTGAATATCCATATTATCACAATTTTTTGACTTGGGTGGCATCTTATCAAATTAAATCTTAGTATATGAGAAGAAAAGCATATTAATATTATTGTTTAAAAAGAGAGATTCACTGACGAGAGAGTTAGCCACGGTGAATGAGAAAGGATAGATCAATGCATGTCCTTACTTGAAAGAAGAGAAAACATTATTAAATTCATGACGAGAGTCATATAAAATTGGGGACGATTTAGGAATAGGTCGTCCCAGCCTTATGAGAATCTTCGAGGATAGTAGATCAGCGAGAGGCTCGCAAAATCTAAGTAAATGTCGACTTCCTCTTCCATTCTCGACTCAAAAGAATCTGACTTGGAAAATAAGGCTAAAGAAGAATGTGAAGGGTAAGGCACAAAAAGCATGGATGCATGATGACACCGCAAACAATATGCAATACCAACCATGGATTCACACTTCAAAGGGTGAATGCATTAAGACTTCGCCCTACTTAATTTTTTCCTTTTAATGGGAATTTCAATCAATCTTGCACTAAACAATCTCACACATGGAGTCTTCCATGATAACACGTATTTGGGAATAATCCTATCTCAAGGCTACCCATATTCCCATTTATATCGGGTTTAGAAAATGTCCAACATTGGGAACTTGAGTATCCACAGGTACTAAGTTAACCTTACAATTAAGCTATCATTTAGGTCGAAGGAACATGTCCCTCGAGATATGTATCCAGAGGGTCGAGATAAACAATTTAGTGCACATGTCTTGGGGATTTGAGCTCTAGCCTTACTTCCTACGGCTCTTTCGATCTGCGGTATACCTACAAACAATGATTGGGGTTTCTACCCACAAGTAATTAAGTCTACTAATTTTTTTGGTCAAGTGATGTTAGCAATCCCTTTTTATAGTTTTTATTTTTTGAGTATTTTCAATGAAATTGCTATTGTGACTCCTTTTAGTTTACGAGATGTAAAATTCAACGGAGGGATAAGAACCACATAAAATGATGATGGATGCTCGGTAAGGAAACTAACAGTGCTTCTTAGTGTTCATCAAGCGAGATGCAAGACTAGTATTGAAATCTGACCTGTATGAATACATGCGAGAAAATTGTGTCCTTACACAGTAAATCTCTACAATATAAAGTTTCTAATCAAATAAAATGATCACATATGAAGGTTCAAGTGAAAGCTAAAAGATCAGGTAAAAATGCAAATGATGAATTATCTTGATAAGGAAACATATTAACTTCATCCAAATAGAGGAAAGAAGGAGGGCATGACTGTAAGTGTCACCGCTAATCCACTTGCCTCCCAGTGAGATGTTATACAGGACACTACCTTGTTACAATATAAACATTGTTAGTCCTTATTATCAAATTTGTTACGTTCATTGAACGCGCAGGAAATGATATGGAGATGTGATCAGAAGGAGATGGCTACTACATGTGGCAAACACATGCGATTGTACGAGGTGTTTATTCTCCCACAACTTCTTAAGGGGCGACTACTACCAATGGTCTTCAGGTAACGAAGTGGGCTTGAAATGCGCTAAAATCCATTTGTTAATTAAGGTCAATTATTAGTTATAGTATGGAATTCCAGGCACTTCAAAGACCGTACAAAACTAGATTCAATTCAATGCAATATGGTCAATTAATTTTTACTTGAGCAATCCCAAGGCCGCAAACCTACGCAAAGTTGGTTTTGATTTCAATCAAAGACAACAAGCAACTATGGTTTTCGAGAAAAGATTTTATTCCATTTTCATGCAAATGAAATATGCTGCAAAAGTGTAATGCAAATGAATGATGCAAGAGTGACTTTAAAATCACTTTTAGAATACTTATAAAAGGTATTTATGCAAATCAAGTTTTAGTGCTCAAATCATAGTACAAAAATGAGGGAAAAATATTTTTGGGAGTCTTAAAACACAATGGAATAATAAAAAAAATATTTTTTTTGGGATATTTTATAAAATGTTTTTCAAAGGAATAGAAACTAAGAAACAAATCTAGGTTAAATGTAAAGCTTCTAACTTCCCTTGTGTCCAGAAAAGTAGTCTTGGCAAATTTCTATTTATCCTAGACACAAGTACTCATTCAACCTCTTAACCATGCACACCTAGCCCGGTTCACGGTGGCAAATAAGTAATAAGCATACAAATTAGAAACAACCAGTGCATGCCCCGTGCTTTGCACGGGAGAGAAAACCTCACTATTGATTAAACATACATATTGATCAAATATTACTATACAATGTAGAATGTGTTTCATATCTTAAATTCATAACAAATATTAATTCCACTGTAACAATCTATACAAGGACTATTCATTGAACTTTGTAATTTTAACATTAGAATATATGCCGTCGATTCATTCAACGATTTATATGGCATAATGGCAATAATTATACGTTGAATTTTTTTCCTATCACAAGACGTTGATATAGCTTATTGTATCGAAATTTTGAAGATGATAAATTTCATATGTATCTTGATACCATGCTTCACACGGTAAATATATAAATTACATCGGAAGAAATATATTTGATGATGTAAACATGTTTAACTGTACTCATATTTGATCTATAATCGTCTTCCTTTACACATATGTTGATGTCGGTATTCACATTTTTTTTGAAATTATACTCATGTTGTCACTTCATATTTGTAGATATTAGTATTCAAATTCATATAGTCATTATAATATGTATATGTAATCACGAATTCAATTGCAACTATATGCCACATAATTCAAATCAATTTTTCATAATATTAAATATTTATTTCCTTGGAAATTTATGAAATACGGATATACCTAAAGTAATCTATAAAATAATTATCATATTATTCAAGTTACACACTATATTCATTTTAAACATGTATATACTTGTGTGAATTAGTCTATATTTTTTAATATCCATCAATATATCTATCTGAATTCTGCACCCACTCAATGGTCTAGTGGTAGTACAACGTGTCTACCACACAAAAGATCAGGGTTCAGATCCCACTCTTGCAGGGGTTGCGTTAGGTAGTTGACAACCATCGTAAAAAATAGTCGAATCTTTCAACATGGATTTGAGCAAGAATCTATGTAGCCGACTCCACTTATAGTGGGAGAAGGCTTAGTACTTTTTTTTATCTCTATCTGAATTCGAGTAATATTTTTAAAGCTATAATGAAAGGGTTATGTTCGAATCTTTTTTGCGAGAATTTGCATCTTTTGGATATAAGCTAACAAATCAATATTAGGGTCGTGTATAAATCTTACCTATCTAAAAAGGGAGAAAAACACAATTTCAATTGATGTATGAGTCATCCTAATGGATAAATGAGCTGTGAACTCTGCTACTGGTGATGAGATCAACCAGACCAGACCATTGTCATCATTTTCATTCTTGGACATTGGCTCTGTTTGTTTCATGTAAAGAAAGAGATTTTAAACGTCCATTACATCAAAGTAACATAATCATTTTTTGCAGGTTGAACAATATATTTGAAGTTGAGGGGTTGTATTTATCAATGAGATTGCATTTATTTTTTAGCCCCCTTCATATTAGGTATTTCAGGAGTCACTGCAATATCCTCTAGTATTTTAGCTTTCATAATAGTGTTCGCATTTCATTACTAAACAGTGGATTGCCATAAAAGGTCAGATTCAACAAAATTTTGTATTCCCAAACTACGTGTCTCAAAAATTTCTATCCAACGAATGACATAAGGGTGTCTTTTGAGGTTTTACAGATAGGAGATGATTTTAATCATCTGAGATGATTTGGGTTACATTTATGAGTAGGAGAGGCTTTTGATAGCATATAATCAACACACACACACATACACACACATATATATAGAGAGAGAGTAGCCATATTTAGTCCTTTTTTGACTAACTCTGAGTATATAGATCTTTATTTTTTAAAGAAATCTTATGAGATCCAAATAAATATACATTACATGACATGCTTGCTTGCCAGATTGTCATTACTGCGATATTCTTAATTATTTGAATCATGTTTATCTTATTTTTTTAAAACCAAGTGATAATAGTTTCCTATACCATTTTCATTATTGGACAACAGAGATCATATAAATCTATTACATTGAAAACAAATTTTAAAACCATTAGAAATATATGATCAAAATATAAAGATTTCTTTAGATTCTGGAGCCAAACCATACTGAATTCATATAACATACAACAATATAGAGGCTAGTTGCTTGCTAATTAAACTCCAAGTCTTGTGGAATCATTATCTGGAATTAGCACAAAGAGAAGTTGTATGACAATCTCAACTCGATATTAATGTGCTTACTTTAGCAAGGCAATGCTAGCTACATGGAAACTCAATTTTCGAATATAACAAAGCTAATGTGAAATCCATATGAATACCATCTAGATAACAATTAGAGCTGAGATTGTTATATTTACTACTAATACGCGCAAGTTCGCAGTATCCACCCTATCTAACCCAAGAGGACCTGTATTGCCACCATTTCAAGCATAACCAATTATCAACATTCGGGTAACATTGCCCAAGATTTGAAAAAACTAAAAACGGAACGAGACTGTTTCTCTGAAATCGAGGTGAGGCGTAGCCTCGAGGCAGTCGAGACGTAAGACTCAGTTTACAAGGAAAAAACCTATAAAAACTACAACAAATATATACTGATGAAATTATATATATTCTAATTGAAATATGATATAAATCACTATAATATATGATGAAATTACAAAGATAGGAACACCGAAAGAAAATATATACAAATATATATGCCTTTTTGCTAATTTTCCATCCAATCAGAGATTGAATCTGTTGATATTCCCCTTAATTCTAACCATCTAACCTAAGTACAAGAATCCTCGTATGCACCCTTTCCTGTCATACCATACCCTAACAAGACGGGGGTCTCGCTGCCTGGTCAGTGAGCGGAGGGGGGGGGGGGGGGTTCTAGGGGGGAGCAGGTTCGCTCCCCCCTGGCGAATTTTTTTATTAAGGATTTTATTTCTATTCGGATATATTGATCTGTTTGAATGGGAGTAGTGCATAAACCCCCTTTGAATTATATCTCATTTGACATTCTCGGTATATTACATAGTTCGTTATGTGACAATTCCTTCAAAATAAGTATACAGGTAGTTTTTTCTATGATACTCGTGGATTCGTATGTTTAAGGGCATAATTTAAGAGTTTTTTGACATGATTGGACATGTTTAATGGTAAATATGAACATGAAAGCGGTCAAATTTAAACTTTCATCTTTTATAATTATATCCTAAACAACTACACCTTTATAAACACATGAAATTGCTAATATGATAAATGAATTAACACAAAACATAATTTGAAAAAAGAACGCCTCGCCTCCGCCTCGACCAACTGAGGTGGCCGCCTCTCAGGACCCTATCGACGCGGTCGTTCAGAGACGATTTCGGGCCGCCTCGTGCACCTTGAGGCACGTTTTTTCGAACCATAACATTGCCCATCCTATTTTTTCCCAAACTCGTGCTTTTGCTAATACAATGTAATTGTGAGTTTTTGATGATACTTACTGAAGCAAGTTTTTTTGATTTCTAAAGGTTACTCCTCTTATAATTTATTCTTCACTTTGCAAGTTGGAAGGTAGATGAGCTCTTATTCTAGATCTGAAAGACAAATCAGGAAGTCACTTTGCAAGTTGCACTATTTTTAGAAACTTAATCTCATGTTGTTATCAATAGGACATGTAAACCTTAAGCTGCTAAGTTGGAGGGTCGTGTATTTTGGAGAGCTTAAGCTGCACATTTGGAAGGTGAAAAGATCACAAGTATTTAAAAGTTATGTATTAGTAAACCAATAATTTAGATCAACTCCTAAGCCATGGAAAATTCCATGCAGACATGCTTCAAGTAATGCATATGGATGCTTACAGAAGGAGTGTTGGTTCGTTGCTAAGTTTAAGTACACTCAAAAGAAGAAAAAATTTACACATATTTTATTTCAACGGAGCAAAGAGGGAAAAACACATTTCATTGTCATACAAAAAGAATCATTAAATATAACAGAGGTGAAGGGAATCAATGGGAATGTATGTTATGCCGGTCACCTAAAGGTTGCACGAGACGGAATGTCGGATTGCTTCGCTAGATGAGGAATTTCCTTCACCGGCCTCTCGTCCAGTTGTGATGCCTACCCTACGAACAGGCCTCCCCGTTCCTCCTTGCCTTCCATCCATAAGAGATTGCCCACCCCCCCCCCCCCCCCCCCCCCCCCCCCCAACATCCTCTTTTTTTAGGTAAATGACATTGTCTGGCATGTCATATTGTGATCAATTTAATAAGCTAGAAAAATCAACTAATTCCTATGGTGTTGAAAATAACGGATGTGAGCGAGAGGGTGTAATCCTACATCTCCCAATAGCCAATCTCCCCTTTTTAACTTCTCATTTTTTAATTTCTATGATATTGGCTGAAACCCGCCTATTCTCCTCCCTCTTCAAAATGGAAACTGATAAGGATATCATTTTGACATCCTCAAACATATACATCTATATCCGAATATCCATTTTCATGTATAAACATAATTGCAATTTTATTTTAAACATAGATAACACAATTTTAGAGTTTTATCACTTGTTTCTCGTTTAGAGTTTGCAATATCATATTTGCTCATCTATTTTTTGTAATATCTATTCTTCTCCTGTCTACTTACGAAACTGAATTTTTATCCTTCTATCAAGGAAAACTAGATGCATGACTGATATTACAAAAGGATAAGACCATGCATTTTATAACAATACATGGGTACGACTAATATTATAAATAAGAAAGGGACTTAACTAATATTGCATATTCTAATAGGGGTACAATGATGAAATCTATTGTTTTGTGCCCTCTTTCATCATGTCTGGTATAATTGTTACAATACAAATATAATTAGTATATATATATATATATTCCATCTAATGCATGTATATTTAAGCTAATACATGGAATATTTGTATGTCATCGATTCCCTTTATACATCTCCATCCGTTTTCAAAGAGAAGATAACGTAGTTTTTATCTTCGTCAATATCTATATCCTTATCCATATTCGTATTTAAAAATAGATAATAATATAGTAACACCTATATACGTATCCATACATTTGTATTTTTGCCAACCAATCCACATCAAAGGAAAAAGAGAATAACAAAACCTGATTAGATGCACTGAATTAGTGAAAAAATAGGGAGAATTTCGTAATCTCCATCAAATTAGTAACCACAATACTCGTAGAATGCTTTAAAAAAGTTACTTTAAAGAACATTTCTAAATTATAAAGAACAATTCTAAATTAGAAAGAAGAGGAATGTCTACTTACGTTTACAATTTTATAAGAAAAAAATTTGTATCCACGTCTTACTTTCAACATTTTGACGTAGTACGTTTATGAATAATTTTATTTACTCTAATTTTCTTTTCATTTTTTTAAAATATTGTGATGCCTTCAAACAAATTATTTAACATCTCTAGAGATGGTATGGTCTTACTTTCTTTTCATTCTTTATATATAGACAAAATATCTCTCTGTGTATAAAAATCTTTCTATTACACTTGGCCTCCCAAGCCACTCTGGCTTCGTCCCTGCCTACGAACACGATTACCGCGGCAACTGCAGAGCCTCCTTACAGGAGCCGAGGGATTGGACAGGGGCGAGGACCTAGGGATTACTGAAAAGCAAGATATAGAGAGAAGGCGGGGCGGTAGCGGCGGAGGAACGCCTGGATGGGGACCAGTCGGAGGAGGATTAGGGGGATGGATCGGTGGGGTCGATAACGTGGACGGCGGAGAGTTGGGGGTGGTGTGTGTGGTTTAGGCGGCGATGTGAATGTGATACATGTAGGGATGGGCATGGGCTGGGCTGGGGTGGGCCCTGAAGATCCCAGGCCCAAGCCCATCTAAATATTTCGGGCCTTGGGCCGGGCCTAGTCCCACAAATTTTGGTGTTGTTCGGCCCAAGCCCATGCCCGGCCCGTTTCCTTTGGGCCGGGCTTGGGTCAGGCCGGCCCAAGCCTTGGTTCATTTCCTGGTCATGAAAATCACAACACGAGAAATATGGAAATGATGGACCATGCTATACATTCAAGAGAAGGATTGCACATCCCTAAATCAAGCGCAAAAAAAGAAGTTAAAAGCATAAGAATGTCTGCATTAAAGTAGTTATTAAACCATGCATAAGAATCTAAGATGTCTACAAAACAACTAAGTTTGCAAATATCTTAAATCTATAACAATGGCTAAACAGTAGTAATATTCCAATGAGAAAATAATGGATAACAAATAGCAACATTGGTATTTCAACAATCGTATACAGTAAACCTTAGTAGGCAAAATGTCTTGGCTAAGGCCCATGCCCATGTTTGGGCTGGGTCTTGGGCTTTACCTTCGGGTCAACTTCGGACCATTCATCGGGCCTCCAAACGGGTTGGGCCTTAGGCCGGGTCGGGTTGGGTCGAACCAAGCCCGAACCCGGCCCAAGGTATTTTTGGGCCGACATTTTAGGCTCAGGCCCGGCCCAATCCTCTATTGGGCTTGGGCTGGGCTGGGCTTTTTGGGCCGGCCTTCGGGCTGAGTCGGGCCGGCCCAGCCCAATGCCCATCTCTAGATACATGGGTTATATGAGCGGGCGAGAAGTGAGGGCAGCGGTGTAATTCCATTCGAAAACCGAGGGCGAAACGAAGGGGCGTGATATGGGCAAAATCAGAATTTAAGGGCAAAAAACGAAGGGGCGTGATATGGGCAAAATCAGAATTTAAGGGCAGAATGGGAATTTCCTGGATTTCATCGAACTTACAAGAGAACCCCAAAACCCTGCCCGCCTGACCTTGCTGCGCCAGACTTCTTACAACATAACCCAAAACCCTACCCGCCCGACCTTGCTGCGCCAGACTTCGCAGCGTCTCTGCTCGCCGTTGCACGCCGCCAAGTGATTGTTGCCTCATTCCCGCTTCTACCAGCAGCCACTTCTGGCGGCAACGCCATTGCTTTATTGGTGGCCTCCAGCGAGCTCATATTCTTTCAGTGATGGCGGCGGTGTCGAGAACGAGCAAGGACGACAAGAAAAAGCGGAGCTTTTCCACAAAGGGGAAGTCTTTCAAGCCTCAAGGCAAGCTATTCACTAGGTCGTCCAAGAAGGAGGGGAAGCAAAATAGCGACGATGCCTTGCCCGCTGCTGTCTCTTCCGCCCTCTTGGCAGATGAGGACAGGGCTCCTGATTTCCCCAGAGGTTCAAAATCTGCACTACACACTTTTAATTGAGCAAAGTTTGTATCTTGGTTGACCCGGTTCTGAGGTTTTTATTGTCTCGGCGTTAAGGTGGAGCTAAGCTTCTCAGCAGGGGCGAGTTGGCGGAAGTGCGTGCGGAGGCAGAGATGGAGTTTGAGGCAGAGACGAGAGAGGGCAAGAGGCGCATCAAGGGTAAGAAGGATCGGGGGGCCCATGCTGGAGGGGACGATGAATGGGCATCGCTTTTCGGGGAGGGTAAATCCGGAAAACTTCCGAGGTTTGCGAATCGTGTGGCGTTGAAGGTATTTGTTGGATGATTGACATTACTTTCCGAAGAGCTTGAATCTGGATGGATTCCAGATGTAGTTTTGCATTATATCGTTAGCAAATATCTGATTATTTACTTCCGTTGTAAATGCTAGTTGGTAAGTGGGTACCATCTGCGAGCTTCTGTTATATGAAACTATATACATGGAATTGTATTATAGAGCAGAACATGTGTCATATTTATGCAAGCAATCTCCTTCTTTAAAAACAAGACTGAGAAATATGAAATTATATACATGGAATTATATGATAGAGCAGAACATATGTTATATTTATGCAAGCAATCTCCCAGTGCAAGCTGACATTTGAGTTGATAAAGCATGGATTACCTGTGTACAAGTATGTAGGGGTTACTTATGATTTAACAAGGGATAGCTCGTGTTTTTAAGGATTAGCCATTGATACAAACTGGACCCATGAGGCCTATGTTTGGTTACTTTGGTAGGGTTGTAAACACGTGTTTTCCATACTTGTAGATAACAACTTGCCTTTAGTCTAAATTTCTATAGCCTTTAAATGACTTATTTTATTTTATTTTTTATACAGAACATTTCCTCCAATATTAAACTTTGGGGAGCTGTCACCGAAGTGAATGACAAGGATCTTGTAATTAGTCTTCCGGGGGGCCTGAGAGGATTTGTTCGTGCAGAGGATGCATGTGATTTGTTTTCACCGAAAATACTCAAGGTAATGACGGGGCTTTCAAATTTCTTGCATCTTGGATTCTTGGTCTTAGGCTTTGCCTTTTATACCGATTCTCACAATTTTTAGTTAATGGCTAGGATTATGTTTTTTCCTTTTTAGGCAATTAATTTGTAATATTTTCCCATCAAACTTTGTAGGATTCTGAAGGTGATTTACTTTCTAGCATATTTCATGTTGGGATGCTTGTTCCGTGTGTTGTTCTGCGAGTAGAAGATGAGAAAGTAGAAGGAAAAGTTAGCAAGAGGATAATGCTATCACTTCATCTTTCCCTGCTTCACAAAGGCCTGACTTTGGATTCTCTGCAGGATGGTATGGTACGTGTAAAGTATTTAATTCGCAGTGCAGACCCGAAGACACAAAATTGATCTCCTTCCTTAAGTATATAGTCAGTATTTTTACTACGATGTGTTGAATGATGAACTAGCAGCTTCTCTCTCACTCTCTTAATTTAGTCAAATCAAATTGCATGATTTTATTGCTTTCCTTGGATTGTGGTACATAACAAAACATGCAAAATTAAGTCCCATCATGGATTTATCACTACATGCATATGTAGCATAATCATATCAAGTTGAATGGAATACTTCAAATCCAGTCCATGTAGGTGTTACATCCACCCTCCTATATAGATAAGAAGACATGTAGCTGTTAACATAGGAAACGAGTTCAAATTCATAGAATAATTATTCAATATCTTATTCCTCTACGTTGACATCTATAAACGTAAATAGAGTGCACAAGCATGTTTGACTTTGTCTACCTCAGTTATGAGTCTCTAAGACAATGTTGATATGACTTTGTTTTAGGGCATAGATTGTCTTTTTGTGTTTACTTACCTACTCCCACTGAATCACATAATTGGAAGACTGTGTGGGAACTCTGGTAGGTCATTATTTAAAAAAATGTTTAAATGTAAATGCCTGTCTTTTTTTTTTGAATAAAAGAGGGCGAAATCCTGAGATGGGACTCACCAGTCACCACGAAAATATATTAATCATGAATTAATAGTATATTACCTTACATATGACCATGCCAATAGGAGAGCCTTGCAATGCTCCAAGACATTTTCAAAATAGAAACACTAAATATGAAAACAAGCTCATTCCTTGCTGATCAAATTGCCCAAGGTGGGTCAAGGGCATTGCAATCATTTGTCCTCATCCAAGGAATGTCGATGTCTTCCCAAACTTTCATTGAAGATGCACATTTAAAAAATAGATGGTCCATATCCTCCACTTCATCTCCACACCTCGGGCAGATAACATCCCCGTTATGCAAAAGCTTGCCATTTATTCCTTTGTAACTGTAAGTATACAATCATGTCTGCCAGAGGAAGACCTTAATACATTACAAAATCCTCATTCTCCTTATCATCATGCAATCACGTTGCAAATCTTCATTCCCTAAAGTTGATTGGCAACAAAAAGCCTTATAAGCCTTTTTCACCGAGAAGGACCCATTCATCCAACGCCAATGGCCCCTTAAAGAAGGTTGTCAGTGTTGTCAAGGTTGTTGCCTTGAGCTATCAGGTGATTGAGCAAAGTGAGATTTTGAATGCTTGTCTTGCACATATCCATGTGACAGGTTCAATCAAGTTAGGCATCGTATTGCCTTATTACCCCTTGCATTATTACATAATGCTCATATTGCGTTAATAATTAAGAAATTATGTATATGGTAATAAATTTACATTGTTAAATAAATTTATCAGTGAAAAGATTAAATAAGCAAATATTTTATATCGTAATTAAGGTTTGGATATGTGAAGGATGCTTAGACCTGGTTTTGCCGGGGATGGGTGAAGCTTATCTCTACATGTCATCATAGGATGTTGGTCAATTATAGGGATGTCGAGGTCCAGAGGACCATGTGATTTTGATGCTTGGAGACATCCTAGCCTTTGTGATGGGGCTTTGCAATTGTCTTGTTAATTAGGTGGTGGTTCATGTGATTCCAATCCATTATATAGACATTACCTTGGTATCGACCTCTTCGTTCTCGCTTATGATAACATTGAAGGTGGTTTCTTTTGAACTCGAGGTAGATATATGGTGGATGTAATCACCGGCTTGCACGAGAAGCCTGACTCGCTTTGGTCAATGAAGACAGTGTGCTAGATGGGTAGAGTAGTTTTCTTGTTGGGTGTGGATGCTTATGTTTCGGAGGAGCGCCTGTTATAGCTATATGACATGTCATTCCCATTTTTATTGAATCAACTCATTTAAAGTGTAATCTGGTCAGGTTGATATATAGTTGTAAGGGAGTCTAGGGAGCAAGTTAAGATATATAAGAGTTGCCCCCATCGAGTGTGATAACCTCGCAAAAGCATCCACAAGTATTGAAGGTGGGTGATAAGCAGGGGGCAAGAGAGGAAATATCTAAGATGTTGAATCACATTTCTTGAAAGCAGTTAACGTTCGCCAATCTAACATTTCGCCAATCTAACATTGAAGAAAAAAAGTTGAGCAAGAAAGGTAGACAAGGGGAGCTCCTTTTTCAAGATGAGTAAACAAAATGTATCAGATGAGTTGTTAGACTCTAAGAGACTCATATATGTAAAGTGGAATGGTGTTATGTAGTCGAGGTAAAAGATGATTGATGCAAGGCTATTTTTCTCCGCATATATTGATTTAGTTTGAGAGGAGATATTTTACATAGCTTAAAAATACACAATAACAACAAAGCCTTTTCCCACAATTAAGTGGGGTTGACTTCATTGATTCTTTGCCTCTATTCAGATCTATCTTGGGTCAATCTCGGGCTTAAATCCAAAAAATTATGACCTCTTTGTATAGCCTCATTCGAACACTTCTTGGGTCGTCCTTGCCCTCTCTTAGCAGGCTCAATATCCCAAAACTCGCATCTCCTAATCGATGCATCAGCTTACTTCCTTTGCAATGGCCAAACACCTTAAGTGGTTTTCTCGCATCTTATCCTCGATCAGAGCTATGCCAACTTTTCCTCTGATTGCATCATTCCTAATCCGATCTTTACGTGTGTGCTTCCACACATCCACCTTAGCATTTACATTTCTGCTACTGTTATTCTTTGCCCATGTCTAGGATTCACATGCTAACATTCAGATCCATAGAGCATGTCAGGTCTTACGACTACTTTGTAGAACTTTCCTTTTATTTTTACAGAATTTTTCTTATAACCGAAATAACAGAAGCTCCTCTCCAATTTTGCCAACCTCCATTTATTCTATTAGTTTCATCTCCATCAATTTCCCCATCATGTCTGAAAATAGATCCCAGGTATCTAAAAGAATCTCTCTTTTGAATGTTATCGTCACCAATCTTCACCTCGATTCCTTCATCATTGCTTCCATAAAAAGTACACTCCATTTATTCAGTCTTAGCCATACTTATACGAAATCCTTTAGTCTCTAATGCACATCTCCAGATCTCAAGTTTCTCATATACTCTATTTCTAGTCTTATCTCAACACAATATCATCAACAAATAACATACACCAATGTATCTCATCCTGAACGTGACTTGTCAACTTGTCCATAATCAAAGTAAAAGGAATTTGACTCAAAGTTGAACCTGATGTAAACCAATGTTGATGTCAAAATAGTCTGTCTTTCCAGACTGGATTCTTACACAAGATAAAGCCCTATCATACATATCTTTTATGAGGTTAATATATAGGACTAAGGACATGTACTTGTCTCTTTTTCAGAACTCTCCACAACATCTCACGTGGGACAAAATCATAAGCCTTCTCCAAATCAATAAAATGATATGGAGGTTCTTTCTTTTAGCTCTATAAATCTCTATTGTTCTCCTCATCCAATGGATGGCTTCAATAGTTGAGCGACCTGACATGAGTCCGAATTGGTTTTCTATTACTTTGGAAACTTGCCTCAACCTTTTTTCGATCACACGTTCTTAAATTTTCATAGTGTGACTCATTTGCTGATACCTCTATGATTTGAACAATTTGGATGTCCTCTTTGTTCTTATATAGGGACACCACTTGGGCTCAAAAAAATTAAAGGGCCACCATGATACTTCTCCAATTTTCAGGTATTTTCTTGCTTCTTCGAATAACATTGAATAAATTTGTAAGCCAAGTCAAACCAAGTTCACCTAAAATGTGAGGCCCGTTTCTTCTCGGATCTGGGAAACCCGTTTACACATCATCCGTAATATCATATTCTCTAGAAATCGTATTAGGGAACTGAAAATTAGGGAATTTTTTTTATACGGATGACATTCACGTTAACTAACAGGCCACAGAACTATAACATGTCACACTTATATTGCATAAATTTCCATATCAGTTTATATGTAACAACAGAAATTGCATTATATACATGTATCCTAATTTTATCAGAAGAGAAATAAAAGCATAAATATCTTGAACAAACTATAACATACATACCTGCTATGTTTTGCTTCAGAAACTGACATTCAACTCACCCAATACAACGGTGCAGGTATTTTGCCTGCAATCCATGGAATAGGGAGAAAAGAACATCAACAAATGTTGAGTAAATCTTAATTAATTAAAAATAACAGGAAATTTTGTGGTTCCAAAAGAAAGCAAGTAATTTGGCCTTGACAATTAAAATTTAAAGCTACTTGCAATGAAACAGGCTTTCAAGTTGTTTGGTATGTAAAACCCCAGTCTACTCATCCTACACTAATTACCCACATTAATCATTTATATACCAATATCATGTGGTCCATATTTAAGTCATTGCCTTTCTATTAATTATAATACAAGTTTGACTGGTATTGAGAATATGAATGATGAGACTCTGATATAATCATTATCTCTATTAATGCTTATAAAGATGTTTAAGAATCTTGTGGATTGATCATAGTAAGAGTATATGATGGATATGGGGTTTTGATTCTTTTCTTGTTGTTTTTCTCAAGCCTAGTAGATAGTCTGATAAGGATGATTTTCATGATATGGTCTTTTCTCTTTGCCAGGAATTATTGGCAAAAAAATAACTAGTTCAACGGAAACCAACTCAACTGTAATTCAACTTTAGCCAACTCAATTGTGACTTAATCCAATTTCAATGTATCTTTTTCAGATTCAACTGTAACTGATTTAGAGGTAGCCATAGAGGATTCAGATGTATACATGGATGATTCAGATGTAGCATCGCCAAGTCTGTTGGCGAAAAATAAGTAAAACTCAAGCGGTGAAGTAGCCTATAAAAGAGGCTCTTCCGTCTCGCCCTCTAATTGGAAGGGCGGTCCAATAGAGGGATAGGTCTACTCCAAAACTACGCCACTGAGACGGGTGAGAGAGACTCTCTAGAAAAGTCGCTCTAAAAGAAAAACCGGCCCGACCGGTACGGGCTAACGAGCTCGAAAAACTAAAACTAAGGGTCCTCCAGCCTAGGTACCCTAAAGAACAAGGGTCAGCGGAACTGGTCTTTAAAAGAAAACCTCTGGATCCCAGAGAGGCGTAAAAACTGCGAGCGCTCGCGAAAAACCGAGAAAAAGACTGGGATCCTAGACCCGCGCACGAAGCGGCCGCTGCCCTAACTGCGCTTCCTAATCTTCCGCCCAGCTGAGGGTCACCGCCCCCTTGCACAGTCAGGCGTAAAGGTTACCATGACTGGCACTTTTAATTACTAGTCATCATTGAATCATCATCACTAACTTAATTTCTCATCCTCTCTTGAACTCTGATGTAGTCAACTTTACAGATCTAGGTGTCTTGTTGATAATTATATTGAATAGTGATTCATACTTTAGTGATTTTGAATGATTGATCACAAAGATCTTCAGTCATTGATCATAGATGATCTCATCAATTGGCGGCTTGCTTATTAATCTAGATTTATGAAAATATCTCAATGAACTCCTTTTTCAAACCACGAGATCATAAGTTGTTTATTGGAACTGAATTTAAAATTTAATTTAATGTAGAAATTTTACTTTTGTTATTTAACTCGTAATTTAGTGGCAAGACTCTTGATCTAATTTTTATAAGTCTCTTGTATGAAAATACCCTAATATAATGAACAAAAGATGAAAAGATGGTCGATGCAATCCTTCCTGGCACTGCAAAATTTCACCCTGAATCTTCTCTTCCACTAGATCTCAAGTCATTCTAATAATGCTAACATATTGAGATTATTATTTACTTATCCACCGTAGCCATCTTTCGATTCTTTATCACTATTACTAAGAGATATTGAGAAACCCTCCCAATTGTATGTATCAAACTCCCAGCCAAGAGTTATACCCCTTTAGCTACTTTGTATCTTCCTACCCTTGCTAAAAAAAATATGTCGGGTTAATTACGCGATCTTGATATCATTAAGCTGGATCATAGTTAAATTCTTTATCTTTCGTCATTTTCAATAGTTTGAAATAGACCTTCTGTGATTGTTTTCGAGATTAAGAATCCAAATAAGTTGATAACAATATATTTAACAGATTTCAGAATACTTAATATTGAAAATAATCTCCTGATTATGTCATAAAATGGAATATGCTCCATTGAAAATAATCTCCTGATTATGTCATAAAATGGAATATGCTCCAGCGGTATAGATATTGTGCATCAAAAACCATGAAAAAAATGTGGCAGATTCTTAAGTTGACTATACTCTGAAGAGAAGAATTTTGCTTGCATTATGCAGATTTGTCTAATGTTTAAAATGAAGCAGAATACCCAACCTTTAGTTGAATACTGCTATGCTAGGAATTCTAGTTTTAAAAGGCTAAATTCTTACACACATGTTTGTATATGTGCAACACATGGACTGTTCAGATATCCATTGATTGTTGATCTTTTTCTTCCGGATCTGGAATCTCCATATGAGGTCGTGTTGTCACAAAGGATTACCACATCAAAGATTTCTTGTAGTTAGGAGGTACATATTAAGTTGAGTATATTATCTATATTATTTCATACACCTAAGAAAGGTGAGACCACCTCTGCCATGGTTGCTTCTTCTAGGAGGGACAGATTAGGTCCACTCATGCCCACAACCGTGATTGTTTTACATCGAGATGGGCCACATATTATTTTACTTTTCTAGATGTAGTGCCCATAGAGAAGATTGTTGCTGGTTAAAGCATAATAAACTTGTAGCTCATCAAACAGTCTTTTGAGATGTTGATGATATCATGATTCTATGTATACCATCTCAAGAGATAAGTATGATGACCTTCTTTATAGGCTTCATTAGTGTTGTATATCCTTACATTAAACTCTAGTTCCAATGACCCTTGTGCAGAACATGATATCACTGCCTTTACCGACCCTCATGTATATCTCATAATGGTTTAAATGTTCTTGGGAATCATTTGTACTTCTATTATTAGTATTGAGATGTTATTTATGTATTCACATCATATTAACAAGGAATATACAATTAGAATTTAGATGAAAGTGTAATCTATCTTCTGCCACATGCAATACACAAGTATTATAGAGTCAAATTTTCATGGCTTTAGATTACCACAAGACCCTTGTTCCCAACATGTTATAATATATGGTAACCCAGTTATAGCATATCTAGAATATACAACTCTCAAGCAACCTATTACTATCAAAATGTGTAAAGACCATGCATGGAAAGCAACAAGAGAGAGGAAAAGATTGTACCTTTGATCCTTTAAGTTTGAAAGGATTTTGTGGCTTTATCTAACATACAACAATAGATAAAATACCTGATGGATAGCAACAAAAAAAACTGAATTAGAAACTTCAACATTGACTTTAATGAGAACAAAGAGGAGAGAGATATGTACCTTTGAATATCTCCACTTTGGAGATCCAAACTTGCTTGCAACATCCTTTTCTTGACAGGAGCTTCATTCATTCAGATCCGGATGTTACATAAAACTCTCGATGCTTTTATAGGAATGTCATCCGGTCTTACTCCTTTCACAGGTCTCATAACCTTCAAAGTCTCATCTACTTCCATTATTTGTATTCGTCTATAGCGTGCACGATTCAAGTAACTTTCACTACTAGCTTCAAGCTTGCAAAAGTCAACCCGACTAGTCGAGTCGGGGGGGGGGGGGGTAGCCGACTCGACTAGGCCTAGTCAGCCTTTAGTCGGTCCACCCGATTAGTCGGCCGACTTTTACAACAAATTTTTTTATTTTTTTAGTTTTTCACTTTTTTTAAAGCAAACATATTCTACCATGCTTAATTTTATATTTAAAGTCATTTACTTCTTTTGTTTCATCAAGATGGTATATAAAATGTACAAATATATGTATATATATAAGAATATATGTATAAAAATGATTTATATATTTAAAATATTTAAAAAATTCAAAACCGACTAATGACCGACTAAATCCGACTAGTCGCCCGACTGCCGACTAATCCTTAGTAGGTGACCCCGCCGACCGAGTACCGACTACCGCTTTCTGCAACCTTGACTAGCTTGATCACCCAAAGTGATATCTCTATTTCCTTTCCCAATGAAAATCTTATGGAAATACTGCTTCCATCTAGTCTTTATATCCTTCTGAGTAACAAGCAGATGACCTTCCTCATCCTTAATGCATCTCACTTGAGATCTTAGACACAACTTTAAAGCATGCTCTTTTAATTTTGTGCTTCTCTTGCACCCCTCTACTCCACCACCAAGCCTCCTTTTGCCCTGGAGCTTCTCCATTTTACTCGCCTAGCATCCCTTCGACTACCATTCGGATAGAAGATGCTATCGCCTCTCACATCTCGTCTGCGCTTACGCTGCAATCCCAAGATAAGTCTTCTAAAACTTTCTTCTAAAGTTTGATTGCTTCAGTTGAAGATTCCACCATCTAGTTCTAGTGATCTTGGAAACTCTCATTTTCTTTACCAGCCCTTTTATATGCACATCTTGTTTCATATCTTTCGTTTTCATGATCTTCATCAAAGACATGTGCCATGCCTTTGAAATCATGTTGTATTGGTGTTGCATTGACTATACTTTATGTATGGTTTATTGTATTTCTTTTAGAGATGTATCAATGAAAAAAATACGTCTTCCATGTTGAGAGAATCTAACCACATCTGCACATGGATGCTCGATTTATATCGGTTCTTGAAAATTTTTTATCGCAAACACAAATCCCGAGCAAGGCAACTTAACTTGAATTGGATCCGCCAAATCGATAGGATTATCGAATCGTAGGAACAATTCGTGCTCCATGCTCTAATGCCACTTGATGCAGTCGGAAAATCAAAGAAGAGGGACAAGAGAGAAGAGAATCAAGACACGCTTCCTGAGACGAGAGCGGGTCGATGTTGAGAGGAGAAATCTAGAATTTGGGGGAAATGACGATAATGGTGGATGCACCTCTTCAAACCAAAATTCAATTTCAATTCAAAACACAATCCCCTTACAATAGACTATTGTCCATTTTTATAGAAAGGAAATCCATTTATAATATTGGTAACGAAATAAAACAATAATCAAATAAAATCTAATTGACTCCTAATTGACTCATTAACTAATTTAATCTAGCATAAATATCGAGACTATAATTTTTTGTTAACCCCCAAATATGTGATGGCTTCATTTCAATTCTCCTCGTCAACTCAGGAAATGTTGCATCAATTAAATGATGCAGTTGGGAAATCAGAAGGAAGGAGAGAGGAGAGAAGAAGATAGCGTCACACCGCTCAAGTTTAGGGTAGAACGAATGAGAGGAGAAACCCTAGAAATTTGCAGGGGGTTGGTATTAGAGGAGTACTCCAAAACCCCAACTTAAATTTAATTTTAATATCATCCCTTTATACAGGGGTGGTCCCATTACAAAATTGGTAATGGAATAAAGTAACCATCAAATAAAATCTTAATTGAATTTCTAACTAATTTAATCTACCCATAAATATTGAGATTACAACCAATCTCAATTTATATAACGGAAATAAAATAATCTACTTTTTTAAAATAACTCAGGGATTGGAATACCTGATTTTGAAAATCCCCAAAATTGTGATGGCTTCATCCGATTCGACCCGTCAATTTAAGAATATTGGATCAATTCTCCACCGTTTGAAAAAATTCATCTCTTGATGTATGACTCGAGCTTCAGTTGTGATGTGAAATTTATTGATCGCAGCTGCTCTGTTGATTTCTTCCAAAATATTTCGTTACTTCTTTTTCCACACTCATTATCTATTTTGTATTTTATAGGAGAAGAGGGCTTGAGCTACAACTTATTTATGCCTTTAGGTGAACAAAACCCATAAGATAAGAACTTCTCCACCTTGCCCATTGGATAAAAACTTTTATAAGGAGGGTGTTTATTGTAATGTTTCCAAAACAACTCATCTCCCCTTATTTTAGGGGATCCGATGGGGGAGTGATCCCAACTCTTGTTTGGGTTTGGATCCCACTATCCTAATGATGGTGGCGGTTCTTGCGCAACCAACGAGGGTGACGACGTCGGCATGGGCTACTAGGGTTCCATCGCTGTTATCATGGTGGCGGCATCGGTGGTCATCATGCCTACATCGACTACGTATACGACGCGACCTCTCGTGCTTGCGACAACGCTATGGTACGGGATTGCTTCGTTGCTGTTGGTGTTTCAACGGTTTACAAGGGGGACCCGACCTCCTGGACGTGCTTTCTCGTTGGTGCCTAGGCTCACGTGGGTCTACGCGTGATTGATGGTGCCGGATAGGGCCTTGTGTTGGGTGAGGGGATCGCATAAACAACTCTCACTGTGGTCAGGGATGGTCTGGCAGATATAGTGGCAACGACGGAGACCATGGTGCCTAGGGTTCTTGAGATGGTAGTGGAGGCTCTATTAACAATGGGAGGGTGGGCCATGCGGCGACGTTGTTGCCTACGCTTGCATGGATGTCAAAACCGGGGCATTTTTCGATGGTGGTGGAAGCCAACACCCAGGCTGCTATTCGTACGTGGTAGTAGAGGTCCTAAGAGACCCTTTTGATGGAGGTGGAGGCAGATGCGTCTGCTACTATCGCAATGCACGAGACCTCAGAGGCGACCACACTCGTGACACGGCAGGTGACTGTGGAGGCCACTGATTTGACGACATTGATCAGGCTGGTTAGGTTCTCCCGTAATTACTGAAAGTGGTGGCAATTCCAGTTTGACATTATCATCGACTCACAATGCGGATTCGACAAGCGAAAGCCCTCATGCACATCAACTTTGATGGTTCTCCGATCTATGGTATCAGTTCTTCGTCCACGCTTTCATCGAATATTATTCCTGTGTCTTCATTGTTTTCTTGTACAACAGTTGTAACAATGAAATCTTCATTTTGAATGAATATACCTTCGTTTTCTTGATAGAAATCGGGTTGCACAGAAGATGCAACGATCTGATTTTTGTTTTTACGAATGATTCTTCCTCGATTTACATGTCCAACCACTCTCGGACTTTGAAACTTGCTAGGAGACAATTTTGAACTTTTGTTGACGAGAACACGGACAGACATGAACCATGCAGGTGACAACTCAGATCGAACTTCAAACGCCAATAATTGACATGATCGTTGAATTGTATAGACGGTTACGTTTCCATGCTCTGATACCAAATAGCAATTGATGCAGACATAAACCTTGCTTTGATGGCACATGATGTAGTTGGGAAAATCGGGAAAGACAAAAAGGAGGGAAGAGAATCACAACGCGCTTTACGTGATGAGAGAGGGTCGATGTTGAGAGGAGAAACCTTAGAATTTGAGGTAAAGATGGATAATGGTGGAGGCAATCTCCAAACCAAAATGCAATTTCAATTCATAACATAATCTTCTTAGACTACTGTCCCCTCTATATAAAGAGAGGGTCCAATTACCAGAATATAATAAGAATCAAATAAAATCCTAGTTGATTCACTGACTAATTTAATCTACATAAATATTGGGATTACAATCAATCTCAAATTACATAACGTAAATAAAACCAGCCGTAATTTAAAATAACTTATTAGGGACGTGAATCCTTAATTTTGAAAATCCCCGAATATGTGATGGCTTTCATCCAGTTCGACTTGCCAATTTGGGAAATGTTGCATCAGTATTCGCCTAAATTGAATATTCGGATATTCGGTCAACTATCCATTGATTGTTGAATTATATTTTATTTTTTAAAGGTTTCCATTTATCCCCGTACCATCATAATTGTTAAAGATCCATATATGTAACTTTAGTTTATACTTTTATCTTGGATTCTTGTTAATTGATGACTGTATATATACAAATATATCAGAATATATGTATTAGATATATATTATATATTTAAAATAAAAAAAGAAATAACCATATAATTCGGAATATTCTCCCGAATATCGATTATTCTTAACTCAGTAGACTGAATACTGAATACCGACTTCTACAAACGGTCGTGGGGAGAAAGGTCTAGATATGATGTAGCTCCATTGAGAATTTGGCAGAGGACGGGGAGGAAAGTAGGTTGTAGGAGGTGTGGAGTTACGGTGGATGGTGGTGACAAGGTGGGATAACCATCTGTAAGGGTGGAGTTAGAATTTTGTGCGAGGAATGGGTGATGGTTGAGTTGGCGATGATTGAAGAAAAAGAGAAGGGCGTGAGAGTGTGGATAGTGGTGGTGTAGTAAGTTGGTGGAAAAGTCTTCATAATGCAATACAATTTTTAAAAGAAGATGATCATCGAATCTATATACATACTTTAAAACCAGTTTTTTTCACCAGCTCTTGACACGTGTATAGGCTACCTTTCTTCCCTTTTCTTCCTTGCAGTTGCGTCCCTTCTTCCAGTTTTCCTGACATGTGGCTCCATTTCAGGGCTCTCTCCCACCGCTTCTCTCTTTCCACCGATATATAATCTCACATCTCGATTCTCTGTCGCTTTATCCCTCTCTACACAACTTCCCCAAAAGATAAATCTGTCTAATCCTCTGCATATTCTTCTCAGATCTCTCTTTTCTTTTCTACTCCACCTCCTCCATTCTCATCTCAATCCTTATCCTCTTTGTTTTGATTAAAAAATAAGCCAAATACCTTCATGATTCATCTCCCAATCGAAAGTCCTCCACCTTCTAACTCACATGCATGGTTCCAATTCATCACCTCCGCTAGAACCCCGACATTCACCCTTATGTTTCCGTTTTGAATTGAGGAACCGCAACTTGAGTTATGTTGTGACATCTGCAAATGACTTGGGATCGGATTCATCTAGGGGACTTCAACCAGATCCGACATGATCAACCTGGAGTACTGTAGCACGAATTACCAACACTGGTTTCTCTTACGTGGATCATCAACGAGCGCATGATCCATCGTAGCACGAATTATCAACATCTGAATTCTCTTATGTGGATCATCAACGAGCGCCTAATCCGATCCTTTGATTAGCAACTATCGCCGAAGTCAGAGAGAAGAGCACCATAGCTTGAAGACCGGTGGATATCAGATCCGATCGAGCCACCTTTTCATCATTTATGAGTGTGGTTGCAACCAAGCGATACATCAACGGGCACTGCTGGAGATCTGATCTTAATCGTCAATACCACCACTGAAATATGAGTTGATCAACAACCATCTTTGGTCCGATTGTCAAGAAGAACTGGAGATCCGAGTTCCGCTTTAAAATGAACATCGTCGAGCTTCGGCCAGAGAGAATTGGGGAAGAACACATGGGTCGTTGTAGATTCATCGCCAACCATCGATCATGATTGATTCGAACTGTATGATTAGGACCATATGCTGCTAAGAGGGGCACGTGTTCTGACGTGCATAACATGAGTCAAACACATGATCCATCATGTGATTATCCGAGATTTTGCACCTATACCCCCAAGCGTTTTGCTTATTCATAACATCCCTAATTCAAAAAGCAGCAAGTGAATGAGCAAGTGAATGCGTATGTGATCTTTGGGCTTCTTGCATTCATTTCCCACCAAATTTCTTCTATTTCTACAACGTAACAACTTGAATATTATTACACTTTAGTCCAAACAGTACCTTATTAAACAAATAATTACTCTCTAATAAATAATATATGTATAATAAAAAATAAAGCAGAAAATATATTTAAATATGTAAAAAATATCCTATATGCTATTAAATTAATTTTCAAAATTAAATTCCTTTTCTATTTTTTGGTAAAAATTAGTTTCAACCAAAAAATCAATAAAACGTCAAATAAAGTCCCAAACATGGAAAAATCCAAATAAATAAAAACAAAACAAAAAAAACCAAAAATAAAAAAAATACATGGAACTTACGGAAACTACAACAAATAGTAGAAAATTATAAAAATACCTACAACATACCATTTAAAAAATTCAAATTCTCTATCAAATAAAATTAAGTAAAATTTTTTACTTTTTTAGTATTTATGATTTAAAATCATAAATAGAGTTTTGTAAATTAATAAATCGCCATCTTCCACTTTAGTAAAATAAATAAAAATATTAAAAATCATCCAAAATAAAAAATAGTAGAAAACATTTAAAAAATAAAAAGATTTTCTTTCATAAGTTAATAGCATAATTATATATGAGATAAAAATAAAGAATGATTACATGTATATACTTTTAAGTAATAATATCTTTTTCAGAATTGAAATTTAAATATATAAAAATTTAAAATTTAAAATCAATACTTACTCAAATATAACTAAAATATCATAAAAATAATACACAAAATCAAAATTGTAATACGCGTTTTGTACACTATGCCTTTGAATGTTATCAAGTGTTATTTAAAGGAAATATTGGATTGATAGTGTTCACACTTTACAGATACCATGGTCAATAGATTTGCCTTGATGCAATGATTTCATTGAAACTTGTTGTGTTTATATCAGAGACCATCTTGTGTAAAAATGGACTTCAAAAGGTTCTCTAAATTGTGTAGCACCTCAAAACATAGTACCACATCTAGTAATATGGAATTTTGGTAGTACCTTATACGTAGTAGAAGCCACTACTTGCATAATGCCCATAATGTTATAGATTTATACTCATTAGCCATAATCACATCATTTAGACTAATTAAGCATGATTAGTGCTAATTACCCGTCATTAGTGATAATTAAGCGTCATTAGCATAGTTTTACACTCATTAGCCATAATCAAATCATTAAGACTAATTAAGCATGATTAGTGCTAATTACCCGTCATTAGTGATAATTAAGCGTCATTAGCATAGATTTACACTCATTAGCCATAATCACATCATTAAGACTAATTAAGCATGATTAGTGCTAATTACCCGTCATTAGTGATAATTAAGCGTCATTAGCATAGATTTACACTCATTAGCCATAATCACATCATTAAGACTAATTAAGCATGATTAGTGCTAATTACCCGTCATTAGTGATAATTAAGCGTCATTAGCATATATTTACACTCATTAGTCATAATTACATCATTAAGACTAATTAAGCATGATTAGTGCTAATTACCCGTCATTAGTGATAATTAAGCGTCATTAGCATAGATTTATACTCATTAGCCATAATCACATCATTAAGATTAATTAAGCATGATTAGTGCTAATTGCCCGTCGTTAGTGATAATTAAGCGTCATTAGCAAAAGTAGGACACATGGAGAGGAAATCATGGGACACGTGTCGTTATATAGTCAGGACAAGTGTCAAAAAACTCAATAGTGCCATGTGTCATCATCTTAAGCCTAACACGTGTCATGGTGAAGCCGCTTGCTTGGGCAACAAGTTATCTCGTGGATAAGACTAGCCGCTTACTTGGGCAACAAGTCTTCTTATGATTTAGCCATGTGCCATGCCATGTGTCTTCATACACGGATAAGGGACACATGAACCTCTCTTTCATGTTGACACATGTCACACATGTAAAGGGGGTGCAGGCCTATAAATACCATGATCCTCCCATAGTCCTCCTCACTTCATTCACGTCCATCACTCCACCTTAGAGCCACAAGGCCGCCGAGCTTGCGGGAGGAGAACGAGAGGAGCACGACGAAGCCCTGTTGGTGATCAAGAGTGTTTTTAAAAGCCGTAACGAAGTTCTGTCCGCATCGAGCCATAGTACTCAAATCTAGGACGGCTATAGAGGGAGATTTCACAAAAGAAGGCGATCTTGACTCGAGTTAGATATCGATCAGGTGAGGGATTCTCAAGCGCTATTTTAAAAGCACTAGTTTTTAGCTTTTATGCATGGTTTTGAATATCAAGTATGAAATCGTGTTTTCTAAAGCTTTTACGCATGAATTTCAAATACCATACAGTTGAGATGAAATCAGGGCTTCAGATTGTATTTCAGATGCCGTTTCACGAGTTTTATCATGATAACACGTTTTTATGCATTTGTTCCTAATGGAACATGAGACATAAAGTTTCACTATTTAGATATGAGTTTTTATGTGAAGAATTATGTTTTGCATGGTTACTATGCATAATGGATCGGTTTTCAAGTTCTTAACAAGTTCTAGTTATCAGAATATGCATGCTTTCTCAAGATTGTCTTATGTTCTTGAATTAGTTGTTATGAGCATGAAATAGTAAGTTTACGGTTTATTAGTGACAAGAAAAGAATCAGAATCAGAAGATAAGCACCACAGTAGCTCTTTTATACAATTCGTGAACTAGCCATTAGATATGGTGATGTCATTAGATATGACCCTGAAACCGCCATTAGATATGACAAACCATTAGATCTGGTATCAAGAGGACTTTGGGTCCGCATTCTGTATACATATAGGCTTTGGGCCGTATGCAGGGTGTTTTTGGTCTTTGGGACCGTCTGCGCGTATGACTTAGCTTTGTTTCAGCGTTCATGACTCAATAAATTAGCCACAGTGGTGATTAGTACAAACAGCTTGATAATGATGATTATGTTTCAGTTTATCTGCTTTTGAAGTTATTTCAGCATTCATTTGCAAAACTAGCATGTTGTTATATGTAATTTCTGTTATAAATTCTCTTTCAAGCTATTTCACAGTATTCAGCATAAATTTTCGTCATGATGCTCATATTTCGGATTTTAGCTATATGTAAAAAGCTTGAGATCCTTTCACTGGGTCTAAGCTCATAATTGGGTTTAGACTCATCCCTTTATATTATAATTATGTACAGATCAGCAGAATCACGACTAACAGGGGAAAGGACCGCCTATACACTAGGAGGAGGTGGCTTTTGTTTTTTATTGTTTTTGTACTGTTTGTGTATTTTGTAAGAAGTTGTAATAGATAGAATTTGTATAATACACTTCTTGGTGTTGTGAACTTGAAATACAAAGATGTTATGTTTTTGAGATTGACACATGTTTGCTTGAGGAAAAGGAAAAAGAAGAAAGATCTCTGTCGCGGCACGTTCCGGTTAGCGGGACGGGTCGTGACAACTTGTGGTATCAGAGCAATGGTTTTAGGACCTTGAGCAAGAATTATATTAGGAGTTGACCTATAAGTATTAGAAGATAATTTAGTTATTGATATTATAGTCTTGAGGAGGTCTAGAATCATTATTGGAGGATTTTGTTGATGAAGGATCTAACTGAGGTTTTATTTTTATAGGAAACCATGGCAGCAGAGCAGCCACCTATGACCACACAAGGCCCTAGTCACGAGAATGATAATAATAACAACGTGTACGACACATTGACATTGATAGCTCAAACACTAGGAGGCATGGCTGCCCACTCAGTTAAAAGACATGAATTTGAGCACCAGTTGCCCTTTGAACATGTAAAGAAGCTGGGAGGAGAACCATTTGTAGGAGACACTGATCCAAAGAAGGCCAGAGAATGGTTCAAGAATATGGAGAAAATATTTGCTCTAATGGACTGTACAGACGAACAAAAGTTGAAGTATACAATATTTCTTCTGAAGGATAGCGCTGATGATTGGTGGACATCGGTGAAAATGAAATATCCAAACCCATCTCATATTACTTGGGAGATCTTTGAGAAAGAGTTCTATGAAAAATACTACCTAAGGGTTTATTAGGAGGAGAAACGTAGGGAATTTCTATTCCTTACTCAGGGGAGTAATCTGTTTGATGAATATGAGAATAAATTCACCGAACTTTCAAAGTTTACTGCTTCTCTGGTTGCAACAGAAGAAGAAAGGTGTAGACGTCTAGAAGATGGTATGCATATTGACTTAAAGGAAATGGTTTCAGCCACGGGATATACATATTATGCAAAATTGGTGGATGCTGCTCGTAGGGCTGAACGAGTGGTGATTAAAAGAAGAAAGTGCAATGATCACGGAAAGAAAAGGTTTGCAGATAGACCCCTATGGAGAGGAACCATGAACAAAGAACCAAGAATAGCTGGGAATTCAAGGCAAGATAATAGATCAGCTCCTAGAGTACATGGGAATCAAACGAATAAATATACAGTTGGGACTTCTGAAAACAGAACTCTTTCTTTTCCGCAATGTACAAACTGTGGAAAGTTTCATCCGGGAACTTGTCGCAAGGGGACCACTGGGTGTTATCAATGTGGCGAGATAGGCCACATACGTCAGAATTGTCCCGCACTTGTCCAAGGCCGTCGGGTTATGGGAAGACCGGCAACAAATCAAAATCGTGATGTTATAATACGTCGTCCTCCACCTACAAGGGAACAAAATAAAAACAATACACAGAATAGATCAAACCAGAGAGAGGGAAAAGCTTTTGCCATGACCTTAGAGGAGGCCATATCTGCAGACGATGTTGTATCAGGTACCACTATTATTTTTGGTAAAAGTGCACATATTCTTATTGATTCTGGTGCGAGTCATTCTTTTATTTCACAAAGATTCTCCCTATATGTTGATAAAGTTACAAGTACTCTCAAGCATGCTTTAGCAATTTCTTTGCCTAAGGGAGAACCGGAAATTATTAGGAATGTCCTCCGAAATTGTTTGGTAAAGATAGGAGAGAATTATATTGAAGTAGACCTGATTCCTATGGAGATAAGGGAATTTGATGCTATCATAGGAATGGATTGCTTAAGTATATATCATGCTCTTCTAGACTGTCATCTGAAGCATGTTACTTTTAGAAAACCAGGTGATGTTGAATTCACTTTCTATGGAGAAAGAAGAATATATCCTACCCATGTCATCTCCTGTCTCTTAGCCCAGAAGTTGATAAGGAAGGGATATTCCTCTTATATTGCTTACGTGTTTAATACTAAGGCAGAAGCAGTCAGTTTAGAAAACATCTTTGTGGTGAAGGAGTATCCAGAAGTGTTTCCAAATGAACTACTAGGAATTCCTCCTGATAGGGAAATTGAATTCACTATTGACCTCATTCCGGGTACCAATCCAATTGCCTTAGCTCCTTACAGAATGGCCCCAACTGAACTTAAAGAACTCAAAACTCAATTGCAGGAGTTGACAGATAAGGGATTTATACAGTCCAGTATGTCACCGTGGGGTGCTCCTGTTCTATTTGTCAAAAAGAAAGATGGTTCCATGAGACTTTGTATAGATTACATAAGACTAAACAGAGTGACTGTCCGCAATAACTATCCTCTGCCCAGAATAGATGACTTATTTGACCAATTGCAAGGGGCCTCTGTATTTTCCAAAATTGATTTGAGATCTGGCTATCATCAGTTAAAGATTAGAGGAGAAGATGTCCCTAAAACTACATTCCGAACCCGATATGGGCATTATGAATTCCTAGTAATGCCCTTTGGATTGACCAATGCCCCAGTTGCTTTTATGGACCTGATGAATAGGGTTTTCTGTCCATATCTGGACAAGTTCGTGATCGTAATTATTGATGATATTCTAGTATATTCTAAAACAGAGGAAGAACATAGAGAACATTTGAGAATTGTACTTAAAACTTTGAAGGAACATCGATTATATGCAAAGTTTGATAAATGTGAGTTTTGGTTAAGGAATGTTGCATTTCTAGGCCATGTCATATCTGGAGAAGGAATAACAGTAGATTCATCAAAAATAGAAGCGGTTCTTAGATGGGAACGACCGATAAATGCATCGGAAATCCGAAGTTTCCTTGGTTTAGCTGGGTATTATCGAAGATTTGTTGAAAACTTTTCTAGAATTGCCGCACCATTGACAAGATTAACTAGAAAGAATGTGAAAGAAAGAATGTGAAGTATAGTTGGGACGAAGAATGCGAGAAGAGTTTTAATGAACTCAAGAGTCGTCTCACCTCAGCACCTATACTTAGCTTTCCTTCAGGGAAAGGTAATTTTGTAATCTATAGCGATGCCTCAAGACAAGGGTTGAGATGCGTCTTGATGCAGAACGATAAGGTGATTGCTTATGCTTCTAGACAGCTAAAACAACATGAGTTAAATTACCCAACTCATGATCTTGAGTTAGCTGCTATAGTATTTGCCTTAAAAATCTGGAGACGCTACCTATATGGAGAAACTTCTCGAATCTTTACGGATCACAAGAGTTTGAAATATATTTTCTCTCAGAAAGAATTGAATTTAAGGCAAAGAAGGTGGTTGGAGCTAATCAAAGATTATGATTGTTCCATAGAATATCATCCGGGGAAAGCCAATGTCGTAGCTGATGCTCTCAGTAGAAAGTCTAATGGTCAGCTATCTCACTTAAAAGGAGAATATTATCAGTTGAAAGAGTTACGTGCAAAGTTAACCATAAATAGCTCTGGAGCCTTATTAGCATCCCTACAAGTGAGACCCATATTATATGATAAAATTAAGGAGGCACAAGTCCATGATTCTGAAATCAATAGAATGATTGAGAAGATTAAGGAAGGAGATGAAGCCGGGTATACAATAGATGGTCAAGGGGTCGTATTCTTTAAAGGAAGATTGTGTGTTCCGAAGAAATCTGATATAAAGGCTGAGATTTTGGAAGAAGCACATAACTCCATGTATACCATGCACCCAGGAAGTACTAAGATGTATAGAACACTTAAGAGTTACTATTGGTGGTCTGGCATGAAGAGAGAGATTGCAGAGTATGTTTCTAGATGTCCTATATGCCAACAAACGAAACCAGAGCGTTTGAGACCAGCGGGGACATTACAGCCACTTCCAATACCAGAATGGAAATGGGAACACATCACTATGGATTTTGTTACAGGATTTCCAAGGACCCGTCGAGGTCACGATGCAATATGGATCATAGTGGATAGATTAACTAAGTCTGCACATTTCTTAGCCATTAACATGACATACAGTCTAGACCGCTTGGGAAAGATCTTTGTTAATGAGATAGTTAGCCATCATGGGGCTCCTGTGTCAATTATTTCTGATAGAGATCCACGATTTACTTCTAAACTTTGGCCAAGTTTACATAAAGCCATGGGAACAAAATTAGCATTTAGTACTGCCTTTCATCCTCAAACAGATGGTCAATCAGAACGGAATATCCAGACTCTAGAAGACATGCTTAGAGCTTGTGCACTGAGCTTTAAAGAAAGCTGGGATGAACATCTCTCACTTTTTGCATACAATAACAACTATCATACTAGTATTGGGATGGCACCTTATGGAGCATTGTATGGAAGACCATGTAGAATACCTATCTGTTGGAGTAAGGTTGGAGAACGAAAATTGGTTCAACCTGAACTAATACAAAGCACAATAGAAAAAGTTGAGGAAATCAAGAGATGCTTAAAGGCAGCGCAAAGCAGACAGAAAAGTTATGCAGATAAGCGAAGGAGAGACTTAGAATTTCAAGTGGGAGACCATGTGTTTCTAAAAGTATCTCCATGGAAAGGCCTAATCAGATTTGGGAAGAAAGGGAAACTAAGCCCTAGATACATTGGCCCTTATGAGATCATAGAGAGAATCGGTAGTGTGGCATATCGTCTTCGACTTCCAGCTGAACTAGCCAGGATACATGATGTCTTTCATGTCTCCACACTTCGAAAGTTTATTCCAGATCCAACCCATATGATACAACCTCAAGATATTCAATTGAAGGAAGATCTTTCATACGAGGAGGTTCCTGTGGAAATTCTAAATTATAAAGTACAAGAGCTTCGTACAAAGAAGATTCCTTTAGTTAAAGTTTTATGGAGGAGTCACGCAATAGAAGAAGCCACATGGGAACGAGAGGAAGAAATGAGATTTCAATATACCCACTTATTTTCAAGCTAGCAAAGGTACTTAAATTTCGAGGACGAAATTTATTGCAAGTAGGGGAGAATTGTAATACGCGTTTTGTACACCATGCCTTTGAATGTTATCAAGTGTTATTTAAAGGAAATATTGGATTGATAGTGTTCACACTTTACAGATACCATGGTCAATAGATTTGCCTTGATGCAATGATTTCATTGAAACTTGTTGTGTTTATATCAGAGACCATCTTGTGTAAAAATGGACTTCAAAAGGTTCTCTAAATTGTGTAGCACCTCAAAACATAGTACCACATCTAATAATCTGGAATTTTGGTAGTACCTTATACGTAGTAGAAGCCACTACTTGCATAATGCCCATAATGTTATAGATTTATACTCATTAGCCATAATCACATCATTTAGACTAATTAAGCATGATTAGTGCTAATTACCCATCATTAGTGATAATTAAGCGTCATTAGCATATATTTACACTCATTAGCCATAATCACATCATTAAGACTAATTAAGCATGATTAGTGCTAATTATCCATCATTAGTGATAATTAAGCGTCATTAGCATAGATTTACACTCATTAGCCATAATCACATCATTAAGACTAATTAAGCATGATTAGTGCTAATTACCCGTCATTAGTGATAATTAAGCGTCATTAGCATAGATTTATACTCATTAGCTATAATCACATCATTAAGACTAATTAAGCATGATTAGTGCTAATTACCCGTCATTAGTGATAATTAAGCGTCATTAGCATAGATTTACACTCATTAGTCATAATTACATCATTAAGACTAATTAAGCATGATTAGTGCTAATTACCCGTCATTAGTGATAATTAAGCGTCATTAGCATAGATTTATACTCATTAGCCATAATCACATCATTAAGATTAATTAAGCATGATTAGTGCTAATTGCCCGTCGTTAGTGATAATTAAGCGTCATTAGCAAAAGTAGGACACATGGAGAGGAAATCACGGGACACGTGTCGTTATATAGTCAGGACAAGTGTCAAAAAACTCAATAGTGCCATGTGTCATCATCTTAAGCCTAACACGTGTCATGGTGAAGCCGCTTGCTTGGGCAACAAGTTATCTCGTGGATAAGACTAGCCGCTTACTTGGGCAACAAGTTTTCTTATGATTTAGCCATGTGCCATGCCATGTGTCTTCATACACGGATAAGGGACACATGAACCTCTCTTTCATGTTGACACATGTCACACATGTAAAGGGGGTGCAGGCCTATAAATACCATGACCCTCCCATAGTCCTCCTCACTTCATTCACGTCCATCACTCCACCTTAGAGCCACAAGGCCGCCGAGCTTGCGGGAGGAGAACGAGAGGAGCACGACGAAGCCCTGTCGGTGATCAAGAGTGTTTTTAAAAGCCGTAACGAAGTTCTGTCCGCATCGAGCCATAGTACTCAAATCTAGGACGGCTATAGAGTGTTTTTAGCTTTTATTCATGGTTTTGAATATCAAGTATGAAATCGTGTTTTCTAAAGCTTTTACGCATGAATTTCAAGTACCATACGGTTGAGATGAAATCAGGGTTTCAGATTGTATTTCAGACGTCGTTTCACGAGTTTTATCATGATAACACGTTTTTATGCATTTTGTTCTTAATGGAACATGAGACATAAAGTTTCACTATTTAGATATGAGTTTTTATGTGAAGAATTATGTTTTGCATGGTTACTATGCATAATGGATCGGTTTTCAAGTTCTTAACAAGTTCTAGTTATCAGAATATGCATGCTTTGTCAAGATTGTCTTATGTTCTTGAATTAGTTGTTATGAGCATGAAATAGTAAGTTTACGGTTTATTAGTGACAAGAAAAGAATCAGAATCAGAAGATAAGCACCACAGTAGCTCTTTTATACAATTCGTGAACTAGCCATTAGATATGGTGATGTCATTAGATATGACCCTGAAACCGCCATTAGATATGGCAAACCATTAGATCTGGTATCAAGAGGACTTTGGGTCCGCATTCTGTATACATATAGGCTTTGGGCCGTATGCAGGGTGTTTTTGGTCTTTGGGACCGTCTGCGCGTATGACTTAGCTTTGTTTCAGCGTTCATGACTCAATAAATTAGCCACAGTGGTGATTAGTACAAACAGCTTGATAATGATGATTATGTTTCAGTTTATCTGCTTTTGAAGTTATTTCAGCATTCATTTGCAAAACTAGCATGTTGTTATATGTAATTTCTGTCATAAATTCTCTTTCAAGCTATTTCATAGTATTCAGCATAAATTTTCGTCATGATGCTCATATTTCGGATTTTAGCTATATGTAAAAAGCTTGAGATCCTTTCACTGGGTCTAAGCTCATAATTGAGTTTAGACTCATCCCTTTATATTATAATTATGTACAGATCAGCAGAATCACGACTAGCCGGGGAAAGGACCGCCTATACACTAGGAGGAGGTGGCTTTTGTTTTTTGTTGTTTTTGTACTGTTTGTGTATTTTGTAAGAAGTTGTAATAGATAGAACTTGTATAATACACTTCTTGGTGTTGTGAACTTGAAATACAAAGATGTTATGTTTTTGAGATTGACACATGTTTGCTTGAGGAAAAGGAAAAAGAAGAAAGATCTCTGTCGCGGTACGTTCCTTCATAAAAAATCTATTAAATAAATAAAAAATTTCTTGCAATTTCGAGAAATAAATATAGATCATGGGATTTATTGAAACCATTATCTCAATATATATAACACATTATATTAATATTATATATATATTAAGATGTATTCTCAACCTAAATATAGAATAACTAAAGTGAAAATTAAAAGATTTATTAAAATATATACAAAATAATATGTATATATATATTAAAATACAATGGAGAAAAAAATCAAAGAATTAGATTTGAATTCCATAATGCAAGCAACTAGGACTTCAAGGCAAGTCAAAATAGGAAAAGATAAACTTTGGATTCATAATAAATTACTAATATCAAAGTTTATATAATATGAGAAATTGGGGTTTTTTTATTTAATATTCATTAATTTAATCAATAACTAGAACTCATCAATATTAATATTTGAGAATAATGTCTAATTTAATGAAGAAGATAGAAAATTCAAATTAATAGAATTATTTAGTTCATTCGTCTATGATCACATTACATTAAGATTCAGTTCAATTAGTAGCATATCATATACAAGAAAAAATGGGGTAATTCATTATTCTTTAGCTACTCAATGAAGTCGTGAAATATTTCATAACTTTTTTATGGAGTACTTATTAAACTATATATCAATTTAAAGTGTTGGTTACTATATAATAGCTCTTTTAAAAATTTTTTTATTTCCCTATAATCGCAAGTCGTTTGAACCTTTTTAATATTTGACATGATTCTACCATTATTTACTCTATCATATTTCTTATTTTTATTTAAATTACTATATATTATTCTTCCTTTTTTAAAAATTTTGTTTATGATCAGCTTTGATGAATAGACCAGACTTTTTTAAAAAAGTGATGTTTTCAATATTACAAAAACATGGTTATTGCGAGCAAAATTATTAGTCATTTTTTATTTAAAATTTGTTTATGATCAGCTTTGATGAATAGACCAGACTTTTTAAAAAAAATGGTGTTTTCAATATTATAAAAACATGGTTATTGCGAGCAAAATTATTACTCATTTTTTATTACTGCTTAAACATCCCTCTTCGAATCTCCTTACCATTTACGCTGAAGATCACACCGCAGCGAAGCGCGGGTATCATCCTAGTGATTGTAAAATCGAGGTGGAAGGTAGAGACTAGAGATGGATCATCATATCGTGGGAACAGCGTGAAAACTTGCTATGATACTAAATGATGTTTCGAATTTTTGAAGGGGAAGAGTTGGGTCTAGGAAATTGAGAGATGACAGTAAAAAGAATGAGGGACACTCTAGTCACATGAGGTTTAATGTGGGAATGCGTGGAGATGCACGTAATGAGAAACGTAGCATGCCATGCTACATGAGATGATGGGGGAAGTGGCTGTCTGGCTGAGAGTGGGAAGGAATTGACGAGGAGAGCAAGTATCTACGAGGAAGGTGGATACCTTTGATAAGGAGCCAAAAAATTCATTTATTCATCACTTCTTTATCCTTTACATGGAGATCTTCACTCTATATAGGGGAATACAATCTAGTCAAGGCATTTCTTGGTTTTGAACAACTCTTATGAAAGTATCCCTTGATTTACACCTCTCTTGTTTATTTTTTCAGAAAAAGGGGAAAAAAGAAAGCATCTCTTGGCTAAAATAAGAAAGACAGAAAGTATATGTCAAGACATCCCTTAATTTACACGTTATAAAAATTAAAAAGTGTGTATAATAATTATAATCACGCCCTCCTATTTTTTTCTTAATTGTTGGTTATGCTTTACGTAGTTATAGCAAAAAGTTGAGGAAATGAGTTCTAGAGTCTCATGGTCCTTCTAAATATCTCTCAGAATCTAAAAGACTTTGTTGGAGGATCTTGAGCTGAAGGATGACCCCACGAAGTGATTGTGTGACCATCGGGTGTACTAAAGGTTGTTTTTGGAGACAGGTGTTTTCTCCATCAAAAGTGATAATGCTCCGAAGTTGTGAGATACCGAGGGGATGGTTTGTGTATCTACGATGCTAGTTGTGTCCTTGATACTTGGCACTGTCGGTTTTGGTCACTGCATTAGTGCTTGACCGAAATAAAATTTCGGTCGAATCACAATCAAAATTCGACTGAAATTTCAGTCTGAATTTCTACACTTGCCCACCCATATTGCTGAAATATCAGCCATTTGGACGAATTTCGGTGATCTGTCGAGGTCGAAATTCGTCCGAATTTTGGCAAAATTTGAGGTTATGCCTCGTTTAAGATATAGAATGATATAAGTGCAAGAAGAATTGCCGCGAAAATAATTAACCAATGGTTTTCGTGCTTAACATAAAGTTTACCCACTTAGCTAGATCACTCGCCAACCTACCCAACTACAATGCCTCCCGAACTAAAGATGTTCCAAGAGACCTTAATTCAAATAGTTATGGGCTCTTCACGACATCCTACTGGTTAACTTTGTTCTTGCATGCATAGGATATCTACTTGCCAAGTTGCACGGAGGGCCCGACCACCCCTCTTTTCTTTGATTCTCCGAATCCTATCAAGTTCGGAAACATGATCATTAGCAGTAGGGGGATACCTTAGCCACCTAAATCCCAATTCAACAGATCACTCATTAAGTACGATATTTCTGCCTGGCTTCTTTATGTAAAAATCAATCAAGTCTCCTTACTCCCTCTCCATATGGTGTGGATTCATTCTCAGTGTGAATGAATGTGATTGGCTCTTCAAGAACATTTGGCTGGGCTACCCCTCAAAATCCTCTACAAATACCATCTCCTTATTTTTGGATCACTGTTCTGATGCCCTTTATTTTCTAGCTTAGATCATCAATCCACATTTTCTTATTGGAAAAATCAGCAAGTCATGAGATGGATCCACCTCTTTCGGTAGTATGCACAAAACACCACTTTCTATTAGATTGACGGTTCTCTTGGCAAGAACCATTGGATGCAGCCAATACTTTTGCCCCTACATCTTTGCCTATGTGCAACGAAGAAAGTGGCATAGATTTTGAGTGCCATACAATCATTACACAACAGACTACCTGAAGGTGTCTCAGGTTGAGTCTCTGGCTCCATGTCCACTAGTCTGTTTGACAAGATACACAAATTTTTTGCTCGACTGGGGCTAACCAAGGTTATGGATGGTTTGGGTAAGTTTATTGCTGAATCTGCCCATCAGTATCTTCAGGTCTGGGTCGGCATCCCCCAGTAAAAGCAACCCCTTGCCCATGGGTTCGGATAAATGTGGTTCAAGAAGATACCCCTAATCCGTTCATTGTCACCACGATCCTCGTCGGATATTTGCTTCTCCAACTTCTCTGCTTTCTCCGCTTGAGATGTTGCAACAAGGATGCTTCCTTGACGTTGGTGCCTCCCCAACGTCCACCGACCGGACATTCAGACCACTGATTACCTTGTCGACCCATATTAACACCTTTGCATGACCAATTCGCCACACCAACCACTGAAGGGCTCCTTTACAGGAAGACTCTAGATCATTACTTCCATGCCCAGCCTCGCATCGACTTTTAGCTCATCGCTTAGAACCTCTGCAATGATCCTAATGGGAGGTTCCGACATCGAAGAAGCACACTCACCACAATCTTCGTTCGCCAATGCTCCGTCAGTCCTTAGAATCCATCGATAAATCTTGGGCGATGCCAAGTAAGTGACGGAGCACCGAGCCCTAGTCAAGCCTGTAGGCTGTAACAACAATCACTTCAACCCTTTTTCTGAACGGTCCTCAGAGACAGAGGGTTCGATCATTCATCCTGATAATATCTGTGCTGACATCGTCCACACTCACTTAATTGACTTGCACTTTCAATGAGCGGAGGTCTTCTGTTGGTCCCTTGTCAATCACCACATCATGAATTGGACGGGAAAACCTTCTCCGCAGCTTACCAGTGCTAAAATTTAGAAAAAACTTTATCCTTACTTCCTTAGTCTTGCCGCATGCCTTCTTTTCCGCCCTTCACCGATATCCTTCAAAATACATAAAATGCAGTCCATACAAAAGGCTATATTTTATGAATAATAACCACTTACATCTTGTGGCTTATTCATATGCATATCTACAACTGGATTTACCACTGGATTTGCCCTATTGATGTTGGACGATCTACCGCTGGATTTGCCACTTTAGGTGGTCAACAGCGCATACAACACAACAAAAAACGATGTGCTGCTCGTTCTAGTGCTGATGCTAAATAGCATGCTGTGACTCCTACTACCATTGAGGTGACTTGGATCTCTCTCTTTTCAACGATTTAGGTATATCCAGACCAGTGTTGTCAAAAGCCCTCCGGGCGCTCGCCTAGGCTCCCAGGCGAGGCGAGGCCCTAGTGCCTTGCTTCCCTTCAGGCGAGGCGTTTTGCCTCAGGCACCGCTCAGGCGAGCGCCTGGCTTGAGGCTCTAGGCGTTCGCCTTGGGCGCCTAAGGCAAAAGTAGGGCTTTTTGCCGACTTTGTGTGATTTTTATCCATGTTTAAGTTTTTTTATTAGATATATATTAGTTCTAAATATCATTTATACACATATACATATAAATAGGCCAAACACACATGTATACATAGGCATGCACGCACACTTATACATAAACACATACACATGTTTGCAAGTATATATGCATATAGATACACATACGTACGAATACACACATAAACACAAATATTTAATACATATACATACATATGCAAGTACATGCGTACATTATACATACACATATTAATAAATAGTGGGTTGATCGTAAAATATAATTTGGTGATAGCATATGCATATACATACACATACACATACATATAGACATGTACATGCACACATTTATATTTACGCTTGTAAACACACCCACAAATATATTGGATTGGTTTTAGATTGAAATATAAGCTATACATACATATATTTACAACTATACACACACACATGTACATGTATACATTTATATATGTGCATGTAAACATACCCACAAATATATTGGATTGGTCTTAGATTGAAATATAAGTTATACATACATATCTTTACAATTACACATACATACACATGTGTGTATGTGCATATATTATATAGACTCGTGCATAATTTATTTATTTTTATATATGACGCCTTGATTTTCTCAGGCGAGCGCCTAGGTGAGCGCCTAGCGCCTCAGGCATTTTGCACCCCTAGCGCCTTGGAGCGCCTCTCGCTTTTGACAACACTGATCCAGACACTACTCTTGTTCCCCATCCATATACATTGATAATAAAAATACAACCCAAACAACCTTTAATCCTATCTTCCATCAGAGGATGAAGAACATTGATGTTGAATGACACAACGTTTGTAATGTTGTTACTGAAGAGAAGATTACTGCCCGGCATCCCTTCGGAACTGCAACTTGCTGATATCTTCGCATAGGAACTTTTTAAGGAGTGTCATGATTTTCTATGTGGCAAGCTGGATACGATGGGCATTTATCCTCTAGCTTGAGGTGAGCGTTAATTTATCTATTTCACGTTCATGCACAATCTCCGAAACCCTTAGAGTATCTGTTGAGAGTAATTAAGGGTTGAGACATTTGGTTCGTTATTTGGATCTTATGGGACGATCCAATTATGATGTGTTTAGTCCTGCATTGGGGAGGGAGTCCTTAGTTACTGATGGGGTTGTATAAGGAGCCCCACACTTCTTGTTCTCGAGTAAGTGTATGCAGTATTCGACCCTTTGTAGTTTCTCTCTTCTGGTTTTACCCCTCTTCTTCGGAGTAAGGTTCCATGTAAATCCATGTTATATATACTTTACATTTTCACAATATTTTCTAAAGATGCCGGGGGGCCTTTAGGACATTCTATGAATATTTATACTTCCCCTTTTGTTTTCCTCCCATGTTAATGTTATTACTAATACCTGACCTCTCTATACTCATGAACATTGAGATAGATTGTCCATGAAAAGCATATCCTTTATCACTGTCTATAAGTGGAATAACACAATGTTGATCTAAGATGTGATGAAAAATTCAATTTGTTTTTAATATATTATGTAAGACCATTAGTATTTAATTGCCATCCTTTGATCTTAATAAAGAATCAGCGGTTTGAAAGTCTTATTGTCCTTTTGGAGACTTTCTTAGGGCTATGGTTGCTATTTGGCATTCGATATGTTTAGTGCTGGCTTTGCAACAACATGCTTTATTCTAGATTATGTATCTCTCATCAAATTGGAAATCTTGTTATAAAGGATAGTGTAAGGTAGCAATGGCTGATGCTACTGTTTAGACCTTGACAAAAGGTCTTTCTGGTAGCGAGCTGTTGATTTTTGCTATATAAATATTTGTAATATACTTCATCTAAAGCTAAAAGTTTGTCTTTGTGCAACAGTTAAGAATTGAAAATTTTGATTTTTTTAATTGTGGGAAAAGGCTTTGTTTTTGTTGTAATAATCCAGAATCAGTTTTATCAGAAAGTTTTTGTTCTTGCAGGTTCTAAATGCGGTTGTGAAAAGTGTTGAGGATCATGGTTATATTCTTCATTTTGGAACTCCCTTTTCTGGATTCTTGTCTAAAGATTGTGAAGGTGACTGTTGGTCGCGTTTACATATTATTTTTAGCATATTAAACTTATAGATTGAGAGGAAGATTTGGAGCTATGCATGCTTATGTGTAACCTGTATGTCTTGGTGACGTGTCTTGAGGTGTGGAATCATAACGGCTTCAAACTAATATGCTGCATTGCTTTCATTTCGTCATTCAGTAATTGGAAAGATAACTATTACTTATGCAATAAATTATTTTTCCAGATGCTGTTGAGATTAAGCTGAAGACTTGGCAGATAGTGCAGTGTGTTGTTAAACGTATTGACATGGACCACTCTCTTGTCTATGTCTCTGCAAATACCGATTTAGCCTCTAAAAGCACAGTAGGCGTTTCTCATTGCTTTCTTGATTATATTTCTTACCGTCTATATCTTACAAACTGCATTTATTATTGTAGATAAAAGATCCGAAGGGCTTTACCATTGATTCTTTTGTTCCTGGAATGTTGGTCAATGCCCGCTTGCACGCCATGCTGGAAAATGGACTCATGTTATCCTTCCTTTCATATTTTACAGGAACGGTAAGGCTTTATGCTTTCACAACATGGAACAAATGGACCTTTTTCCGTGTACAGTGTACTCATTCTTACTCAGTAATTATGCACACATCTGCACATACAAATAAGACATGTAGTGTTTGGGTGCATGTTTAGTTTGTTAGGGCGCACATGAGGGTGCCTGTGCATGCACGTGTTTGTGTGGCTCCAATCCACATATTTAAAGAACATATATATATATATATATGTTACATGTCATTTTGGGAGGTGCATGCCATGTCTTTTTAGTAGCCGGTTTGCATGGATTCTGCAAAAGACAATAGCTTACTTGGAGACACATGTGGATTGTATTTTTTGTGTGCATGCATGGGTGTATTGTGCTCGATGCATTTGCAACAATTCTATCATCTACCTCACTTTTTCCCCAATTAAGGGTGATATATTCCAAAGCATAAGTAGATGTGATCGATACAAGTTGACAAGAAGGCCATAAACTAGTGGGGAAAGGGAAGTGAGACTGTTTAGTATGAGTGCCTATCCTATATTATACTCACATGTAGGGGTATCTATCAAGTTGAACGAGTGAAGTCAATCTTGCTTGATACTCAGAGTTGATAAATCAGCTTGGATTTGAACTTAGACCTGACAAGGTTCAAGCTTAGGATGACTTAGTTGAAGATGAACTCATTGGATTCAAGCTGGCTAACCGGCCTCTTAATGAGCCTCGTATAACCCGATTCGTGTATTTTGTGTTTGTGAGCTTTGAGGACTTGGGGTTGATTGTCTGAGAAGGGAAGATGATATGAAAGAGAAGGGGGCTTTACGGGAGGAGTTGGGAAGGGGCATAAGCCGCACGAACAATAAATGATGTAGAAGAGATGGGTCTTTCTAGCGGATTTGGGAAGTAATGCGATGTAAATTGTGCGGTGGTACCACATCATGGAGGAAAGATAGCTAGGGTGGAGGCATGGTGATGCACTAATGGAAATTGAAAGAGAGGAGAGATGAGAGAAAGGCGCGTGTCGTTCCTCGTGTGATGAGAGAGGAACGAGAAGTGAGGATAAGTCCTAGAAATTAGGGGAAAATGGGATGATGGTGGAGGCACTCACCAAAAAAAATCTCCATTCATAACCTGACCTTCTTTATATAAGAGGTAAACAAAAATTCTCCAAATGAAATTTTCCTTTCAAATAAACTACTACCCCTTATTATAAGGAGGTGGTTTGATTATAAAAATAGAATATAATAATAAAAATGAAATTAAATCCTAATTGGCCCTTAAAATGACTCTAAATAACATATCTACCTTGAATATTTAATAGTCAATCGCATTTAACGTAAATAAAAATGACGTTTAAATTAAAATAATTAATTAGGGATGGAAAATCCTAATTTACCAATTTCTCTGATCAATGACTACATTAATTCTCATTGTTTGAAAAAAATTCGTTTCTTGATGAATTGGTTGATCTTCAGTCGTGAAAGGTGATATTTACCTCGATTCCTTCCTTAAAGAACATATATGGATCACAAGGTGAGGTTCTTGTCGTCCTTTGGTGCGACTTTGGCTGGCGCCATTGCATGTTGAAAGAACAGATGAGGAGCCCACAACAACCTCCAAGGGTTGCTCTCGATCACATGTGCATGGTGCTTTTAGAGACACATATGTGGAGCGACTGGCGGAGTCCATCTTGTTGTAGTGGTTCTTTGAGAACTACCACCGATATCCCTCGGATCATGGTTAAGAAGTTGATTGAACAATTTCATCTCGAGCATCACAACATTTGGAGAAGCCATGAAGAATTAGTGACACAAGTTTAGGATGAGAGGAGATGTGGGTAATATACTGGGCTATAGATTCATTAAGTAGGCAAATCCAACATTCCTAATTCTAAATGGTTGGCTGGCTTTTCCTTCTTTTTCTCAACACCTCTTTTAAATTATTTTTGCTGTGGGGGGATTGCAATAATTTGATTCCTTTAATAGAATAAGACATATCCATATGCTGGATTCATCTTTACCCTCTTGGTATAATAGTTTTAAAGGAAGGACCTCCCTGAGTACCCCATAACAACCCCACCTCCTGATTTTATGGGATCCGATTCTCCTTTGAGGATTTGCCCCTATTCGTTTTAGGATTTTCCTTTCTTGCTTCGAATAACAGTGACAAAGGATGCAACGGTAGGGCGATTGACGAATCCTGGATTGCGCTATTTAAAAATGTGCGTCGTGAATTACTGTGCGTTAAAATAATTTGTCGTTTCGTTGTAGGCGGCAATCGCAATCGGTCAAGAAATAACCAGACAAAATGTTTATCAATTTTAATAAATGCGGTTTTATGTTTATTTTACTTGAGCAAGTCCCACAGTCGAACACAAGAAGGCAAAGGAACAACCTAGAATTATGTCTGTCAAAGTTCGTGTGCGGTTTTCGATGCATTTTTTTTTTGTAATTTTTAATGCAATAAAGGACGCAAAATGCAATTTTGGCCTATTTTAAGGACTAAAATGTAATTATCGATCAAACAATGTTTGAAAAATATGAAACTTGGCCAAACTGATAATTATGATGAAATGTACTGTAATTTTTTTGGATTTTTAGATGCAAGATGAATTTTTTATGAATTTTTAAATGCAAACAAAGTGAATTTCAATATTTAATTATAATAAGGGTTAAGGGAGGCTACTCCCTGGTTGTAGCCAATTGGCTACTCCCACCTCTATTTGTCTCTATTTTTTATTTTTTTGGAAAATAAAAATTTGTAAATTCATAACTATATCCCCCGAACATGTCATTCCAATTTCGTCAGAAACAGAGACTCCTATGCCCTCCAGCTGAAGGGGGGCACTTTCAGTAATTTTGAGACCGTTAAAATTTGACAGTCTTGATAGAGGGGATAGAAGTCTCGAATTAAGTTGAATTTTGAATGGCACCATGGTGACATATTGTGATCTAAATTCCAATGGGTTTCATTTCAGAAAAATAAAAAATATAGGGGAAAAGGGGTGGGAGCATGTAAGTTGGCTACAACTAGGGAGCATACTCCATTTTCCCTTATAATAAATATTAAACCTAATTATTTTCAAGGGATAAAATTATCTAAGATCTATCACTAGGTAATGGATCTCAGCTCGAAAATGTGAGATTTAATACCTATTAAAAATCGAACATCGAAATGTGCAAAATGATTTTTACAAGGCAAACCATGCATGCAAATGCAATTCTTTTTGGGCACAATGTCAAACACAAATAATTCTACAATCCCTGATTTTTTGGGAATTTTTAGAGCAACGATTAATCAATGACAAATTTCAGAGCACAAAATGGGCTAAGTTCGTATTTTTCCATAAAATAATTAATTATTAATTAACCAATGATAACAAAAATGCCCACAATATGTCAAGATGTAGAGAATAAAGTGAGGAACAAAATGCTATTTTTGGATGAATAAAATAATGGAATGTAGTTGCCCAAAATAAGGAAGGAATACATGGGTATTTCTGCAATATATAGAATAAAATAATGTAAAGCAAGGATAACGTTTTAATTACCAGAACGATGGGGGGGCCTACAAATTTTCCAAGGGAGCACGTGCGACACATGCGCTCACTGGAAGGCTGGACTGATTTGCAAATAGGGTAACCTCCAGGGGGGTCTTCGCAATTATCCCACGGGCACGTGCGTGACACATTACCCGAGGTTGCTGCTGACGTCGGATGACGTTCCCCCACGCCCTACGTGCGTGGCACGTAGCGAGGGCCTCGGGTCCGGAGCTTGGCGGCGACTTGCGAGAGGCGAAGGAGGGCCGTTGCTTTTGGTGGATCGGCGGTTGACGAGAGCGGTGGCGGGGACGTCGAGGGCGGTGCTCCGGTGGTTTACGATGCTCATGCGCCTGGCTGTCATCGAGAGCTCGGCCAAGGCGGAGCTTCTTCGTTGACTATGATGAATCGGTGGAGGAGGTAGCGGTCGTTGACGATGTCGGAGAAGAGCGTGGCAACGAAGTCGACCGTCGTTGAAATCAGAGATAGCGGTTGACGGTGATGATTGAAGTCGAAGTTGAGGCAGGTGATCGTCGGGCTCGACGACGACGAAGGCCGGAGCGGAGCAGAACACCAGGAGTCGGCAATAGCTGCAGCGAGGCGGGTGAATGCCTTGGATCTCGCCGTCTTGATGGGCTCGCCGGTCTGTCATCACCGGCGAGGTCTTCGAGTTTTTAGGGTAGCAGCGGATGAAGGTTGACGAGGGTGGCGGTGCTCTTTTATAGGTCGAGGGACTTGGCCGGCTATGGAAGGTCGACGGAGATTTTTATTTGGAGGCGCTCGAAATCTGTGGGATTCGACTGGGTTTGACGGAGGATTCGAGGAGATGACGAAGATCGGAGATGGCGTTGATTAACGGAGAGGATGGAGGGGTCGTCCGAGATTCGCGAAGGCGGTGCAAAAATCGCGGGCAATGGCGGATATTGGAAAGGGGGTCTGATGAGGAAGATGACCACGAGTGTCCGATCGGCCGAGATCGGACGACCCTCCATCTCCATGTGACACGAGGTGAGCTGGGGGGTGAGAGGGGGCAGCACGTGCGTGGCACGTGCCTGAGGGCACGTGCCCCGCACGTGCGGTCCTTTTTTTTATTTTATAAAAAATGAATAATAAAACCCCAAAAATGGGACGTGTCAGCACCACAAAATTCAGAGAATAAATACTTTGAGAAATCCAAAATAAATAGCAAACGGTCTCGGATCGAAAAAGTTTCTTCACGAAAATTGCTCGTCTCGATGAGATCTACAACTTTCATAAAGACACCAAAACCAAAATCGATCAATTGCACAATGCGATATTTTTGGGGTATCCTATGTAATAGAATACCTTGATTTTTGGGTTTTATAATTTTTTATCATTTTTAAACCAGATTAAAGTCCGAAAAAATATGGTAAAATCAAAGATAAATATTTACACATTAATCTAATCTTTTTGGATTTTTATAAATTAAGAAAAAGAGGAAACACAACAAAATACGAAAAAGAACTAATTTTGTACAGACAGTTAGTGAAGACTCAGACACAATTTGTTTCTTTGATTTCAAGCTCAGTTTGGATTTAGATTTTTACGCATTTTAATAAAACTTTTATCAAAGTAGACAACTAAAAAAGAAATAAAATAAAATAGGTTAATTATGTCAATAAAATATTTGGTCAAAATTAGCTAAAATACAAGTCAGAAAACCATGCCTAGCGGAAAGTTCTATTAGCCGGTAAGAATGTGAATTTAATTTGACCAAGTAGAACGTTCTATGGTAACGCAGTGTGTCTACCACCCAAAAGACCAGGGTTCAAATCCCCCTTTTGTAGGGGTTGAGTTAGGTACTCGACAACCAACGTGAAAAATAGTCGAATCTTTCAACATGGATTTAGAAAGAATCCATGTAGCCGACCCTACTCATAGTGGGAAAAGGCCTATAACTTTTTAGAACGTTCTATGGTGCGTATTATTAAATATGAAATTTGGTCATAGATTTACGAGCACAAGCAATAGATATTTGACAAATAAAAAGTTCTAAGAGCTGTATGTATAGGTCTAACCTACGAGCCACTCAAGTCAAGTCCTACCCTCACCGGAGAGTGAAACATGTCTCAACACACCACAAAAATAAGTCCAATGTCTAATTACACATGCGAGATCCCAAACGGAATTCACTATAAAAGTGAAATTATCTAATTTATTACAAATTAATTACAAAAATGAAATAAAAACTGAAAATATATTCTAAGACTGTACACTCTCTCACAACTTGATTTGATCTTAAATTTTAATGCGTTCTTTCAGTCGGCTAATTTCCTAAAAAAGCTAGCCTCCAATGCTCATGAGATGCTCGACCACCTAAGCAGTCGCACCGTCGCGTCGGGTCCCTTGCACAAGAACAAGCCGATGGTCAGAGAGATATACAAAATAAAATACAATAAAGGAAACAAATAAAAAAATATAGGAAAATAAGCATAGTAAGATCAGTCTACCTAGGGGTGGAAGATAAATAGAGAAAAATCAAGGGTTAGACTACTCGGGGTGAAAAACCTAAGATCTAAATTTTCTAAAAATCAACTTAAGCCGTGACTCAAAACAGAGCTAAATTGCAGGGGGTATGAATACAATACATGAAATAAAATTGATAATAAAATAAATATGCTTACTAGAGTGATATGCAATTACCAGAACTTGCGAGGGTCTAATTACAATTTTTCCCAGGCTCCACGTGCAACTGACATCAATGGGAGCGAGGAATGCCTTGTGATTCGATGGAAGATAAGGGGGTGCCTTGCAATTTCACCAGGTTTCACATGCCTTGCTCGTGACCCAGCTAGGGAGTTCTTTGCGTGATATGCAAAACTACGAGGGGCCTCCATGATAATTTCCCCTCATGTACGTACACCTCACGTGCAATTTGGAAAAGGGCATGCACACAAGCCGAGGGTGGGCTGGGGCGGTGGTTCAACGACTGGGGATTGACATGTAGATCGAGGCGACAATGAGCTCGGTGGCGGTGTAGCTGAAGCGGTCGGTCAACACATGACCGGGGCTCGAAGGCGAGAGCCAGCTGCAACAAGATGACGTGGAGGTGCACGAACGGAGCAGTGGTGGAGCGCGCCTGGGGTGAGGCCGATCGTAGGGCGAGTCACGGCGGCAAGCAGAGAAGAGGAAGACTATAGACTAGTGGCATGTGAGCTAACCGGCCAACGGATTGGTGCAACCTCGCGATGATGTCGAGGGCGGTGCGGATGTGTGAGCTTGAAGACACGGCTTTGAGGGCGAGGTCGAAGGCGGCGATTGTGCTGTTGTGCAAGAGGAGGGCGTGGTAGTCGATGAACACGGGGAAGAGGGGTGTTGGCGATTGGGCGGAGTTGCAAAGGGGACGACGGAGATCGAGCGGAAGATAAGAGATGAACAACAGTAAAACCCAAGGGCGGAGCGGATGCAGGAGCAAAAGAAGTAGAGGAAGAAGATGAAGCGGAAGAAGAAGAGGAAGAGAAGGGGCTTCCTGCTACTGGAGGAGGATGCCTGGGAGGATGGACCTCAACGGAGAGTTCCGGTTATAGCTCAACATCGGTGGCAGTGGTGGAGCTCGACGAGCTCAGAGAGGCTCCTGACAGCGAGGGTATATATTTGCTGGATCTTGCCGGAGTCGGGAAGTGGGTCATCGTAGCTCAACTGTCGAACTCAATTGTCACCTAAGGGATGATAGGAACTGTGCCGATTTCTCCTCCTATGGGCGGATGGCATGATGGGGGGTGGTAGGCGTGCCTTTATTGGTAGTTGGGAGGAGTTGCGGGTCGTGCGGTGAGTGTAGGGAGGTGGTCCTAGAACTATATAGGAACCGTCAGCAAGGATAACTCGTATTCAGGGAGCTGGTCCTAGAGCTATATAGGAACCGTCTTAGGACTCTTTGGGGACTCAACTCATGATGGAGTCCTTTGGCAAGATCTTGATGGATGGCTGCTTCTCAAAAAAAAGATCTTGATGGATTTTATGTGTGTGATTCCACTACCAGGGTTTAGTTTGGTTTCGGAATAAATATACTTTCTTGAAATGTCAGAGGACTAGGCAAGAAACAATATTTGTTCACGATGTGGACATTATATGGTGGGAGACTAGAGGGGCACGTGTCATTGAATTTATATTTGTGGGTTAGGGGGAGGGTAGTGATAGGATGGAATAAAAATGATTTTTCTGTGGATGAGGAGGTATGGGCTGACAGTCGATTTCAATCGGTCTTCGCCGCAAGCTTGATGATGGTTGCATCCTTTTGACTAATGTCTACTGCTCAACCAATGGGGCGAACATACATGAGCTGATTGATGAACTCCGCATAGCATGTGCAAGATTCTCATAGGATGCTTGGATAGTGGGGGGTGATTTTAATGTAACGTTGTGTCCCATGACGTGCCAAGATTGAGTGGTGGACACGAGGCGTGATCGAAAGCACTATATTAGTTTATTTCGGATCTACAAATGGAAATCTTCAATGCTGTTGGCTGTCGTTACACATGGAGCAACTTCGGATCAATATCACGTATTGATCGCTTTCTGATGAGCACTAAGTCAATGCAGTTGTTTCCCATGGTGAGGGCATCGGTTCTTCTGTGCACACACTCGGATCGTACCCCTTTACAATGGTCCTTTGGTGAGGTTTTCCGGCTGAGATCTATCTACATATTCGAGCGGTCCTGGCTTCTTGAGGAGGTATTCAAGGATATGGTAATGGACTTCTAGAGCAACAATCACCCGGGCGACTCTGCTACACCCTGCATGGCGACTAAGCTGGAGGAAATCCAACATTTTTTGACGGAGCACAACGGGAATGTGAGAGTATAGTGATGAGTTAGGAGAAATGAAGCCCACGAGGAGGTGACTTGCCTTGATAAATTGTTAGCTGTACGTGAGTTGACATCAGAGGAAGTTGCGATGAGAGCACGTTGGCTGCAAATTATTTATCTAAATGATGAAATGACAAAGATTGGATGGAAACAAAGATCGAGCCATGATGGCTCATGGAAGGTGACGCTAAAATGGGGTTCTTTCATAGGCCAATTAAGATGGCACACGAACTACATTTATTCCATTCAGGTTGATGGGGTTCACATTCATGGAGATCAGGACATGGCACACACTCTGAACACTCATTTTCACTCCCTAAGCAGAAGAAATAAACGAGGGGATGTGGATGGCGTGACAGGGGAGTGAAGTACATATCACATAACCAAGCTGACATGTTAGTCACGGATTTTAGCACCTAGGAGTTTCTGGAGGCGGTGTGGTAGCTCAATAGTGATGGCGCTTCGGGCCCAGGTGGATTCCTTGTTATATCCTTCAGGGAGTTTTAAGAATGCTTATCGGATGATGTAATGTCCGTGCTACAGGAATTGATAATGGGCAACTCTAGTTTTGAGTGACTTGATAAGGCCCTTATTCCCGAAGAAGGATGTTAGCACAATGGTCGAGAATTTCGGACTGATAGCTCTATCTAGTCAGTGCATACGTGATCATTGTGTAGGTCCTTGATAACCGTATTCATAGTGTCCTTGACTCTATCATTGCCTCGAAAATGGTCTTAGATTGGAAAAGGAAGCGTAAGCGGGGCATGGTTTGGAAGGTTGATTTCTCCATGGCTTGTGACCGTGTTGACTGGAGATTCTTGTGGATTTCATTGCAGCGGAGAGGCTTCTCAGATGTATGGATACCATGGATGAAGATATGCATTACGACATACTCGTTCCCAGTCTTGGTTAATGAATGACCGAATGGTGGATACTTCCAGCTACAACAAGGAGCTCGTTAGGGATGTCCTCTAGCACCTTTGCTTTTCGTTATAGTTGCAGACACCTCAGTGGTGATGATGCGACTGCCGATGAATGGGGAGCTGTGTTTGGGTTTCGGATGCGGTGATGTATTTGTACCTTTACTCCAATATGCAAATGGTACGATTTTATCCATTGAAAGAGGGGTAGAGGCCGCAAGAAGTCTCTCGGATTTTGGACATTTTTGGTGATATTTTGGGTCTTCATATCAACAGAGAGAAATCTTGTTTTGTGCCTTTCGATTTATCGTAAACAGAGGTTCAAGAGAACATGACGGTTCTCGCAGCCCTTGCATCTATCTCCATTACATACGTAGGAGTGTAGGACTTCTCTTTGTTGGAGCGATTGGAGAAGCTGGCCGGTTGTATGGCTGAGGTCCTACCCAAATGGGGGAGATTGATATAGCTCAAGAATGTTCTCTCGGTGATTCTGATTTTTTTTTCTTTTGCTCTACTAGATTTCTCCCTACTTGAGTCGAAGACATATTGAATGTATTATGAGGCGCTTCTTATGGGTGGATTCTATATTGGAAAAAGGCTGGTTTCAACTAGTTGAGGGGGCCACAATGATGCAGTCTAAAAAGGATGCAGGTCTTGATATTCTTGTGATTGAGAATGTGAATGACTTAGATTTTGGGGCGAGGAGGAGGATTTGGTGAGTAAGGTGGTTCGATGGATCTATGGGATTGGGGGTAAATTGAATATCCATAGACAGCTTCACCCTGATGTCTCTGTTGAGGCGTTTAAAATATTCTCCGACAAATGACGCGCTTTATGTCAGCCGTGGTGGGGAATGGTGAGCTTTTCTAGTTTTGGGAGGATGATTGGACGGGATCTGGGTGACTCTCTTACCGCTACCTCGGGCTTTTTGCATTGATAGCTGACACGTTTACCACGGTGGCTCTTTCGTGGACTGTTAGTACTTGGGGGTATCTCTTTTGTGTCATGTTTTTCGGAAGAAAGATTACATGATTTCGTATCCATGATAAGCGAGTTAGAGGGGGTGGGGACAGCCCATCACCTTGGAGGAACCTTTCTCCATTAAGAAGGCATACGAGACTTGCACTCAAGGGGTGGTAGAAGAGGACCTTCGACGCGATTGCTAACTTATTTGGAGGAACAAGATTCCGCAGCGCATCAAGGCCTTCTTATGGCTCTTTAGACATGTTCGATTATGTGCCAAGGCGCATAGAGATATGATACGTCGATGCAGTGATTCGATATGACCAAGATATGGCAAAGATGTGGAAAATTTGGGCCATCTTTTCTTCTAGTGCAAATTCTCTAAGAAGGTTTGGGACGGTTCCTGAATTCCATGGCCCATGACAGATGGATATGCGGCGTTCTGGAGATCCATTAGGGTCTGTGGCAGTTCACACGATGATTGAACTTTCCCTTTTGCTCTCCTTTGCACAATTTGATGTGCTAGGAATTAACTCAATTTTCACGGTCAGTCATTCTACTATGAAAATTTTATGTTCTTGAACATTGTAAGGCCCTCCATTTGGCCTGGTCCCATGTATGCTCATTTTGCTTATTATTATATATATTTGCGGTGGGCCCCTGCTCGGGGCTTCACCTATTTACTTCTCAAAATAATGTTATTTAGATTTTTGTTATAGCTTCTTGATTTCTGCTGTCTTTTTTTAAATATGCCAGGTTGACATTTTCAATCTTGAAACTATGTTTCCAACTGCCGCCTGGAAGGATGCCTACCATGTGAATCAGAAGGTCAGATTGTTTAACATTTTTTATTTTATCTCATCTGCCTACCAATATATTTCAGATGTGCTCCATTATGGGTGTCCAACCCTTTTACCCTAAAAAGATCTCATCTGGCCTCCTCTTCTTGTCTTTAGTTGGTGTCTTTCTATCCCGGGGATTCGTATCCTGTAGGAGAGTGACTTGCGTGCTTACCCCTCTCCTCCTTGAGAGCCTTATATTTGGACTTTGCTGTAGCCATGATGTGAAAGAGTCATATTGAAAATTCCTGGTTGTGGAAATTGGCCTGCATGGTTGAGGAAGCAAGCGAGTTTGTGGGAGTGGTCCGTGGCTTCATTACATTTTGGCAGTAAGGACTAATACTTGGTCTGGGATGATAATTAGGCCTGTTATGCAATTCCTCTTTTTACTCAAAGACCTGTTGTCGCAGGGAACCAGGCTTCCCCTTGTATTCCTTCAAAGTGTATTATGCAATTGTTCCCTTAAGGGGTATTGCACATAAAAATTAAAAATAAAGGCGCGCTAAAATCTACGAATTACATATGATGCCGTTATTAGAGTCAAACTGTGAACATGGAAATAAGGTTATGTTGTGAGCACAGTATATGCAGATCCGCTGCAATAGTAGTGATGACATAATCAAATGGCAGTGATGCTGTTGTAATAAGGTTCTGTTGTAATAACCGATAACAAAAGAAGCATCATGATGCTCTGCCTCTTTTCAGCAGCTCCTGTGCTGCTTCCTTTTTTGCAGCTAAACCTCTGTGACAAGCATGCAGCAACCGTTTCGGCAGTAACAATCAAGACACTCCAAAAGTCAAAGATGCTTGTAGCTTATCTGTGTCTAATATACACTTCAACTCTATATGTAGAAGTAGCCCATTACAAAAATAGTCCTCAATACATGCATCTAACCGCTTTCCAGCCAAAAAGGGTCAAATACCCTGTGTGTTAAATATTAGTTTCTGAAATGCATGTTCATCTTTAAATCCTGCTATTTCAGATCAGAAGGGCCCTACAGTTAACTCTCGTGGTTCCAGTTTTGTTTCATCTGGCACATAGCTCAAACAAAAAATGCTCCAAGTTCACTCATTCAGTAAATCTTAGAAAATAAAAAAGGTCAAGGACCTTTAACTCATATGCACACTTCCCATAATAACTGCGGTAGTAGAGTTAGCCCTGTAAATTCATCGTTCATATTGATCAACATTTTATGCCAATGCAAACTCTGGCAATCCATCTTCAAGCTAAATCCAAAAAGCATTCCTGGGCCCGAACCTGGTTCGACTATCTAAGTGGGCTTACATTTTGGCCCAAAGCTTATCTAGTTAATTTGGATTTTGGCTAGGCTTAAGGGTTGGATTTCGGGCTGGTTTGACTCAATGCTCAACATTAACTAGAGTTTACTTCAACCCTTCTATCAGCTATGCCTTTGCTATTGATAAGGTTGAATCTCATCCACCACTGCTCTCAATTTAGCATCCATATTTGTAGCATTTCAATAATTGCTCTTATAAGCAAACACTAGCTTCCCGTTAAGGTACCTAAGAATATCACATCCTTCTGCAAAAGCTGGATTACCTTGAGCAACCCTATTGATGGTGTTATCTAATGATCTTCCGATGTGTTGAACAGAAGCCACTTGGAAACCATATGTAGTAAGTTTATTCATCCTCATTCTTAATGTACTTGGCCTCAATAAAATGATTTACATGATGAATGTTTTATTTATTTTATGAAAAAAAGATGTGATGGGGACATGTGAGAAAATGAAGAGAGGGCTCAAGAAACTGAGGGATATGGCAACAAGAGAGATGCTCCTTGGAGAGATATGGATAAAGAAGGGTTGTTGGTAGTTGGCCATAGGAGGAGCCAAGAGGAGAAATGCAAGGATGCCTTAATGGTGATGTTGAGGAAGTGTTAGCATTTCTTGGCCGACTAGTCGGATCGTGTAGGTGATGCAGGTAGGGATGAGGGAAGAAACCCTACAAGATTGGAGGAAAATGGGATAACAATGGAGGCTCTCTCCAAAGAAAAGGTCAATTTTTTAATTCAAACATGATCTCCCCACAATGGACTAGTGCCCCCTTTATATAGGGACTCGGGGATCTAATTACAAACTTGGCAACGAAATACAATAGCAAATCAATAAAATCCTAATTGGACTCTAAGTTACTTTAGATGACTCACTAAATAAATTAATCTAGCATAAATATTGAGATTACCTTCAATCTCAATTTATTTAACATAAATAAATTAACCAACCAACTAATTTAGGATGAAACATCTGATTTTTAAAAATCACCAAATTCTTGATGGATTCAATCCGATTCGACCCGTCAATTTGGGAAATATTGCATCAATTCTCCACCGCTTGAAAAAAATTGTCTCCTGACAAACCGCTCGATCTTCAGTCAATCGTTGGAGAATGTGATATGAAATCGTGGCTTCAATCTCCCCAATTCGAGCCATTTTTCTTTCCTTTCAACGTTACATTTGTAATTTTTCTCCACCAAAGGGCATGGTTGCAATTTCTTTGCCCTTTCAAAGTAATTCCACTCCCATTTACTTTATTTAACTTTATCCTGTGGTAAATAAGTTTTGGAGGGGCCTGCTTGAAAAATCCCCAAATCAACCCCTTTTTCTCTTATTTTATGGGATATATTTGGAGCAAAATCTCCAAATTGATGGGCTTTGTTTCCATTTCGAGGGGAGCCATGAGCCATATAGTTTCCTTCTCTTTCCTTCCAACGACGATTCTCGACCCTCGATAGGATTCCGTTGATTGTGGCGATCTTGGCCACGATGATGGTTGCCATGCTAGCTTGGGAGGAAACATCGGTGACACATTGGGTCTATGAGGAGTGCACGAAGGCATTGACGGCGGCGGCTGTCATACATGCAACACGTGGGGCAGTGTGGCCACACTAGGAGTGGGTGAAGTAGTTGTTTCTCTGGTCTTGGGTTCAGAGATTTGGGCTGTTGTAGTGGGTCGCTCGAGTAGGGGGTTTTGGGGCGGTGGTTGGTGGGTTGGGTGGTGTCAGGGTTTGCGGGCGACACGAGAAGCAGCATGGGCTAGAATGTTGAGGTGGAGGGATGTGGTTGTGTGGTGGGTGGTGGTTCGACAAAGGGTTTCAAGGGTGAAGGCGATGGGGTTAGGGGTGCATGCGATGTTGGAGATGCTGGCAAAGGTGGTGGCAGTGTTGAGGTGCTCGAAGGGGTTGGTAGGGGTGGCAACGGTGACACGAGGGCCTACTGGACAGTACCTTTGCCCATGAACATATCGAGTACTTCAAACTCTTCTTCCATTGATCCACATCGTAGAAGGGCGTTGCTTCCTTCTTTCCTTGTATGAGAATTGTAACAGTAGATTCATCAACCAATATTTGTATTGTTGTATCTTTTGTATGGATGTGTATGTCGTTGTCTTATCCACGAGTCTAACCATGTTTGTACCTTGATCCTTGATAGAAGGCGTGCTTCAAATTGCATATGCCAATATGTGATCAGATCGTTGACTTGTATAAACGATTCGATTGTAATGCTCTGATACCAATTCATGCAATCGAAGAAACGGAGAGGAGGGAGAGGAGAGAAGAAGATTGCGACACGCCTCACAGGCGTGGCCTCAAATTTCAGCGAAATTCGGTCGAATTTCTATCGAATATCGATATCCAGTCGAAATCGAAATTCAACCGAAATGACCGAAATATGGGGGTCCTAGCACAAAAAATGATCGAAATGATCGAAATTTGACCGAAATTCCATCGAAATTCTATTTTGGTCGTCACTGAAATGGTGACCGAAACCGACATTTAAGGCCTTGCTCACAGGTTGAGGGAGGAACATAATGAGAGAAGAAACCCTTGAAAATTGGGGGAAAGGGGGAGAATGGTGGAGGCTCTCGGCAAACCAATATCCATTTTTTTAAGTTCAAACATGATCTCCCTACAATGGACTAGTGCGCCCTTTATATAGAGAGACGATCTCTTTATAAATTTGGTAATGAAATAAATTAGCAAATAAATAAAATCCTAATTGGAATATAAATTACTCCAATTGGCTTACTAACTAAATTAATCCACCGTATATATTGACATTACAATCTCAATTTATTTAACGTAAATAAAATTAACCAACCAACTAATTAAGGGCGAAAAACCTAATTTAAAAAAACGCCACATTCACGATTTATTCATACTCATCAATTTGGGAGATATTGCAGTTTATACTCTGAGAGAAAGATTTAAGATCTTATTTTCTATTGCGTTCTTCATTCCAACGGCTATGGTTCCCTTTCTTTGATTCTTAAGAGCACACTACTCGCTCTGTAAGATTATTTTAGTTTTATCTTATATTCTTCGTTGCATATTTACCGTTGTTGTAAAAGTCAACCGACTAGTCGATTCAACTAGTCAAGTCGGGGTTAGGGGTAGCTTACTCGACTAGGCCTAGTCGGCCATTAGTCCGGCTAACTACTCAGTCGACTTTTACATAGTGATGTTTTATTTTTTATTTTTTGCCTTTTTTAAAAAAATAAACTTATTTTAATATGCTTAATGCTATATTTAAAGTTAATTACTTCTTTTGTTTCATTATGTTAGTATATAAAATGTACAAATCTATACAAATATATAAGAATATATGTATAAAGAATGATCTATATATTTACAATAATAAAAAGTCAAAATAGACTAATGATCGACTAAATTCGATTAGTCGCCTAACTGCCAATTAATCCTTAATCAGTGACCACGCCGATTGAGTACCGACTACTGATTTCTGCAACCTTGATATTTACTATTGGATTGAGATTATTTGAATTGTTTACTCTGTATATGGTTGAGTTGACCGTGTAATCAACCCATTTTGTAAACGGTTGAGTTGCATGTGTAAGCAACTCAGCTTAGTGGTAAGACCCATTTGGGTCAGGTTCAAAGGCCGAGTCGGAGACTCAGGTCGTGATTTTAATCAGAAGGGTTTTCACGTTAAATTCTTGTGCACTTGTTTATTAATTGTTTATCATGTGATTGAAAGTGCTACATAATGCTGTCTGTGCTTAAGTTTATTATTTGAGCGATACATGTTATTGGTCTGATCCACCCACACCCATCAGCCGGTGTCCGTGGGATATAGAAAAATAACAAATTTGTGCCTGTATCATGGCAACATATGATATAGGTCTTGGTTATCTTGATCTCACTAAGTCAACTCTTTGACCCAACTCATCCGACACTTCGGAATCTCTATTCCTATGTAGATGTCCTACATCGAGAGGTTGGTCGGATGTCAGCCTTTTAGTATAAGGATTGCCATCACTTTCTAAGACTGGTGGTCCTTTCTTGATTGTCACTTAACAATGATGTTGGGGTTCAATCTAATCCTTTAGATATTCAACCCAACACCGGCATCTATGATCTAACATTTGGATCAACAGTTATATGCCTTTAACATGGTCATGGTACATAACTCTAATCATCAAATGGGATATATTATGCATATTATAATCTTTATTTCTGTATAAGGAGTTATTTGTAACAGCTTTTATTGCATAATGGCTCACCATGGGCTTATATCTCCAATAGGTCTGCTGAAGCATTGTGAAGATCAGAGCGTTGATAGCACCGTTTGGTGTGTCTGCGAATCTTGTTTCTGATAGTCTTGGTTGAGGCCAACCTGTGGATGCCATCATTTCTGCCAAGGCAACGATGCTTGTTTCGTGGACTGTCATGGATCGTATGGAGGGAATAACATTTCAACGTGAGATTCATGAGGACGGTTTGGCAGCGCAATGCTCCCATCTCATGTTACGAGTTGAAGATGAAGCTTTGGTGGAGCGACGATCGGAGGCGCTAATCTCGGAGCCGCGCCATTTGCGGGAGTTGAAAGGTCATTTCTGAAGGGAGTTGAATAGTCTCCATTGATTGTGAGAATGCTGCCTATTTAGATGGAAGGTTCTAGAGATATAAACACGGGGTCAAATTGTATCATGGGACCCGTATATGCTGCCGTTCTTGGATCTATGATGAATGATCGAGCCGGATCAATTGACTGTCCTGAGCGGAGCCACAGAGCCTTGGAACCGAGTAGCTATTATTCGGGTAATACATTTCAGGATAATGGATATTCGGTGGTAAATGCACCCTCTTCGTGTGTTGAGGGTGGAGGTGGGAAAGATACCGAGCATCTCTCCCTACACTGGGGGCATCTCCGAGTCTTGGAGCAAAAGAGGTGGAGCCTATCATTGCTGGGCTGCAGTGGAATCCCCAAATCAAGACTCTCCATGTGCGCTCGTCGCTGGAGAAGAGATACAGAAGGAGCTATGCCCGGAAGGGAGCATAGGATCATATGATGAGGTGGCGTTTAGAGGTTTGCGAGATGCTCGAGGGTTCCGGAGCAGGAGGGGATTTTGTGGCGGAGTTTAGACGCAGGTGTGCGGCGCCTATGATGAAAGGGGGATATTCGACTGTCTGGGAAGGTAGCTGAAACACTTCGAAGGTGGTAAGCTGTCTTGTACTATTGCGGGCGGATGTGGAGATGGATTTGGCAGAGTGTGTGGGTGTTGTTCCGCCACAAAGGGGTGCATCGTTTTGCCAATGATTATTGTATCCTTGAATGCGAGGGGCCAACGACTATCGGAGAGGTGGGTGGGGATGCAGGGCTTGCTTATGGAGGCTAGAGCGGACTTTGTGATGTTGCCGGAGACAGATTTCTCAGATCGGGGATGGTCTTTGCAGGGCAGTTGGTGGGTCACGTTTCGGAGTTTAGAAGCATTTCCTCAAATGGTGCGTCGGTAGGCAACACCAAATGATGTAACGATTACAACTTAATCTGGAGAAAAAAATGATATCCTAGACGGTCATTCGATTTGCTTGATGATGTAGTGGTGGGAAGACGGTGTGTGTCTTTCTATTGCAAACAGGAAGACTACTGGACAAATATACCGAAGCTTTTTGATGAACTGCGGCTTGTTCGCGTGATGTATTTATCATCATTGTCTGTTTCATGAAATTTATTAGCAAGGAAACTCTAAGTGATGGATATTATAATTAATAGTAACACTTTACCTTTTTTTGATTCGTAATTTAATTTTATTTGTATTGATATTTGGTATTCTTTATCAACATAAACTTGGTTAGTATGCTGTCTTGTTGATTGATTAACAGTTATTCTCTCTGACGAGTTTATTCACGAGCAGCTATTTTTTGTTTGCATTTCGAGCATTTTGTTGGTTTTGTTGTTGCTTATCCTTTAAGTTTTTATTTTCTGATCTTTTTAGTATTTTTGCAAGAAAATCGGATCTTATTTCTTGTTTTTTTGGTGAACTTATGGTGGAATGTTATATTATCAAATGTGTTATTTATATCTTCTTCTCATCAAAAGTATTTGCTTATAATTTTTTTTTATTAAATTTGAGGCCATGCTTTGTCTTACAAAGGAAAATACCGTAACTGAACATTTCACATTGTTGTCATTATTTTCATCAGTTAGGGCACTGTAATAAAAATTGGGACATCTGAAATTAAAATGCACCATATTTCTTGTTTTTATTGTTTTGGGCGATATTACCGTAGATTTCAATGTTATTAATTGGGTTATTTTAACATTTGATCAGCAAAAGCTACTCTCTTGTTTGAATGCCCTTTATTCTCAAAATTTTAAGAACATGAGACTGTGTTTTATCTGGTAAGCACACAGATTTCTGTGCACATCACTTGCTTAATATATAATTAGCTGAAAAATGTTCGCATAATATGCCATACATGTTACGGAAAATGCCAAAACTATAATTTCACATTGCTGTCACAGTGAAAAAGGGGACATCTGAAATTAAAACCAGTTGCCAAAATCGGAAAACGTATTTTCATTGGGGATTGCGAGTGTTTATTTCTTAAGTTTTATATTTAAGTAGATGTGCACGTGATTTGATGATTCTGGAGTTTGTCATAATCCTGTAGTCATTTCAATATATTGATTTGGAGAAGCTTTAAATCAGCGTTCTCAGAGATCAAATGTTATTTCTTTCATGCACCTTTTCCCCTGAGATGGCTGATTATTTTCTTGTATTTTATTTTTTAATTATCTGATAATTTTGTACTGAACTTTAATTTTCATTATAAAAGTTCAAAGCCAGGATTTTATTTATTGATCCGACAACTAGAGCAATTGGGCTAACGTTAGGCCCTCATCTTATACGCAATTCAGTTCCTCCATCTGTAAGATTATATTTTTCTGAAGTGATTTTTGTTTTCTGTTATGCCTGATATCATTCACTTCTGAATCAGTTTTTAATCAATAACAATTATCCGGTTTTGACTGTTGGACGTGTAGTATGTGAAAGCGGGAGATATTTTTGATGATGCAAGGATTGTTCGAGTTGATAGAGGAATGGGCCTTTTGTTAGAGATTCCGTCTTCCCCAGAAGTATCACCTTTGTATATTAGTGTACGCACAATGACGATCTGTTGTTATATTCATAATATTTTGCAGTTGGGTTTTTTTATTGGGATATCTGCTACATGATTAAATTCACCGTCCTTACAGAGACTTGATGCTGCTGATGTGGAAGTTCCCAGGCTGGAGAAAAGATTTAAAGAAGGTAGCCATGTTCGTGCTCGTGTTATTGGAGTGAAGCATCTTGAGGGGATGGGAATTGGTACATTAAAGGTGTTTTCTGTTTGTCCTGCACCCTTTTTTGTTGCCTGGCTTTGATTTTATATTTTTCTGGTTAGTAGTCAATATCGATAAAATGAGTCACCAGTTAATGCCAACTTCCCTTAATATCTCATAATATTTTGTCTGTTTCGCATAATTTCTCGTAGAATGGATGATAGTTATAATAGCCTCTTTTTCCTGTTACAGAGTTCTGCTTTTGAGGGATCAATTTTTACGCATGAGGATGTTATACCCGGTATGCTGGCTAGGGCCAAGGTCATTGCAGTTGAGAGTTATGGTGCAGTAGTGCAATTTCCAAGCGGTGTTAAGGCTCTCTGTCCAGTGCCACACATGTCTGAATTCGAAATAGCCAAGCCTAGTAAAAAGTTTAGGGTAATTTCGTTCTGGATTGTGTACAATTTTCATCGCTGGTTAAGATTTCTTTATTTTGAACATACTAATTATAACTGCATAACTGTTTCGATCTGCATGCAGATTGGATCTGAATTGCTTTTTCGAGTACTTGGTTGCAAATTAAAGAGAATAACTGTAACATATAAAAAAACGTTGGTACGAGTTTGCACACTTAAGCTCGTACTTTTGTCATTAGTTTGAAAATTCGCCCATGAACGGATATTCTTTATGTTTATTGTGTTTTGTTCTATGTCAGGTGAAATCAAAGCTCCAAGTTCTTTCATCATATGCTGATGCTTTTGAAGGGATGATTACTCATGGTTGGATTTCAAAAATAGAAAATCATGGCTGTTTTGTGAAATTCTACAATGGTGTGCATGGTTTTGCTCACAGGTTTGCTTTCTTCTGTATATTGGTTATATTTAGATTTTTTTATCATAAGATCTTGTGATTACAGGCCGCACACTATTTTCTTTGCATTCAAGATGGTTAGGCATATCAGTGACAATGTTTATAAAAAAAATGCGGATTTTGTATTAAAATTAACAAAACTATAACATAACACGAACCCCCGACCATGTGAAGCAAATATTGATTTTTATGCCTCATGAAAATAGTCGTAGAGCCCATATTTTAAGTAGCCATTAATGACTCATGAAAGTTAGATATGGTTTATATTTAGTAATTGTTCAATTCCGATGTACTTAAATCCGTAGCTACAGGATGCATACATAAACTAAACTTTCAAGGTTTATTCTTTGGAAAAAACCCTGAATTTCTCCTTCATCGTTTTTAACTTGGTCATTTGTCGTCTTTTTAGGTTTTTAACTCCCACTCGGACATGTTTATTTTTTTTGAATTTATTTAATATTCAACTCTAAATATAGTAATTTGCGCACAAAAAATAATAATTTGCACAACGCCAGAAAGGAAAAGGGATTTTTACACCCGTAACCCTGAGTAATTCCCCAATAACATTCATAACCCTGTATAATCACGAATTACACGAGAAACCCTGGATAAATGCTCCGTTTTACACTAATAACCTTCCGTTAGTTTTGTTTTTTTAACTCAACCAGTTGTTGAGTTAATCTAACCAATCTTCGATCCAATGGTTGTGATTAATTTAAAAAAAGAAAAGATAAAAAAATCCAGCATCTGGCTAGGGGCAGAGAGCATGCAGGCTACAGGGGGTGGGGGGCGACAGGGGGCCTGCAGGCAGGTGGAAGGGCGGTGGGGGGTCGACGAGGGCCTGCTGGCTTGGGGCGGAGAGCCCGCAGGCGGCATGGTCAAGGCGCACGCGAGGGGTAAGCGTCCGATACGATCAGGTATCTCTTCTCCTGCAGCACAGGGGGCGAAGCGTACTGGATGTGAATTCTGATATCCGTTACCACATTCACAAATAGGTAGAATTAAAATTCGGATATTTGTCAAATGGAAATCTCTAAGTTTCAAATTTCTTAGAGCATACATGTATACCTTCAGATACCCATAGATCTTCTCACCAATCTCGTCATCGGTCGTCCTCTGCACGTCTTCCAGCGGAGCACCATGAGCTTCCTGCCAATGCTCTTCAACAGCTCCCTGGAGCTATACTTCTGCGAGACGTCAACCCAAGCAGAGCAATCGAAACTCGAGAGACCCACGCCATTTTAGACCTTCTTAGCCAGAGTGGTCTTACCTACACCACCCATCCCAACAATGGACACCACGGAGCGCCTGCTCTCTTGTTCCAGCAGCATGTCCGTCACCGTGATCACATCGTCCTCTAGACCCACAACACCCGCATCTTCTTCAGCATATGGTGCTATCCGCCTCTGAGCTTGCAGTGCCGTGTCCTCCGCAACGTATCCACTTACTGCCTCCGGGTTCTCTATTCCATACACCACTCTGCTCCTGGACACCTCCTCTACCATTTCCCGTATGCATTTGATTTCTCCACCGACCTTGTAGCGTACTTGGACGTGAGGGGAGAGGCAGGAGAAGATGGACTTGTTGGGAGGATTCTGCTCTGGGAAATGGACGAGGAAGGTGTCGATGATGTCATCAACACGGTAAGCAAGCAGCTTGACATCCCGTATCCAGTTGCGGATGCGCGAGTCGGACTGCTGCTTGGTATCGGCGTCCTGGAGGAAGGAATCCATCCTCCGGAGCTCCCGTTCTAGCTACTCGATATCTGATTGGACGGTCATGAGAAGAGCAGCATCGGTGAGGAGGAGGTAGCCGAGCTTGCTGACCACGTAGGTGAGGACGACGCCCGCGGAAGCGGCCTCCATTCCGGTGGAGTTATGAAGCTTGATGATACAGATCTGTAAACTGCACTAGACACACCGTTGGTGTGGGCTATTGTTTTTAAGGCCACAAGCCTTGGATGTTTTTGACTAGCAGTGTCTAATATACATAAAAATGTGGTTGATAGTTTGTAGTACAAGAATGCCTTGTGAGGGATATGGTGGCATCTTATATAAATTATAAATGCCATCAATTTAAAATTACGTTAAATGAACATTTTATTTAAGGGTATCTTTTTATAAATCATAAACACCATTTAGTTAAGATTACATCAAATAGTCATCTTCTTATAAATCTTATATATCAGTTAGGAGTAGTCGATGTTTATGGTGTTCAACATGAGCAAATGATTCCCTTGGGTGTCTTGGTTGGGATATTGGCTATACGTGATGTTGTAAAAGTCCACCTACTGGCTCGACTATCGACAGGGTGATCGATTGAGTATTGACAATTCTAATTAAGACGACTAGTCGATCAATTTTTGCTTGGAGATACCATATTTTTTTTATTTTTATCTTTTTAAAATAACTTATTCTGATACGCTTAATAAATAAATGTACTAAGCCTTCTCCCACTATAAGTAGGCTCGGCTACATGGATCCTTGCTCAAATCCATGTTGAAAGATTCGACTATTTTTACGTTGGCCGTCGACTACCTAACACAGCCCATGCAAGAGTGGGATTTGAACCCTGGTCTTTTGTGTGGTAGACACACCGTACTACCACTAGACACACTTATTCTAACACGCTTAATATTTTATTTAAATTCAATTACTTCTTTTATTTCATTACGATATTATAAAAAATATACAATCTATGTAAACTATATAACAATATATTTATTATAAATGATTTATATATTTAAATAACTAAAAAAGTTCAATGCTAATTTAAGCTTAGCTAAATCCGATTAGTTGCCCGACTGTCGATTACTCCTTGGTCAGTGACCCAATCGATCGAGTATCAACTCCCGATATTTGCAACCTTGGCTATACGAGAAGTTACTCCATTGATGTATCTTGGGATGCCTTCAACAGATAGCATATTGAGAATAGCAGAATGGGGCTCATTACTTGACAAGATGGGGGCAAAAGCTGGTTGTTTGGAAGGTAAGGTGCCTGACAAAAAGTGGTCGATTGTTCTCCTGAGGTCAGTGTTGTCGGCACTTCCCCTCATTTTATTTTCGATGTATAAACGACCTACCAGATTGAGCAATGACTTGAGAATCGTGCAGAGGCTTTCTTGGTCGTCATTCAGTTAGGAGAGCAAATGAATGGCTTTGATTGCTTGGGTTACATTCTTTAAATTGTTGGCTGTCGTTGACATTTGGCTGTTGTGCCTTTGAGATATGAAGAGGACACTGCTTATAAATTGGGCGGTGTGCATTTGGGCGAACGATGCTAATATACTTTAACACCTTGTTCAAAAGATTTGCAGGGTGGGAGCATACATAGTGGTGTCCAGTAGATCAGACGACTCTCTTGCTATTGGTAGTGGCATAGTAGCAACACTTCCAGATATGCCTATCTTCATCATGTCGTGGGATGTAAGGTTTTTTTGTTTTTGGACAAATAACTCATTCTATATTAGTCTGCTCAGTGACAAACTTCCACGACGTAGTGACAACTTCCGTGGCTGTTCGCCCAAATAGAGAAGAGTGATGCTATGGTGGAGTGCTGGGCCAAGTGTGGTGTCAGGTGGGTGGATTTGGTGTGCGACCTTTCCTCGTTTTCTTGACTAAAGGAATGGTAAGGACCATTAACTAAAGAATAATCAGCACAAGTGATTAATCACATTTTCCCATTTTGTTTTTAGTATTTTAATTTCTAAAAGAATTTTTTTACGCATACATTATTATCGATTCATTTAAATATAGATATTTGTACCACTTCCATAATGATATAAATCTAACTATTGAATTCCAACTAAATATTAATCATCTTGTTTTAATATGTTTTAAAAAATTAGAAAAAAAGAATTATAAAGCTACTATACTTTTGAAATCATCAAACTTAGTCTAGTTCATTTAGTACAACTTTTGTTTATGTAGACACTATATTTGACTTAGCCAACTTAATTTCATGTAATGGTTTTTGTCATGATTCAATGTGCATATTTTTGTTGTTTTATGCAAATCTTGACTCTCTAACTACGCCAAAGGTTACATTACTATACTATTACTATACTCTGTGAGATTTCTTTGGAGAAACAAGGGGGAGTGGAGGAAACATAAATCTCGATACCAATCTAAATTTAAGTAAACATGAAAGAATCACACCAATCTAAATTTAAGTAAACATGAAAGAATCACAAAATTGTCAAGTTATTGTAATATTTACCAAGTAGATATCATCTTAATGCTTTGGTTTGCTGGTTGGATCAAATGTTTGCTTCATAGAGATCTTAGGATTAATTTCTTGCCTCTCTATCATGGATCAAAATATCTCGATATATCCTCGACATATCAGCGAGTTATCCATATCGACAAGTCTGGGATACTGATATTATCCTAGATATCGATATATACCGATATCAAGCGTTATAATGATGATATGTTATATGGTATCATGGATATTGATGAAATTTTAAGTATTAAGCTTTCTATCATTTTAATTTTTATCATTTATATCTCCCGACTGCTGATTAATCCTTAGTTAATGACCCTGCTGTTCGAGTATCGACTACCGATTCTGCATCCTTGGCTAAATACACTTCATTCTTGTATATAAGTGTGTATTTGTATGCTATTTATTATTTTAAGAACTAGTATGATCTTAATTTGCAAAAAAACAACTTTTTCCTTCATTTTTACCGATATCGTTGATATATCCTTGATTATTCATTTTTGAGCTAATCGATACAATATCAATATTGATATTTTGAACCTTGCTCTTTAGTTGGATCATGAATAATGTTTATTATGATAATTTTTTTCAAAGTTCGACCATTAGTTGAATACATTATTTTTGTTCTTGAACATTTGTCATTGTGATATCCTTTAGAGATCGTTATTTACATTCCTTACGGTCTCTCGTTGCAATGCATTCGTTAGGTTATTGTATATGACTTTCATAAGCTGTTGAAAAAGTGGGTTGACTAGTCAGTCGACTGGAAAATATAGTTTTTTCTGAACTTCTTACCACAGGAACACAAAAAATAACAAACTATTTCCATAAAACAATGCATGTTAGTCGTATAACATTAAATTTCAGCACAACTTTTGTACATTGCGAGTCCATTAATTTAGGGAAACAATTTCCCCAATATGATTTCCAATATTCTAATGAATATCAAGATGAGATCAGGGTTACCTCTTGAAGCGTGAGTCTCTAAAGTATTAGAACTCTTGAATTAAGTCCGATATGCGCTTATTTTTCTCTTGGGCACGATGATGAGTCGTGTTGCTTCCCACGAACTTCGATGTTATCTTTTGATCTTGTCCATACAAAGATGATCAAACTCCTGATTTCATCGCACGAAATCGATCCTTTTTCACGCACGAGGAACACTAAGATGGAGATGATCTTCTCCTCTACAAGTCCACACCAAAGGAGAGAAGAGAGGCTTGACAAGGTGGACGTGTAGGGTTTTGGAGAGTAGAAGTGTATGCGAAATAAATTCTCAAGACTCTTCTCTTCTTTTTATTCTCAAGGCAATACAATTATTAGGAGGTACAATCATACTATGAAAGAGAGGCATTGCCCTCTCTTTTATAGCTATGGGGATATCTATGAAGAGTCTTTTCCTCATAGTAGACGTCCTCCATGGTGTCTTTTGGATCATGGATCAAAGGCTTTGATTTAGTCCTTATTCAACAAGATATATGACTAGTATTGTCTACTTTTAATCACCAATTAATTTACTTAATAAATTAAGCAACAAATCGAGAACCTAATCCAATTAGGACTCACATAACGGGTGCCATGTTTCCTCACAATATACACCCCTCTTTCCATATATGGATTAGAATTGTTGCTTTATTTATTACTCTGAATATCCAATTATCGAAATTGGTAATTTTAAGAGAATAATCCCCATAGCTCATGAATCATATTCATAAATCCAAATAAAAATATAAATTCTATTTTCATTAATTAATCTAATGTGAACCACATTCACACATGTGCCTTGAAATAGTTATAAGAATCATATTCACATAAATATTAATTATTATGAATCATCATTCATATTAATTAATGAATTATATTCTGTGAATCATATTCAATGACAATAATAATTATTTTCTCAATATTGATATCAAACAGAACGAGTCCTAATCTAATTAAGACTCCTGAGATGTAAATGTAGATACTTGGAGTTAATGTCAGGGAGATCATACTAACCACGTATAATGACTTGAAATTTGAATATCTATCCAATTTCAGGGTTTATACCATTTTGGCAAAAATATGTCACTTACGAATGTTGAGATCGAGCTTAAATATTTTACACTCTAAGTGAGCTCAACGAAGCACATCACACTCTCCATGAGCTGGAGAATGCATCACATATATAGATATAAATCTGGCTCCGGTCAAAGGATGTGTGCCTGGTTGTGATGATTATGATTCAAGTCTTAGTTTATCTCGACCTCATCAAGTCAACTCTTTAACTTGATTATTTCAACACTTCTGAACCTCTATTCTTACGCAGAGGACCTGCATCACGAATTGTATCCTCCTAACTGTATGATGTTCGATATGTCCATGGTACATTTTAACCCTAATTGTAGAAAGAGACGTTAATATTAAGTGCGTTCCTAATCATTCAATTCATATGAAAATAATAAAATAATAACTTTTATTGCATTAATGGGTCGTCTAGTGCTTACAAGTCCAACACACTTATCATTCCGGAATCAAAATCCCTCCCCATTTCCAAGAACGGGCATTAGTATAGTCATCATTTCATGGAGCACCTTAGAGATACCTTTCTAAAGAGATAATAGAGTCGAATATGTAAGGTGGACAAGGCAACACCAATATATTAATGGATCGAAGAAGACGACATACCAATGCCTCACTCTTGTCCGACAGTCTAACTTTATTCATAACCTCTAGTCATCCCCTGTCAAGACCACCCAAACCCTTAGGCCTAGTCACAGTGTCCCTGCCCACCAAATAGATCTCATTTCGCTTCTGCTTTCCATCAGCCCAAAGAGACCACTTCATTATAGATTCCATCCTACTGCGCACCCCTATTTGTAGTAATCTCGCGGAGCAATAAAAATCAGGAATTGTCGTGAGAAAATGTTCTAATAACACTAGCTTCTCACCTCTCAAAAGAGTCATCCCTTTCCAGCCATCCAAATCGCCTCTCCATCTTGTCCAACACCAACGTACAATCCGACGAACACTATTGACCACTGACCATTGGGAGACCCAAACAAGTCATTGGTAAGTGAGAGCTCTCGCATTGAAGAGCTGATGCAATGTTCTGCACATCCACGTCAGAGACTTCGAAAGGCACAAAAGTAGACTTGTTTCTATTGAATCTATTCATCCGAAGTCTAGACATAAATCAAATCCTCCATTAGCTTGTCTGCCCCTTATATGCAGTGTCATATGCCTTAGAGAAATCAATTTTCCAGGCCTGCCCCTTTTTCTTATTTTGCTTCTTGTCCAACACCATTTTTGATGCCATCACAATTCCATCCGCTATTGACCTACTCGAGACAAAATCCATCGGTTGACATATGATGGAATCCAGAATTCTGCGCAATTTGTTTTCCAGGACCTTCACAACAATAAGGTAGGCGGCATTGGATATCGAAATTGGTCTGAGGTCATCCACCATTGTAGGAGCACCCTTTTTAGGTAGCACGAAAATTAGTGCTTTATTGAGCTTCTCAGATCCTAGATTCCCAAAGCCAAAGTCCATAACCACCCTCATAAGATCTTCCATAATTGTCTACCAGAATTCTCTGTAGAACGACTCGGGAAAACCATCAGGCCCATGTGCTCCATCAAAACAACGGTCCTAACCTCCTCTAGCTCTAACACAACTGTGAGCCTCTCTGTGTGGCTTTGCGTCACTCTATTGACACCCCTGTCCAGCCATTCCCAACCCCTCTTGGTAGTCCTCCTACGCCAGGCCCGAAGATGATCAACCAAGGCCCTTTCCGTTTGGCGTTCTCCTCTGATCTGGCTCCCGCCGTCTTCCAACACAGGTATATAGTTTCGTCGACGCTTGCCATTGGCCATGGAGTGGAAAAAATGAGTATTGGCATCTCCTTCCTTGAGCCAAAGCTGTCGCGATCTTTGTCTCTAATAGATCTCCCATTTCATGTCTTCATCAAGGATAACCTGGAAATGGGAGGCCCTTTCCTCCTGTTCTTCAATAGATTGGTTCCTTTCATCTTCTGCCTTGTCCAGTCTGGTTACCGCTTCAAGAGCGGTGTCGCTTATGACCCTTTGGCTCATCCTGACATGCCTGCCAAAATCAATTAAAAGATGGCGAAGTTCCTTCATCGTTGTTGCAATGTAAGCGGTGGCTGAGCCACTGAGATGTATGTTCCTAAAAAAATTTCTACTTGCTCCTGGAATCCTTCCTCTAATAGCCATGAACGATCATACATGAAAAAGTATCGAGAATTGGCTCCTTCTTCAGACACCCATACTACTGGCGCGTGATCGGGATCTGGATCTGGAGTTCCTCCAAGTGTAATGACGGCCTGATGCATCCACTAGCTCCATTTGAAGTTCAGATATGAGGTCGGAGAATCCTGGCGATCCTACATCCTAACCCCCTTGGCCCCCTGGTCAGTCGTCGGGGCGAATGGTGGGCATTGTAGCCTCCCCCCAATGATCCAAGCCTCCGAACTGAAATGCTCTCTAACTCGACGGAGTTATCCTCTTAACTCTTGAAGTGAGGGAGATCCAAAGGTCCATATACATTCGTTATCAGAATCCGCTTCTCATCAAACTTTCTACACACAAGAAACAAAATTAAGTGTCTTCCTAATACCTCCTCGTCCAGATGCTCGAATTTCTAGTGGCACACTAACTCAACATGAATCCACCCGAAGCCCCAATCGATGCAATCGATCTGAGCTCAGCCAGACGAGATCCATCGACTTCTTTCCACGTACCTTCTGTGTCTTGAGAAATTTTTGTTTCTTAGAGCAGAGCAATGCCCACTTTGTGTTCCACCATAAATTCCCTAATCACCATTCATTTTTCTGGCCATCCTAGGCCCCCTGACATTCCAAGAAGATTGTTCATCTAGAACCAAAACAACCCCGAGCGGTGGAATGACACCCACGTAATCAGTCAGCTCCTTGTCAACTTGAAACTCACTCGATGCATTCTGTTGATCTTGGGCTTCTTTCTGAGCTGTAATTGACTGCCTAATGTCGGAGCACTCCTGTTCAGTAGGTCCTTCCTCGAGAAACAACTCCCCTATGATTGAGATGAGCGGAGAAAAAGAACCCCACTGGGGATTGAATTGGAAAGGAAGTCCCTCCTTAGGCTTGTGGTTTAGGCAATGTCGCATCTAACACGTCCTCACAATCTGCATTCTCTAAGAGTCTATCCAGCAAACAACGAGTGGTAATCGATACATGGCAACATATTCGAAACCCCTGCCCTCTTCTCCTGCGATAAAATCTCCCCCGTCTCCGTGATATGGAGAGCTTCGCCTCGGGGAGAATACGACAGTTATGAGGTTCAGAAGCGTGACTCCTTGGTGCAAGAAGGAGCTTGATAGATGGAGCAACGATAACCCTGCCATGCTCCAAGAAGAAGAGATTGCATTTTGTTGCTCGATGAACTAATCGGGGTGGTTCCCAATTTTGTTCGAGGAGCTTGAACACGATCCAGAAACCTGAGACGAGGGTCTCTCTCTTTTGTGCTCTCCCTGATAACGAAAATGGGGCATTGCACACAGATCTGAATAAGTCAGCCTGCAGATTCGAGAGCGATACACATCATATCTCAACTTGGTAAGCTTCACGATTAACTTGGAGGCTCTCCACAAGAGGGTTCGACGTGCCCAAGGCCTCCAAGAGAGCCTTCTCCTCCAAGACCCTTTCACAAACAACACCTCTTTGAAAGTACGGTTCGAACATCCATGATTCCGTGGGATGGTGCCTCCATGTTAGAGCGAGGGAACATAGCTTGAGGCATTTGCCGAGTTCCAAGAATTCGAAACATCTCGGTTGAAGCACACATCACGCCGGACCTGATCGCTGGAGGAGCCACCTGATTTCCAAAGTGTAAGCTCATATTATTGTAAAGATGTTTGCTTAGAGGGACGGGGATTGTGATATATTGCTTTTGGACATGCTTTGTCCCGAGCCCAGAGGTCTGCTACGTTTGCTGGATGGAGGACACATATATTTGTCACTTTTTTCTGAATTTAATAACATGCAAGTTATCTGGTGTAGCACCATCTTCTCTTGGGTGGATGTCTCGGAAAATGACTTTTGTCTTAGCTTTGTGGAGGCTATAGCGATATATCTATGTTTTCTGTATCTTTTCTTTATTTTATTTCTTTATGCTAGTCTTATGTGATTTTCCTGTAGGTCTCTCCTCTATATGAGAGAGCCTAGGGTTCCCAGGAATAAATTAGTCTTTTATTTTTCCCAGCATGGTATCAGAGCGGTTGTCCTAAGTCGGAGCTCTCGTACCCTATCCTTAACCCTAGCCACACCTGCTTCCCTCTCTCTCTCCTCTTCCTTCTACAAGCGATCACCAGCGGCCTCTCCCTTTTATCGAGCCGCTGCCTGCTTCCTTTCGGCGAGCCGTCGGCGCCCCTCCCCTTGGCGAGCCGTCGTCGCCGCTGGTCTTCTCTAGGCAAGCCATTGCCAGCCCTCCACCGTAGCCGCCGGGCCAACCTCTCTACCTTTCCCGCTGCCGGTCCCCGCTACAGTCTGTCCACGACTTCTTCTTCTTGCATCGATGTTTAGCTTGGGTTGATGGATTTAGTTGCATAAGTCTACACATGCAATCAAATCCTCATATGTCTGTATAGACGCATATTTGGTCTACAAAACCCTAGTTTTCTTCCTCCGACATTATGTCAGAGAGCAAGGTCAATGTTCCCGTCGCTGGGGATGTGATCAAAATCTTTATCGATGAAGTGCGAATTGTTTTCTCTTCCTCAGTAATGTATGCGAGAACTGGTAATGCTTTGGAATATTGCACCTGTGCTCTATCATATTTCTTTTCATCCCGTGGTATTATTCATCAAACAACTTGTGCTTACATGTCTCAACAAAATGGTGTTGCTGAGAGAAAGTATTGCCATTTACTTTATGTCACTCGAACTCTTCTCATTTAGAGTCGTGCCCCACATTCGTTTTCGGGTGATGCTGTTCTTATGACATGTTTGTGGTGAATCACATGCCCTCACCTGTTTTGGGTGAGAAATTTTTTTCTCCATGGCATTTCCAGAGGAGTTGTTCTCACTTACTCGTGTTTTTGGTTGTGTGGCCTTCATCCACAAATTGTCTCCAGGTCTTGACGAGCTCTCTCGTAGAGCTGTCAAATGCGTGTTTATTGGTTACTCCGGGACTCAGAAGGGATACCGTTGCTATAATCCATTGCATATGAAATATTACATTAGCGTTGATGTCACATTTTCTGAGTTTGTGATGTATTTTTCCCCTACAGGTGACATGTTGGCTTCATCAGATTCTGATGGTGAAATTTGTATGTCACCTCGTCCTTCGAGTCCGTCATCACCTATATATGTGCCTGTTGTTCCGCCACCGCCTCCTCCACTGGCATCGCCTCCTCTACCTCCTTCTACACAGTCACATGTGCTCATTGTTCCATTATTGCCAAAATTCTATACCCGTCGACCTGCTTCTGCTCATGGGCATCGCTCGTCATCCAGCATGGCCCATTTTGTTTTGATTACAATGTACCTAACGATGGGTCTAGAGAAGTATCGGTGCAAGAATCATTGTAGGAAACTGTCCCACAGATGGAGGAGGTTCCTAATGACGTGGATATCCCTATTGCAATTCGGAAGCTAAAGTGTACGTGCACTTTATATTCTCTTGCTTCACATGTATCCTTTGATCGTCTAACATGGGACTTCAAGAGATTTGCTGTTGCTCTATCTGCTTGTGGAAATTGCACGGAATTATCAGGAGGCCTTGAAGGATAGCTGTTCGTGTTTAGTTATGGAAGAAGAAATGGCTGCACTGCAGTCACGTGGTACCTGGAGCTTGATATCTGCGCCTAATAGAGCATTTATTGTCAGTTGCAAATGGGTGTTTACTGTTAACATTGCTGTAAAAGTCATCTGATCGGCTCGACTAGTAGGTCCGACTAGTCTAGTCGGTGGAGTGACCGATCGTGTATTGACTAATTCCGACTAGGTCGACTTGTCGATCAATTTTTGCTTGGAGATAGCATATTTTTTCTTTTTTAAAGCAGACTTATTCTAATATGCTTAATGTTTTCTTTAAATTCAATCACTTCTCTTCTTTCATTGTGTTGATATCAAAAATGTACAAATCTTTGTAAACATATGAGAATATATGCATAAAAATGATATAAAATAATTTAAAATTCAAAATCGATTAAAGCCCGACTAAATTCTATTAGTCGCCTGACTGCTGATTAATCCTTAGTTAGTGACCCAACTGACCAAGTACCGACTACCGATTTTTACAACCTTGGCTGTTAAACATCATGCATATGGGAGCCTTGATCGATACAAGACAAGATTGGTGGCACGAGGATTTACTCAAACTTACGACATGGATTATATGGACACGTTCTCTTCTGTTGCTCGTCACTCTACTCTAGGTATCCTTTTTTCTATTGCTGTGATATGTGACTGGCCTTTGTATCAGTTAGACGTTAAGAATGCTCCGGGGTTTGCTGCTGAGTGGAAGTGTCAGCAGGTTTCAGAAGCTCGCGGATCAGATTAAAAGGCATTGGTTCAAGATGTCAAGCAGATCATTCACTATTTATGCAGAGAACACCCAGAGGTACTGTTGCTATCATTGTTTATGTTGATGATATACTTGTTACATGAGATGATGTGCATGTGATAAATGTTAGAGTATTTAAAGCATGCATCACTTATGTAATAGGTGGGTAAATGGATCCCTCCAGGATCCATTTACCCCACCACTGAGTTTAGTCCCACATCTACCAGTGGTGGGACTTGGAGGCTCTGAGGAGGCTATATAAGGAGCCCTAGACTTCCTGTAACCATAGAGAAAGTCAATAGATAAACACAACCCTTTGAGGCCTTCTCCTGTGGTTTCATCCCGCTCCTCACGAAGCAAGGCCTTAAATGTCGGTTTCGGTCACCATTTCGGTATCGACCAAAATAGAATTTCGATGGAATTTCGGTGGAATTTCGATCGAAATTTCGGTCATTTCAGCCATTTTTTGTACTAGGACCCTCATATTTCGGTCATTTCGGTCGAATTTCGATTTCGACTGGATATCGATATTCGACAGAAATTCGACCAAATTTCGTTGAAATTTGAGGCCATGTCACGAAGTAGGGTTCCACGTAAAATCCCACCATTCCTCGTTGATGTTTATTCTTTTTCCATGTTTCCGCTTCCGCTTCCGATTTTCTAACAATAAAGAAGGCAAAAGAATTTCTGGGTCGTTTGTTTGTTGGTAAGGATCTTAGTACCCTAAGGTATTTCTTAGGGTTAGAGTTTGCTAGGAATGCGCCGGGTCTTGTGTTGACCCAAAGGAAGTATGTTACATGCATGCTTGTTGAGACGTGCATGATTGGGTTTCGACCCTCTACTACTCCTATGGATCCTAACAAGAAGTTATATGATGATGATACACATATGGTTGATAGGAGGAGAAAAATAAATCCTCGTGAATTGAACCCGCTCTGATACGATGTAGAAAATGATAATGCGGAAGCATATCAGAGATAACGAATAAAGAATATTGGAAGAACACCTGGATTTATTTGGAACCCTACTCCATAAGGAGTGGGATGAAACCACGTGAGAATGCCACTAAGGGCCTGTTCTTCTATTCTTTTTCTCGTAACATATCCAATGGGTATGGGGCTCATTATATAGCCCCGCTGACAGACTATAGTCCTATTAATAGTAGATGTGAGGCCAAACATATGGATGTAGTAATTGGACCCTGGAGGGAACCAATTTCCCAATTCTACACACGAGGCATCCTCTAACATGTTACTGTCATGAAGATGTCTAATTTTCCTCTTTGCAACTCCATTCTGCTGAGTATAGGTACCAGAGGTCTCATGAACCACCTCTTTTGTATGGAAAATTCTATCCCTTGCCGAGAAGTATATTCACGAGCATTATCGGGCTTAAAGCACTTGACTGTTCTCTCGTGTTGTATCTCAATCATAATAAAAAAGGTTTTCACAATACTAACAATATCTCCACGGTTAAGAAGCATACAAAGAAATGTACTTCTCGAATAAGCATCAATGTATATAATGAAGTACTTATAACTATTAAGAGGCAACATTAGAGGGACCTTAAAGATGAGAGTGAAGTAACTGGAAATTTTCACTTGTATTGCACTCATAAACCTTTTAAGTTGCACGAGTGTGCTTTACCCTAATACATATATGTCAAACAATGTCCACAATGTCTTTAGTAAACGTTCAAAAAATAAGGGAAATAACTCTTTGATGTATCTGTAAGGAAGAGACCCAATCATTCGTGCTACTGTATGACCTAAATTAATGACGATTGCTTTTTCTTTTCTTGCCGGCATTTGTTAATGCAGCTACAAGCGTAATTGGAAGATGTTACAAGACCTCAGAAACAAGATTAATTCTAATCCCAACTATCTCCAAGTCCTACAACATACATAAATTTTCAATTCTTTGGTTATCTTGTTAAAAGAAGGGAGGTTTAAAGGCATATTTGGAAAATAAAGGTTGTCATGGATCGAATTTTTTTTAAGCAGAGGTACAGTTTCTTTCCTGCCACTGTAAAATGGTATCCATCAGCAAGGGCAACACGGTCCCTGCAAGTGACATAGTTATATGCTCTAAAAAGATTGGGATCATCCATTATATGGTATGTGACACAACTATCAATTATGTACTCCTTATACTCATATAATGACAGTGTTAATTTCTTGAGCAACTACGTGGAGCGTACTGTTGTGGGCTTCATCAGAGTTTTCTTCTTGAGTGCTTATTGTTAGAAAATAGGAAGCAGGAGCGAAAATGATAAACAGAACATAAGAACAGAAAAAGAAACATGGACCACCATGATTTTTTACCTGGAACCCTACTTCCTAAGGAGCGGGATGAAACAACGGGAGAAGCCCTCCAAGGGGCATATGTTTCATTGCTTTTTTCAATGGATACATGAGGTCTGTTGCTCCTTTTATAGCCTCCACAATACCTCCAATTCCCACCACTGGTAGATGCGTGACTAAACATATGGATGGGGTAAATGGATCCTTGAGAGATCCATTTACCCTCCTACACTTGATATGGCGCACAACCAAATACTCCAACACTCCCCCTCAAGCTGGAGCATGCAATGCTCAGCTTGGACAAACAAAAAAAACTCAACTCAAAATACATGACACTACGGACAATATCAACTCAACTCGCACAATTGTCGGTTGCTGTCGAGGACGTTGCTTCTTATGCCGTGCAAGTGAGGAGGACGAACGGGCTGGAGTGTGAGTCAAAATGAGGACTCAGAATTTGACCATCGAGTCTAAAACTGTGCCTGTAGTCTCCTCGTTGGAGAATTGGGTCTATCCCATCTGGCTCTGGGAATGATACTCTACTCTAGAGTACCTATGAGACCACGTGAAAACCCTTGCCCACATGCATAGGGAATTGTCCTATGCTCTGGACTCCCTATGGCTCACATGAAAACTCTGGCCGACACAACAAAAGATGATGGGGACCACGAACAAATGATGATACACATGTGCACATCTGAAAATATTACATATGTGCGTATCTGAACTGGAGACCCGGAATCAATCGTCGAGTCTAAACAACTGCACATCAAACTGTAGACTCGAAATCTGAACGTAGAGTCTGAAACTGCGCGTGGAGAATCATTATCTGCAGAACTGTAGAGTTTGAACAACCGGCTGGTCTGGAACATCATATCTGAATCTGAAGAAGACCTGTGACTCTACACAATACTCCCCCTTTCTCCCATACTTGTTGGAAAATCAACATCGACAAAGTTGGGAGAAGACAAGATAATACATAAATATGGGGAGAAAATAAAACAAATAAGCTGATCATTCATTTTTCTTTTTTTTCTCGGCTTTTTTTGCAATTTTTTTCCTTCTCTTTTTTTTCCGGCTATATCTAAACCTTTTTTTAATAGCCGTCGCATATATATTTTTTTGAAAACCTTTTTTTGCATATTTATTTATTTTTGCAATTTACGTACGGCTTTTTAATTGTACGTGCCTTTTTCTCGAAAACAAATCCCCAGTTTTTTTAACAAATCATCCCCTCCCCGCTTTTTTTTTTAAATTCAGGCTCAATTGAATCTCCTTTTTTTTTAATCTTTCGATCCCAATTTTGGGTCCATCTGCCTGCCTCTCTCTATTTTTTTAAAATGGCCCCTCAATTTTCTGGATCTTTTCCTATAGGCAAAGTCCTCTTGGACTTTTCAATAATTTTTTTTAATAAATGGCTGCTCGCTACCCTTTAGTGTTGCCAGGAACCCTTCTAAGGAACATCCCTCTTCCCGACGTGGGTCTTCTTTCATGCCGCCGCCTCCCTCGGGGTGGGTCTCCGACTTCTTTGCGTGCCGCCGGGGAGTTCTCGCCACCGAAGGAGTGCAACAACTGGGAGTGCTGCCGCCCTGGAGGGTGCAGTGCGAGGGAGGAGATGCCGCGACAAGGTGTAGCGCTAGGGGGAGGTGCGCTGGGGGGTGCGCTCGTCGAGTCTGAAGAGCCTCGCCTAGAGGTTTGCAGGAGGGCCAATGCCGGGAATCACATGTGCGGCGAGAAACTAATACAGTTGCCCGACGTGAGTTGTCCATCTCTGACGTAAGCAAGGATGTCGACCTACGATTCGGGGAGATGCTGCCTGCGCCTGGAGTTTTTGTGGGGTTTGGATTTGGGTCTTTTGCTGCTGCTTGGGGTCTTCACATGCCGTCTAGATCTGGAGGTCGAGCGCGGTACTTTCGATTGCAGCCACCGGTACTTCGAAGAGGAGGAGCGCGCGGGAGGTCGTGCGGCTTGGGATGCTGCTCACCATGATGCTGTCGACTGATGTTGGAGAAGAGATACGCTGGAGCGCCAGTCTCCATGAGGCAGAGATTTTCCAGAACGTCGATCAAGGGTTCCGGGAACTGGAACTCGAAATCAGGACAAAAAATGCCGAAGATCTTCAGGGCTTGAAAGATGAGGCGTTTGATCTTCACGAACTCCAGATCTAGGGTTTCAGAAAACCCTAGAAATCTTGAATAAATCTCTCATGAATAATAATCTTCAACATCAATATTGAATCTCGAAAGAACAAAAATAAAGATCTTGAAGTCCTCGAGAATCGAAGCTCAAATTGCATAAAGAACAAATCTCCAAGAATCGAACCAGTTCTGATACCATGTTAGAAAATAGGAAGCGGAAGCAAAAATGATAAACAGAGCATAAGAACAGAAAATGAAACATGGAGCACCATGATTTTTACGTGGAACCCTACTCCCTATGAGGCGGGATGAAACCACAGGAGAAGCCCTCAACGAGACATATGTTTCATTGCTTTTTATCAGTGGATACAGGAGGTCTGGGGCTCCTTATATAGCTCCACAGAACCTCCAAGTCCCCCCACCGGTAGATGTGGGACTAAACATATGGATGGGGGTAAATTTATCCTGGAAAGATCCATTTACCCTCCTACACCTCATATGGAGCACAACCAAATACTCCAACACTTATCATGTCAAGATACGCCTAAAGTTCTAAATCTGGTCAAAAGTGATTTTCTTCCTCTGTCGCACTAACCTGTTCAAAACATTGCCAGCATTCTTGCTCATGTGATAATATCGTCTTTTGACATTTTTATTTCTGGATGGATATCCCCACGGAAATCGACTGAATGTTTTCACGTCTTGCAGTGGCTGCATTTCTTTTTCAGCTTCATTATGTTATTCCTTCGATAAACGAGAGCATATCGCTCAGTGTTCTTAACTTCGATAGAAGGATTATTCATCACTAATCTAGTGATACATATCCTGAATGCTTGGAATAGGTGCACAAATCAGTATATGATTTTTGACTTCTCAAAATCATACGTTAAACCACCCAGGATGATGAATGTTCGATTCTTCCATTCTCTATCCCAAAGGATATTTTGATCAATGCTGTACTTCCAAGACTCTTCGGAATAGTAATCTAATTCTTCCCATTTTGATTTCATGAACCATAATAAGCCGCTAAAACCCCTCCTTATTGAAGAGTAAATTTCCCAAGTCATCTGGTAAATCTGTAAATCCTTTCTTTGACTATACATGCTCTCAATGACCATCAACATATCTCGAGCAAATGTCTTCCGAAGGATGAGATGCTCTATGTCACTGGAGACAGAGTCCATCTTCCATGTCTTTACTTGGTTGTCTTCATCGGACCACATTTCACACCAAGGGTCCTTGTCGGCAGGCTTGAGATTGCCGCCCAATGATATACCCAATTGACCCACGACCCGCAATCATCTTTTCCACGGGAGCAGACTATATGGGATGGTTACCTTTGTTAGCTTGATGATGGTAATTTGAACATGCTGATTATCCATTTTGACATTTACCCCAACATCCTTTTTGTCCTTAATCATCATAATAACTCATTGAAAAGTATGAAATAAACAAGGAACAATGTGCCAAATCAGAGTGACTACCACAGCAGCCGAAAGAAGTGATGAAGACAAATGAAGTAACCCCTCAGAGCCCATGACCAAAAAATCCAGAGGATATTGTAGCCTTGGAAGGGATGGCAACCAAAAATACCACTGTGCAGCGCAAGGACCATTCTGGGCGGGGAGACGATACCCGTGCACAAAGACTAATCTCTGCAACTATGCACACAAGAGGAGTCACACAAGGACCAAACACTTGCATCCATGCCCAACAGAAGCAAAAAAAAAGAATGCTATGGTTCGGGCAGGAAGAGTTGGGTGCTGAAAGGTATGTACAACAGAAAGAACTTGGGCAAGCATGGACCACATGCCCCCGTTACCTCCAGGCGAGGAGCTGGGGCTCAAACAAAGGTGTTGAGGGTTCCAGGCTTCAATTCAGGGCCTCAACGAGGCTCTGTTACTTTTTGAATCTTGACACCGACAATCATAACAATAACAATTACGAGCACATGAAGGTTTGTTTGAAAACCCTTTTTGCTCAAGGGAAAACAATAGGAGAAACTTCTGTCACTGACGGCTGGTGATATTCTTTTCTTGTTTTTATATCTCAAAAAAAGAGAGGGAGAGATACAAATATTCCCACAAGTATGATGGCTCCTCTCCCAAAGACCCATTTACCAAATTAACAATAAACTCTGCTCTGCCAAAACTGAGGGATGCTGGAATGCTACTGAAACTAATCCAGGAAGCTCTGCCAAAGACTCATGGACCTCTTCTCAGCTTCCAGCAGATGGAACACGATTTGCCACCCTCCCATCTTGGATCCCATCTCGAGGTCAGAACTGATGCATCTTCTGCTTTTGTAGTCCGACGACATGACATCGGCCATGGCCGGTGAATACTGGTTCATAAATTGAGGAGGAACATATATATAGTCGCTTCCAATACTCTGAATAACATTAGTGAATGTTACTGATACAAATGGAACTTGAAAGTTGCATTTTCTAATGTTTTAAGTTCCTCCACCTGAAAGGCACACTTCATGTCAAGTATATGCTACGTTGGGCGCATTTCATTTTTTTAACTTAATTTCTGCAATTCTTTCTTACTGATGATATTGAATTCAAACTCAAACTTTCTTTGCTGCTTATTTATCTGTGTTGCTTACTTTTGCATTATATTTCGTGCCTTCAACAATTACATAATCATTCTTATTTCTTATTGCTTAAGTTTGGTGGTGGCAAAGTCTTCTCCCACTATAAGTATGGTTGGCTACATGGATTCTTGCTCAAATCCATGTCGAACGATTCGACTATTTTTTACGCTGGCTGTCGACTACCTAACGCAACCTCCACAAGTGGGGATTTGAACCCTGATCTTTTGGGTGGTAGGTACACTGGACTACCACCAGACCATTTAAGTGGGTGTTACAGCTTAAGTTATATATTTAAATTGTTGGCTAGGATCAGTGTATCTGCCTCTGATCCTATTCTGTGAACTTGATGCTGCGATTGTCTACTTACTGGAATTTTCATCTCTGTAGAAGTGCAGGTTGATATTAGCCTATTGTCTCGTATATCTTTTGCCCTTTATCACATTATTAACATTTGCTTTTAAGTACTTTCTTTAATTCTATCTGGTTTTCTGACCATTTTTAATTGGCAACCAGGTATTGTAATTATTATCCTTTTATTATTGTATATGTCCTCTTTGCTTTATGGGAGGGATTTCAAGTCGATATTTTTTAGTGAGGGTTCTGATATTTTCAGATTTCTTTGCCTGTGGTCTGCAATTTTGCTGTTTACTGGAGTAAAGATTGAGTTTTGGGGCAGTCTGACACTATTTATGAGTATTCTTCTTTGAATTTTTTCATGATGTTATATTGCTAATCATAGCCTTTTGTTGTCGCAGATCTGAACTTGGTCTGGAACCGGGCACAGAACCAACTGCCAGTTATCATGTTGGACAGGTTATTAAGTGCCGTATTCTAAGCTCAATTCCTGCTTCCCGAAGGATCATTGTCAGCTTCATTTTGTCCTCAAAGAGGTTATAGCAATTTCTTTGTTTAATTTCACTCTATAAAGGGGAGCATGATATACTGTGTACCTGTACAGCGGACAAAATGTTCCTGTTAGGTGTATGATATTATGTTATAAGCTTATGGAATACATGATGGGATTGTATGTAGCTTTTTTCCCCCTTTTTGCCAATCCTATTACGTACTTAGTATGGAATAAAGAGGAATACAACAAAGTTGTTTTTGGTAGCATAAATGACGAGGGTAGAAACTTCCCGCTTGTGCCACCTTAATGTGCATGCAATACAAAGTTATTTTGAGTTATGCATGTGCCTGACTCTGCCACGCTATTTTGAGTTATCTTGGTGTCTCGGTATTGTGGAATACTTCGTTATGAGGTGCCCTCGGTTTCTAATGGTTTAATTTGACTTTCTTGATTTTGAACCGTGTTGGTGGAAATGAGTAAAACTGTTTATTCCATAGAAGCCTAGGCTCCCTTATATAGAGAGAACCCATGGGTAAATTACACAAGAGTCCAGAAGAAAAATAGAAAATATGAAACGGTACATAATAACGTAACATAACATAACATAAATCTCTACACTCCCCCTCAAGATGGAGGATAGATGTCAATCGCCCTCAGCTTGGAAGAACATCTCTGAAAGGGTCCTCTGAGCAATGGCTTGATAAATATGTCGGCAATCTGATCCTCTGAACTAACATGTGAAGTAGAAATCAAGCCCTTCTGGATCATATCTCTAGTGTAGTGGCAGTCTACTTTGATATGCTTTGTTCTTTCGTGAAATGCTGGATTGTTGGCACTAAACAAAGCTGCTTGATTATCACACTGTAGCTGCATGGGTAAATGTACATTTATATGTAAGTATTCTAATACGGCTCGAACCCACATCATCTCTGTGCTCTCTTGCGCCATGGCCCTATATTCAGATTCAGTGCTAGACCTTGCTACAACAGTTTGTTTCTTGCTTTTCCTAGAAACCAGAGAGCTCCCCACAAAAATGGCAAAGCCTGAAGTAGACTTACGATCCTTGGGACATCCTGCATAATCTGCGTCTGCACAAGCTGAAATAGATAAATCTGTGTTCTTTCTAAACAACAACCCTGAGCCTGGAGAAGACTTTAGATACGCAGTATCATGTATATGACATCCATATGAACTTGTCTTGGTTGCTCCATAAGTTGACATACCCGACTTACTGCAAAAGCAATATCGGGTCGAGTTATAGTGATATAAAGAAGCTTACCCACCATCTCTATCTTCTCCTGTCCACTTCTTCGGTATCATTGTCACACAGTTTCATACTTGGATCCATAGGAGTGCTAGATGGTCTACATCCAACCATGCCTGTTTCAACCAGAAGATCTGTAATATATTTCCTTTGGGTCATCACCAGACCCTGTGCATTCCTGACAAATTCCAACCCCTGAAAATATCTTAGGGTACCAAGATCATTCGTTGATGGCCCACGAATGCTTTTGCCATCTCTACTCCCTGAACGTCATCTCTTGTAACCAGAATATCATCAACATGTACCATGATGACAACCGTACCTCTAGAAGTCTTCTGAATGAACAACGAGTGATCCGCGTTTGATTTTTTGAATCCCCGTCGTTCAATTAGTTGGGAAAGCTTCTGGAACCACGCCTTTGGACTCTGTTTAAGGTCATATATCGCTTTGTGAAGTCTACACACCATATGATTCTCCCCCTCAGCAGTGAACCCCGGTGGCTGCTGCATGTAGACTTCCTCCTGCAGATCTCCATACGAGAATGCGTTTTTGACATCAAGTTGAAATATGGACCAGTCATGTACCACAACAACCGATAGAAGAATGCGAAGAGTAGAGCACCGAGCCACTGGAGAGAATGTATCCAAATAGTCCACACCATAGGTTTGCGTGAAACCTCTCGCAACAAGTCTTGCCTTGTACCGATCAAGACTGCCATCTGCATGGTATTTAACTGTGAACACCCATTTGCAGTTAACAATAGATGCGCCAGATGGAGCGGTAACCATGCTCCATGTACCACGGGACTGTAAATCATGCATTTATTCTTCCATAGCCAATCTCCAGCAGTTAATTTTCATAGCCTCTTGATAAGTCCGTGGTATCTCCACGGAAGACAAAGCCGCATCAAACCTCTGAAAGTCACTTGTGAGACGGTGAAAGGAAACCTGGGAAGCAAATGGATAAGACGCGCAAGTTCGTTTCTGCTTCCGAATAGCAATAGGGACATCAAGGTCACCATCCACTGTACTCGATGGTGCATCCTCCTCCTGCAACGAAGAATCCTGCACATGCACATTATCTGACCCATCATTAGTAATAACATCTGCACATACCTGAGGCATGATGGATGCTTGACGTGTAGTCTGAGCAGGACCCAAGGTTCGAAATTTCGATTTCGATATCGTTTCGGTAAGGTCCAATACCGAAATTTCGCCGAAATTTCGGGAAATTTCGACGATTTCGGTGGAAACGTCGAAAAAGGCTTAAAAACCCGATTTTTTTTTTTCCAATTTTATTGAAAATTTCGACATTCCAAGTTATTAGAACAGTAAATAACATACAAATACACATTTATTTCACACAAATTGGTCATCTATACCCTATATATAGACATATCGGTCATATCGGCCATATCGGTCATATCGGTGGACATATTGTTGGAACCCAAGCAACATGTCTCGATCGATATGGGGTCGAAATGACCCATATTTTATCCATATCATTGCAATTGAGGATCTCCACCCCTTTATTACAACCTATCTCGACCGAAATCTCATAAGACAGTTAATATATAAAAGTTGAAACCATGGTTGTAAGTTGTAACATTGTTAATACATAATAAACAAGAGTAATAGTCTAGTCTTACAAGTACAATACAACTTACAACAAGTTAAAATTATTAAGAACATGCATATTTCTGATAAATGCAATAAAAGAGAGTAAAGATTAAAATATAGTACCTGCCCTGGTGACATGTTTTGGTCAGAACCAGGAGTTTCGTGGTGGATCTGAATGCCCCCCCTTCCTTGCTGTCTCTCATAGCGCATCGCAGATTCTATAAACTCGCAGTAGTTCTCCCATGTCATGTACGAGTACATGGCCTTGTAATCCATGACATACTGCATGTACTGGTGGTCATCGATGCCTATGAGCATCCCGAGTCGAGGATAAGCAGCACTGGATCCGGTATCACGAGTGGCACGACGAGGCTGCTGCGAACTACTGCCCTGAGATCCTCGGGACGACGACGACGGAGTAGGAGAAGATCATTGCGGAGGCGGAGGAGGAACTGCCGTGTAGTAGTCAGGAAAGAAACCGTAGCTGTCACCCCCAAAGAAACTGCCCTGGCTCTGCTCAGGTTGGCTACTTTGGTAGTTGTCTCCGCTACTGTATCCCCCATATCCACTGTAACCATATGAATATGCTGGTGGTGCGTACTGAGGAGGAGGAGGAGGAGGTCCTGGAGGAGGAGCTTGAAAGTATTCCGGGAAGACGCCAAATGATCTCTCATCGTGCGACGATCCATATCCGCCTAAAGGACTTTGTGCTCCTCCGCGATATGGGCTGTCGATATCCATGAAGCTCAAAGAACCTACAGATGATGTCAAATCTTCCATGTAGCTGTCGGTGGGACGCTGGCCTCGACCGTACTCGTAATCCGTAGGCCCTGAACTCGGACTTGGAACAAATTGTCCGTGTGTGTTCCGTTGTCTCTCTATATACTCACGTCCTGCTTGTAGGCCTTCCTCAAGTCTGGTAGCTTGTGACCCACGACCACTCCTTCCTGACCCACCTGAGTTTGACTCTCCACCACCACCAGGTCCAGCACGACCAACATCGTCATCATCATCATCTCCACTGTCATCCTTTGATTGTGACTTGGATTTGGAGCTACTGGAGAGAATTTCATCAACAGCTGCATCAATCTCGCCCTCCAACCCTCCAACAGGGTCTGTAATCCGCCCGGATCTGGCCAAAAAGTCACCAACGTCTGCTCCCATTTGTTGGCTGATGTTCTCATTCGGTCTTCCACCTGGCAGATCGACAACTGGGGCACCATTGGAATCCATCCACCTCTGGAGAACGTCCTCATCAGCATCGTCATCGTGCATTTTGAAAATGTATGCAAGGTCAATAGGGTCCGTATAGTCATCTTTGTCATGTCCCTCCGTTGCATGCTTCAATTTCAGCCTCAAGTTGTAATGCACGAAGACAAGGTCATTGAGCTTCTTTTCTCCCAACCTGTTCCTTCTCTTCGAATGTATCAAATTGAACGTGCTCCAGTTCCTCTCACAACCGCCAGCAGATGCGGTTTGAGACAACACTTTCACTGCCACACTTCGAAGGTTGGGAGCTTCCATCCCGTATAACATCCACCATTCGGCTGCAAAAAAAGGAAAAGACAGAAATCATAAGTACAAATAAATGTACACAAAATCAAAGTAACCCAAATATCTTGCCTCCATCCCTACCAGGAAGAGTATTGCCACGACCGTTGACCGCAGTAATCCGACCAAAGGAACCCAATGCATCTCGGTAATACTTAACCTTCACAACGCACAAATAGGTTCAACCCAAATATCTTGTGACTCAAAAGTCAAAATATAGGTAGAAATTGAGGATATTAGTACCTCATTCATGCACATGCTCTGCAACTTCTCGTCCTTGACGAGCTTTTCCACCACAATCTGTACGGCTGAGAGAAGGTCACCATTTGTACCAAGTCCATTCTTGTAGTGGTACTTAGGATTGAAGTAATAAGCTGCACAGAAATTCACGAACAAGCTCATTTATGATGTCCAACTATAAAAATTTAAATGATTGAAAAAAAACCTTTTTTACATAATACATACCGGCCTTGTGAAGAGGATGCGAGAGCATCTTAGACCATCACTCGTCTATGATGTCCAACCATGCTTTTGATCCCTTCCCAACCGCTTCTCGGACCTTCTCTCTCATGCAGCGCATTGCCTCGTAGATGACTCCCATGGTGGGCTTCTTGTCGCCATCCACGATCCGCAATGCAGATACCACTGGATCCATGATCCTCATGACCCGAGTCACGTCATCCCAAAAGGAGATATCATTGATCAATATCTCCACCTTCCGTCCTCCTTCAGTCCGAGCTTCAGGTATCTCGAACCACTCACCCTGGCAACACATGGTTTTCAAACCCGTCTTATGTTGCTTGAGGCTTTGCAACGCTATAAAATTGGTTGCAAAGCGTGTGATGCCAGGCCTCACCAACTCCCCATTGCACATCCGCCTCATTAGTGCCAACACTTTGCTGTGGTTGTATATGAATGTGGTGATCGTTCGTGCTTTCTCCACCACCCTTGAGACGAGCTTCCTCTTGCGGAAATCCTTAAGGATCAAGTCAATGCAATGCGCAGCACACGGTGTCCAGAAAATTCCGTAGCTGCTGGACTTCATAATTGTTTCACCAGCCTTTTTGAAGTTGCTGCCGTTATCTGTCACAATTTGCACAATGTGCTCTTTCCCAACCTCCTTTATAACGTCCTTCATCAACTTCAGAAGGTACATGTGGTCCTTCACATGCTCAGATGCATCAACAGATTTCAAGAAAATTGTCTTCCCATCGCAGTAAACAAGGAAGTTGATGATCTGCTTCCTTGTGTAGCTCGTCCACCCATCGCACATCAATGTCACGCCATACTCTGGCCATCTCCTCCTCAACTCGGCGATGTACTCATTCATCTCCTCTTTCTCCATCCCAAGATATTTGTTCATGATCTCGTAGGATGTAGGAGCCTTCACTCCCGTTCCCGCTGCAGCGATCTCATCAACGGCATGCTGTAGGAATGGCCCGCTTGCAATGTTGGCAGGAATGCTCTCCCCAAAGAAGAGCTTGCTGATGGCTTTTCCTACCCTTTCTCGTGCATTGGTGAACATTCCCTTCACTGTTTTCTGCCTCGGATCCTTGCTTGCCTTGTATTGTATGGATCCGCTCCTCGTTAAGAAGGGCTCAATTCCCTTCCCCTTGTGTTTCTTAGTGGGTGGTGGTACTGGTGCGCCTCCAGAACCACTCCCACTCCCACCTGCACCATAGAAGCCGCCCCGTGCACCACCAAGTTCTCTCCTCTCGAACTCGCTCCTCAATGATTCTTGTGTAGCCCTTCTGTATGCCCTCCTCTCTGATGCAGTCTGAATGTCGGCGGGGTACACAAAATCATCGTCATCTGAATCAGAAAGGACGTTGAATTCTTTCTCGAACATGAACTCCTTCATTTGTTCTTCCCTTCTTACTCTCTCCGTCTCCTTTTCCTTCTTTCCGTCCAAGCTCGCCTTGACCTTGTCCCTCACATCTTTGGGACAACGTGTGCACTTGGCAACATTCTTGTTGTTGCCAACAAGATGTTGCTTCATCCTTGTGATCCCGCCTCCTCCCAACTTCTTCCCACAGAAATTGAATTGCGGCTTCGCCTTATTTCCATCAGGAGCGGACGCATACTTCCACCCAATGTCCCCACTGAATTCTTCCCTCTGATCATCAGAACTATCAGATCCAGAACCGGAAGCAGAATGTGCCATGGTGAATATCCAAACGAAGAACCGGAACCGAAACCAGAAGGTCGCAGAATGTGCCATGTATGAACGTCGAAATCTGCGAGGAAAATCAAGAACAAACATTAAGTTGGCATTACAATGCAACTACTTATGAATATGCAAAATATTTTATTTTTTAATTTCGGAATTATTATATATTTAATTTTTCCAACACCTACTTTTCTTATTTACAGAAAAAAACCTTGGATCTATACATTAGGATCTTAGATCTACAAATTAGGGGACCAATTTCATGAAAGACTACATTATTGACACAAAATATGAACAAAAACGTAAATATTTAACAAATCATTTTCGGATTTTATATATTTTTAATTTTTATTAATCCAAAACAATTTCCAGACTATGATTTATACTTCCAAAACACAAGATCCGAATATATAACACCACAACTCATTATTGTTCCACATTAAACTTCAAAACCCCCAATTTCTTCTAACATAGATCCAAGAAAATAAGCTCCAACAATGTTTTAGTTCATGTTAACTTCAGATCTGTGATACAATGATCATAGTTAGCACTATTGTGCAAAAAAAACACAAAAGCCCCAAATTTCTACTCCAAATTTATACCTATTTTGGGGGAAATCTCTCAAATTAAACACCATGCCTAGCTATATCAACAACCATTTAGTGAAAACCCTAAAAAAATTACTGAATTTGAAGAAGATTTATCATAAATTGGCTTACCTCAAGGGATGAAGGTCTTGGAGGTCTTGGAGGAAGAAGAGAAGAGCCACTGCCCGAAGTCGGTCGAAATGGGGACATTTCGACCGAAATTTTGCTATATTTCGAAAGTGGCCAGATTTTCCTATTCAAAGATTCCTAATGTCGGGCGAGATATCGAGATGGACCGAGATATCGGCGATATCTCGCGATATTTCGACCGAAACCGGGGATCTCGATATACAGTATGATATCGATACCCGATACCCATCGAAACCGAAATTTCGTCGAAATTTCGGCGAAATTTCGCGAGATTTCAGTCCATGGCAGGACCTGACCGACGTGTATAGAATTTAGGTAATAGTGGGATAGGTGGTTGTGGAGGTGGTGATGGTGGTGGTGGCGTTACAACTGGAACTGGATTGGACGCAGGTGGACTTAGACTAGAAGGAAGAGGAACATAGACATCATCATTAGATGTGGAAGGGACCAACCTGTCACCTGCAGGGGAGAAGTACATAACGGACTCAAAAAATGTAATGTCAGCACTGACAAACTATTTCTTGTTATGGGGTCATAACAACGATAACCCTTCTGAGTTCGAGAGTAACGTACAAAGATACACTTGACGGCTCTAGAAGAGAGTTTGTCTAGTCCAGGAGACCAAGGCCCTAAATGTCGATTTCGGTCACCATTTCGGTATCAACCAAAACAGAATTTTGATTGAATTTCGGTGGAATTTCGACCGAAATTTTGGTCATTTCAGTCATTTTTTGTACTAGGACCCCCATATTTCGGTCATTTTGGTCGAATTTCGATTTCGACTGGATATCGATATTCGACAGAAATTCGATCGAATTTTGCTGAAATTTGAGGCCATGCAGGAGACAAGTGGTGAACAAAAGCAACAATACCAAGACACGAGGAGTAAGTGAAAATAATTCCTTGTCAGGAAAAATAACGGAAAGATGAATTTTCTCACCAAGGACAGAGGACGGCATGCGATTAACCAGGTAGCAAGCTGTAAGTATAGCATCCCCCAAAAGGTGATTGGCGCACAACTTTGGATTAGTAGGGTTCGAGTGATATCAAGAAGGTGACGATGTTTTCTCTCTGCCACTCCATTCTGTTGAGATGTTCAAGCACATGTAGTTTGGTGAATAATACCTTTGGACGAAAGAAACTGGGAGAGAGAACGAGTGCAGAATTCCAATGCATTATCCGTACGAACATATTTGACAGTAGTAGAAAAAACATTCTACACTTCACTGATAAGATTTTTAATAACATCCCCTGCTTCAGATTTATTCTTTAAAAGAAACACCCAAGATACACGAGAAAAGTCATCAACTACAACTAGATAGTGCTTGTGTCCCTGATGATCAGGTACACGACTCAGACCCCAAATATCAATATGAAACAACTCAAATGGGGAGCTACTGCTCCGACTCTGACGACTAGGGAAGCTAGAACGATGGTGCTTTCCTAACTGACTGGCTTCACAACGAAACGACGAACTCGGAGAGTTCTAAGGCAAGAGATGACACATTTTCTGGAGCGGGAGATGACCAAAGCAAAGATGTCAGGTGTATGGAGAGACTGATTCGGCTGAATGGGAAGAGACGCCAGCATATGAATTTCGGATCAGACGACAGAGACCATTATACTCAGAGCACAACCAATCACCTTGACCGTTAGTATGTCCTGAAAAATGAGAGACGATGGGTCAAATATAGCGCGACAGTGCAAATCCTTCTTAATCTGACTAATGGATAATAAATTCATGGAAAACTCAGGAGCATGTAGAACATTCTGTAAATGCATAGAAAGTGACAAGGTGATCTTCCCCTATCCAACGATGGGGGAATGAGTCTCATCAGTTATGAGCACTAAGCGTCCAGGTGGGATGTCCCTGTATGACTCAAGTTTATATCTGTCACGGCAGAGGTGATGGGTGGCGCCAGAATCCATAATCCAATCCGAGAGATCATGGCATGATGTAAAGGCGGTAGCACTACCTGAGGTACTGGCAGCGGTAGAAGTACTGGCAGATGTTGAAGCGGCAACATCTGAAGATCCACCTGGAGAATCAGTAGATGATTGAGGCATAATATCATGCAGACGTGCCACAAGCTCTTCGAACCGGTGATCTGGAGTGGATGCCGACTGAGATGTAATATGCTCGGCTACACGCGCCGATGCTGGAAACCCATGCTTAGAATAGCGTGTATCCTCTGAGTGACCCGTGCGATGACAGAAAGAACACGGCTGGCGAAAACGAGCTCCTCAGTCACGAGGTCCACGTCCACGAAAGGAAGACTGACCACCTTTCCCTCGCGATACCGCAATTGTCGAAGGGGGTGGAGTAGATGTGCTGGAAGAAACATAGATGAGACTGAGGCTCCGGTAAACTTCCTCCATAGGAGGAATAGTAGCATTGGCAAGTATCTGAGAGCGGGCTGCCTCATACTCAGGATCAAGTGCTGCTAGTAGTACACCCACCATGGTAGCATTCCGGAAGGTCTTCTGCTGCTCTGGAATCGCCGTGAGTGGTATAGTGCTATATAGTTTCTCAAACATCCCCCGCAGGGACATGTACAAAGAGTGAAGCGGTCGCCCATTCCGCTTCATTGTAAAAATATCACGCTGGAGCTGTAACATCTTGGTCTCGTTCCACACCTGTGAATATGTGCCAGCCAGAATATCCTACATCGCCTTGGCGGTGGGCTGATGGAGGACATCATTGGCAATCTCCATCGACAGTGTTCCTGATAGTCAAACCTTGTCATAAGAATCATCAGCTTCTCAGGAGGCATAGATCCCAGTCTTCTCTGCCGGCTCATCCTCGGTAACTATATACTTTTTACCGTTCGACTTCATGAGACTCATGAACTGCATCGTCCAGAGCTCATAGTTCGTCCCATCCATCTTGACTATCGACGCTGGAACTTTGAATGTGCCTATGGAGGGCATATCGACTTTACTTTCTGACATCTTGCCGGAGACTAAAACTAGGGATTATAGACAAGAAACCGGTGTCTACATAAACTCGATAAGATTTGAGTGCATATGTAGACTTTTATGCACTCAAATCCATAACTTGATAGTAGCCGACTGCGCGCGGGGAGAGACGGTGCTGAACGTTACCGCGCGGGACTGGTAGGGGCCGGCGGAAGGGAGGAGCGAGACTAGAGGGGCTGGGGGGGCCGGGGGGGCTGGAGGGGTGGCGGGGAAGCGGGACGGCTGGAGAGGCGGCATGGAAGAGGGTCGTCTGGAGGGGCGGCGGGTTGAGTGGGCAGCACCGCCGAGAGAGAGAGAGAGGGGTGGGGGGGGGGATGAGGGTTAGGGTTAGGGTTTTGGCTCTGATACCATGTTGGTGGAAGTGAGTAAAACTGTTTATTCCATAGAACCCTAGGCTCCCTTATATAGAGAGAACCCATGGGTAAGTTACATAAGAGTACAGTAGAAAAATAGAAAATAAGAAACGGTACATAATAACGTAACGTAACATAACACAACATAAATTTCTACAAACCATGTGATTTGTTATGCTGTCTCACAGGCTTATAATGTTTTCTTCTGAAGTCTACAGCCTTTTCCATGTGGTTGGACGATCTGACTCTGATGTGGTATTTGCTTGTAAATCCCACGTGCGGGCTTCCTCACTTTAGTATAGCTGTGTCATAGACTCATAGTCTCCCATGCTAAGTATTGCTGTCTTAAGCTTTATTAGGACTATCCACTGTACTGATTTTCTTAGGTGTTACTTTGAGTCTCAGTGTTTATAAAACTTCACAGATCCAAGATTTATAAGTAGTCATTAGATTATGACCCCACCCCCCATTTCTAACCTACACATGGCAAGCAGAAGGAAGCTGTAATGATTATGACAATAAATTGGATGAGTTATCATTTTGCTTGCTCAATTCTATGCATTATTCTTCACCTCTTCCTCACCTCCAATGGAGATGACATTGTATGGTTGTTCATGATTATTGAACGAAGACTCGTCCTGCTTGAAGTGGAACTCATTACATTCTTGGGGATCCTCGTGCTTGTTTCCATGGTATGAAATAGTAGGTGGGTGCCTTGGCTAGAATTTGCGTGGCATTCACATCGGAGGTCTGAGGTGGTGAGGCTCTGACTTTGGCCCCAGTTTCTTCTGCTTTGAATCAAATTTCTCCCAATCCCCGCTTCTAAAGGAGATCATCTCCACTTTTTGGCATATCTCCTCTTTTATAGCAACTTTTTTCAACGTCAAAACCACAATAAAGAATTTTGATGCCTCTTCCTGTCATGGAGTTATTACCATCCTGTAACTGATGTTCAAATACTTTCCATCTGAGTTTTGCTGTTGAGTTTGCTGAATTTGAATCACTTCCATCATTTCGTGGAAGAACTTCATTTCTCCTTATAATCGCTGCTGTCTCTTCTCCTTGGATCATATCCATCAGTCATTACCCTTTGTGTTACCATCGATTGTTGGACAGTAGCATCAAGAATGTTGCTAATTTCATTTTCATTCAGCATCTTCTTGGCAACTTCATAAAGAGTGTCATTCACTACTTCTATAGATAACATATCTGCAACATTCTCTGCTTGGAGACCCTCCCAAGTGTCTCCATTTTGCTATAACTTCAAGATTCTTTTCAATTAAATACCCAAATGTACCTTCATCAACTTCTTCTTTCCTTTCTTGAGTGGAGTCCAAATCTACTCCATCTTTCCTCGTAAAATTCCATTTCTACTTGTTGTTATCCTTTTTGTTTCATCTATCCTCAACACGTTAAAGAGTGTGATGTTCCCTTCTAATTGTGTTTACATCCTAAAAACATGCTCTAACACACACAAATCCGAGCAATACTTTTTCTCGTATAAAAAATTCTCTAATTAGCCTTAGTTGCCACTATAATCTTTTAATTAGTTTTAATGCATGATGATTTTTTTACACAAAAAGGGGACCATAAAATGGTGTCCGCACCATGAATTTTTTTTTTATAATAAAGGAGTCAGGGATACTTTAAAACGATTTGGGCTTGAGGAGAGTTGTAGTGTAGAGAAGCACATTCTACAAGTAGTAGCGATCTGCACGGAAAATTGCATCATTTTGAGCAAATTCAAATATCCCAAATCAAGGTTACGGGAAGTGTCGGGGTGGGGAGGGGAGCTTGAGGAGTTGACTCCCAGAAGTTCTCCATGCTTTGGGTGTCCAAACATGTCACGTGTAACGTTATCTACAGATTTTCAGCTTGTCACTACCTACGAGTTTATGGTCGACTGACTCTACTTCTTCACCACATGTGGGACATTTATCGTCATCCGTCGAGCAGATGCTCACTTAATGCTCCAATACCAGTCTCGTGCATCTTAGGGGCCACGAAAAAACCCTTCACTTGAAAGAGAACACACATATCCTAAATAACTTTGTGATCACATGCTATATCTCCAAGCATGGGAGGTGGGAGCAACCGGTGATCTCGACCACCATAAGTATCTTATGAAGTAGACAAAACGTCCATCAACTCCAAGAAGTTTTGGAATCGCTGCATAGAAAAATGACTTAAAAGTAGGATTCTAAGTCTTATCTACATATGCCTCAGAAACCAACGTGTCACTGTCTGTAGCCAGGGAGAAACACCGTGGAAATCTCACCTCCAAAGACTCCTCACTATTCCAATGATGGAAAGACATAGGTAGTTGTTGCAAAACGGAGCAAATGTATACGATAGATGCATAGGACGAGGCACTAGAGCACGTCAGACGTCGACCCCCATAAATGGTACGGACCAATCTACATCAGAGATCCTCAATCTACATCAGAGATCCTCACTTCCTCCATAAATTCTCTTGACTCATTTCAATAAAAGCGCACAATTCATGGTTTCCAACCTAGGAATTGTATGACACCTATCTCTCGAAGTGGTCTAAATTCTAGTCCACCAGATGAACCCCTCTAGTGCTTTGCGAGACAGACCATGCAAAGAATATCCTCATAATCATCTCCAACCGACGATGGATTATCTTTGGTAGAAGTATGGATTCCATAAAGAATATCAAAATAGCCATAAGGACTATCTTATCCAGGAATATGCTCCCCCTCGAGATAAACACAAAGCCTTTCACCAGACAACTTCCTCTGCATTTTCACAGTAACTGGTAACCAATCTGCTAGGGGAGTCTACCTTTGCTCAACTGGTGTTCACACACTATAATGGCATAATACTCATGGATGTACCCAAAGGCACATCACATTCCAACACCTCTGTTTTTGTCGTCCCAAAAGGATCAAAGTCGTACTTCTCTCTGTTAATCTTCAGACCAAAGAATTTAACATGTCATCTGCATACTAAATGATGGGGATTGTAGTATCTCGGACCCTATAGCCTATTGAGAGACCCGGACCGATCACATGTTCTACCATACGAGAGTCAACATATGCGGTCAGAAAAAACAGGAGAGGTGCCAGCGAGCATCCTTGCCGAACTCCTTGTTGTGGCTTAATGAAACCACCCTCAAGTCTCCCATTCACCACTGAGTATGAGGTCGACGTGACTCAACTCTTCATCCAAGAGATCCACAAATCCGAGAAGCCACGTCTAATCAGAGCTGATCATAAGAAACACCAGTCGGCACTATTATATGCTTTGGACAAACCAGAGTAACCCACCAATTTGCCTCCTCTAATCGACAAGAATCTTTGTGGCTATATGCTATTTCTAATATGTTTTCCTGGGATAAAGGTTGATTGCATCAGTGATATAATGTCATCTAAACACACCCTGCATCTATTTGCAAGGACCATATCCACCGGCAAATAAGTGGCATTGGACAGAGTGATGGGGTGGAAATCCTCTACCATTATTTGCAACTCATTCTTAGGGAAGAGTAGCAAAACCTGCATTTCCCTGGGTTAATTCTTTCGCTAGATCTACAAGATTATCTACAACATCCCAGATTTTCCCATAAAAGAACATAGGTACCCTTATGCATTCAAGGCAAATAACACAACTCTAACCTCCTTACACTCAAAATTCCATGCTAGGATTAAACTATGACTCTTAGAAATCCTAGAAGCCCTCGTCCCAACCATTTCCATCTTTTACCGGTCATTTACGTGGAGGCCTTGTGGAAGTAAGATGCAATAGCCTGACCTATGCCTTGATCTAGGGGTCTATGCGGATCGGATTGGTTCATATATTTGCTTAATCCGTGTCCTATCCAATCTTAACGGATTTTTATTTTTTGAATCCGATCCAAACCATAAAATACTTCAATCTATCGGATCCAATCCACTAATTACAGATTGAATCGGATTTTTGCACTTGTATTTTTCTGCTTAATAGTCTACTCTATTGTGTATGTATTTTATAGCACACCAATCGTTGATTGACATTTGAATAATGTCTTAGAAATGGATAATGTGGATAGATGTAAAAGAGAATACATAATCAAAAGAAAGTTGAAACATCCCATTAAGCCACTATAAACTTTGAAGAACACAATCAAATTAAAGGATTCTATTGAATTCGTAATTTAAGTTTTTTTTAAATGATGCATTAGTTTGTTTTTTTACAATTAATTTCCAAAAAAATAATTAAATAAGAATAATAGAAGTTGCCAATTAAAAATACAAAGACATGTTAAATAAGTAAAAAATGTAATTTCTGTAGTTGGATATTCATGAAGTTCATAATTAATTTAGAGTGTTAAGCTATGCCAATGCCCAACCACTTTCAAAAACGTCCTTCAATCTCAATAATATATCATTACAAATAACAATCACATAACACTCATACTCTATTGAATATCCAATACGAAACTAACTTAAATATAGCTCACAAGTTGAGCAACATGCCTCTCATTTACAATGGACTTGAAATGAAATTTATTTATAAGATTATACCTATAATAAAAATATACAAATTTTATTAAAGTATGAATCAAAATCGTATATCAATCTGAAAATGAAAGGTATTGAAGTATTAATTTTTTGTTGTTAGATGGGTGTGGTACATTTGATCATGTAATTGATCAAGTTTCATCCATACAGTAAGGTTGCAAGTTAGAGCAGGTAAAAGATAAGAAGCAAAGTGGTCAAGAACAACTAACAAAGGTATTGGGAAACTATTACAAACCTATTTTCTTTTAACGAAGATCAGAAGGGTAGCGACATGCTGATGTAAAATGGTATCACATGAGAGGGGGATGACGTTGTATGTGACATGCAATGACATCACGAGGAAGGGGGCGATGGGTTGTGCTTGAGGGGAATAACATTGTACAAGAGAGGGCAACATCGAAATGGACTGAGAAGGAAGTGGGAAGAATATTGGTAGTCAAGAGTGAAATGCGAGAAAGAGAGAGAGAGAACTAGGAGGCGAGCAGCCAAACAATGTTTACAATTCTACAAGTTATATTCATACTTTATTTTTTTGGGGATTTAACATTTGACTTTCAAGAGAGGAGAGCGGTGGTAGGACTCGTTTCCAAGATTGATACGAGAAAAAATGAGATGAATGACATTGATTATGCTCATACAAGGAATTCAAAATGGGTGCACATAGATATTATATACGTATGTATGTTGGTAAGTTTGGTTGTATGTATGTATTTGTGTATATATATGTATGTATATATGGGTGTGTATATTAACATATTAACATGTTGGATTTTAGTAAAGATCCGATCCATACTTTAACGGATTTGAAAAATCACTATCTGATCAGATATACTAGAATGATAAAACCAAACCAAACTAATCCAACCCAATAGCATCTGATTTTATTCGATCCGTGTGCACCCCTATCCTGATCCCACTAACGCACCTCATCCACAATAACGGAATGAATCAGGTTCCTACACCTCATACTGTTGGCACCCATGCGGAAAATCTACTATTCATATCTTTCTCCCTATCCCGCTTTAGTCTGGATCTTTGTCTCAACTATGTCACCCTCTTGTTATCCTTCTGGATAACCTTATGGAACCCACCCATCACATTTGTTGGGTGTCACCACGATAATGTCTTTAGAGTCTCCAAATTTATCCAGTCTGCTAGTACTTCATGAGTCCACATCGTGGAGATCGGGGTGGTTGTCTTGCTTCTCCTTAAACACACATAAATGATTACTTAATGCAATGGCCTTCTGGTCGTTGTCGATTCCCCACATCATATGGAGGCCAAGATCTCTTGAATATAAACGTAGAATGGGGCATCACATCCTCCCTGAGTCCCACAAAATAGGTGTGTGGTCATATCCATACCTCGATTGTGAGCGAACAACGATAAAGGGTAACACCTCTAACAATTCATTCAACCCAGGAAACAGTTCAATCTGGACTTGTACCCCGAATTCTTCCAAGTAAAATGAGAATCGATCGTATCTAGAACCTCTAACTGCAAATTATCAACTAACTTCGCAAAGTCTACATAACCAAGATCCTGTCCATCGCTTACCTTTGGACAACCTGTTGGTTTAAGCGTAATGTTGAAGGCTCCCCCAACTTGCCAAGCCATTATTGGGTATCTTCCTTTGATGCTTCGAAGGTTCGTCTGCATCTCTGCTTGTAAACGTGGTTCTGCTGCCTCATAAACACATGATACCACCGGTAAAGAATTTGTTTTCACCACTCGAAAGACAATTAATATACAAATACACACTTAAGCTCCTTAATATCAGAAATACAACTGTTGTTCTAGGTAATAAAAGATCCACTAGCACTTCACACCACATCTAAGGATCTAAACCAAAAAATTGCCATGAAAGATCCAACTATTCACAATTCTTTGTCTCATGTAGGAGAATCACATCTTCGACCTATTGGCTTAGCATTGTCCTCACTGATTTTCTTTTCTCTCGGTCCCCGAGCCCTCCCCCCAACATTCTAGCAAACAACTTTCATTTAGAACCATCTTTAGAACCGAGGGCTTGTGGTACCCTAGACACCCACATGACCGTTCCTCCATACTTATCAATCATCAATCAGGTTGATAACTTCAAGAATGCAGCTTTCGAAGACTTTCATTTCCAACCCATCCTTGGATGCAATATGACCCCCTTTAATTTCAACAGTTTTTGATATATACCCTTGCATGGAACCAAGATTCATAGACTAACATCTAAGGGGACAACTTCTTCAACCCTTAAGGCCCACATCTTTTAGATCTTTCCCTAAGCGTCACCAACGAACCACCGGTGATTGCCACGACAACTTGAACAAGAGCATCTCCTGTTATACGAGGGCAACACATTGGATGGGCTTAAAACCTCAACATTCTTAGACGAATCTAGAAGGAAGGAAGAAAGTCGAGCTGCATCAGAGTACGTGAGCTGCTTTATGTAATCATGCTCACGGGAAGGAGTCAAATATCCCATCCACAGAAGATTTCTCATAATTGGCAAACAAACTAAGCAAGAGTCCAACATCGGGTTTGGGACATAGAACAAAACTTCAATAGGAAGCATATCCTCAACATGACCCGTATCTGAGAAACCCACGCACCAATTGCTCGAGTTACAACAGAGAGAAACTCTAATAACAACCCCATTCAAAAACTCCTTCCCATCTTCCGATCTTGACATGGCTCTAACAATCCCTACGTTAGTGGCATCGTTCCCTAAAGTCTTGCATGCGAATGCTGATTGGCTGGAGATGGTCATCATTGGAGCTCCACTGACTTCTTGGATCATTGGTGTAGAATAAGTGATTGTAGATCAACCTTTGATTGTTCCGTTAAGATTTTAACATGGCTACAGGGTAACTCCCTGGGTGGAGATGGGAGGGGTACCACCTCCACCCGAGCTTTAAACGAGCGTTACCAAACATTAGTAAACATTCAACGTGTCTGACACCTAGAGAGACTAGGATCGAGTTAATATTCACATGGATCTTCCATCAGATGGTACCTCCGTCATCTTCCATAATAAAGCAAGGGACAAATTTAAGTACATCAAATTTCATGAAAGATGGGGAGTTCCCCACACATGCACCATCTAGAGAAACTTGCTTCTCTTCCCATCCCACCATCACAATCTTCTCCAGAGGATGCTACTCTGCATCATTTCTCTATTCAACAAAATCTGGGTCTCAATGCTCGAAGAAAGCATCCCCTAGGGACTTTAGAAGTTCCTTTTCAAATGTAGCAACATCATCCTCTCCAGTAATGGAGAGTCCAATGGGAATGAGACCGCGCACATGTGAACCATATCTGGTTGTAGGAAACTTTATTTGTACAGCTCGCGGGAAGAACCCCTTTGGCAACCTCTACGAATGGCCCAATAGTAACTGCCCCTGACATCTTCTCTGGCATCGTAGTCAACACTTTTAATAGTGGAGTAAAAACACCAGAGCGAGGCTTCCTAATACGGTAACAATGACAATCTTTGTGGCAATGGTCATGTTTATGTATCGAAAGCACCCCATCATCGAATTATTGGCTAGAGTCCTTCGTTGACGATGCCTACAAGCCGCAGTCCAACCCTTAGCAACCTTCCCCTCAACCCTCAAAATGATGTCACTCTTTTTTTCTAACCCCTGTTGGCCCTCCAATGAAGATGGATGGAAGGGCCATGACTACACCTAGATAAAAACACATCCCCTTTCTTTTTCCCCACAGCTCACGCTCACGCTCACGTTCTCTTCCTCTCTCCTGCATAAAATATGATAGAGTTACGTTATACTAATTTTTGTTCATATCGTACAATATTTATGATTACATTGCATTTTTTGATAGAAAAGTGAGGCTTGTGCCTCAATCTCCTTGAGCCTACCCCTCACCTCGACTTCATTTTGCCTTCATATTTTAAAACCTTGCTTGCTTAAATATTTCCCCTAATACAAGAAGTTCCACATGGTGGCGACGATTCTTAGTCTTATTAATCTTTTTGAATAATTTGATGTTCTCTTTTGTTATTTCATTGTTTCCTTGTAGTTGAGTATATGCTATCATTTATTACATCCCCTTTTATTGCTATTATTCTATGGATAGTAAGAGAACACTCTTGGAATCCTATTTCCAAAAGTTGTGGTCGATTAATTATTTAAATTGGTTCATAACTATATTATGATGGATTGACTTTTTGGAAGGAAAAATGGTGTGAAGCTGAAACTTTTGCTTCCACAAGTGTAAGTTTGAAATTGTATTCATAAAGAAAAGTATGAAATTATAATGACTTGGAGTCCCATAACATCATGCCGTGCTCCAAGTAATTCTCCACAAAATCACCCATCAAAAGACTACGCCATTTCTTACCCCGCCCGAAATCTCATATCATCCATGCCAACTCCATACGATCCAATTGACTCCCAAAGTGCATAGGTGCTATCAAAGGGCATGCAATATATTTGTCGACACCCAACAATCTCTCTAGGTGGCACTTGAAATGTATTGGTGATTATTGATGCCCTCCAGGTGTTAAAGACGTTTTCAGGAGACATCTACTCCTTAGAGGACCCTGTCCCTTCAAACATATGATATCACTTGGTCCCTTCCTATTAGCCAAAGGATGATTTTGACTACTTGAGTGATCTTCTACCTTCAACTATCCTTGTACTTTGCAATAGCAATCCCTGGACCCAAAAAAACTTGAAGCATATAACACTTCCTAGATACTCTTTATAAGGAGAGAACCATTCGCTCATGTTTAGTGTTCGATCTTATGATAAGGATCCTCACTAGAGCAATGGGAGTCTGCCAACGTCAGAAACTCTACCGCACGTTGATAAGAGATGTTCAAGCGGGACAAGGGAGACCATACCTTGTCCCATGCCTCTCCAACACACATCCTTGGCCGGCCACCAACGTAAGTAGACCAGGGAATTGTCCACAAAACAAACCTCTTTCAATTCACTTATCCAACGAAAAGCAATGGCTGGCCTTGTCACCCAAGATATGTTCCAACGAGGACATGATCTTTGGAAGAACATCGTAAATCCCCCTTTAGAAACTAGATGGTGAGCGCATTATCCCAGTTTGCGCAATTAACCCTACCAGTGTTCACGAAAGCGGTCCGTGCGGCCGCATATGCGGCCGAATATGCGTATGCGGTGCCCTCAGCGCACCGCTTTCCTGAAGCCCCGCATTATGCGCCCTGTGCGCTTATGCGGGCTATGCGGCCACACATGCGGTCTGTGCGGCCGCATACACATTATTTATTTATTTTTTATTTTTTTAATTTATGCCATGTTTTGTTGTGTTATTTGTGCCATGTTTCCTTACTTTTGCATGTATGCCAATCAAGCATTCCGTGACCATTTATATCCATCGTCAAAGTATTTGTACTACGAGATTGGAGCAAACACGCAAGGAAGAAAAAGAATAATATACTAATAATTTATGAAACTAATTTAGTCAACTATTAGTTATTATGAATGTAATATATTATATGTAAAGTTCGGTATGTTTTGATGGAGGATCAATTATAAATATAACGACATAAATAAATGACATTATATTCAACAATAGAGGCATTTTGTGCGCTAACTTTTTTATTTTGTTGATTGTGGTCAATTTATTTTGTGTGCTAACCATTCTATTGAAGTATTGATATTTGATTGATAGAGATTGTTTTGAACTCTATGGAAGTTATTTTTCTTAGATCTTCAAAAATTAGGAAATCGCGTAAAACCGCATATACCCCGCATATGCCCCCGCATACCGCTTAAGCGCTATTCAGTGACCTGTCCGAACGCATACGCATACTGCTTTCCTGAACCTTGAACCCTACTGAAAACCATTGATGCCTCGTAACAAAGAGCAGATCATATCTGAAATTGTGCCCCAAATGTGAGGCTACCTTGGGGCAAGTAACACCCTCTTTATCTCCTTCAAGATAAACACCCACAAATCACCATCCTCCTTAGAGTGCAACATTGCCCTCTAACTCACTTGCGACATCCATGACGACTCCCACAAATTCGTCTAGAAGAATCTTTATATCAAAAATTGTTGGCGATTCCTAACCCTTGAAAGGAGCAGACATGGAGACTAGAAGAACACCATAAATAGATAAATACCGCTTCGAGTTGGACTAGGTGTCCCTCCCTTTCGGAACATGAGGCCCTCCAATACGTGATTCTCCGCTTCATCTTCTATACCAGAGGCAACATGTTGGACTGATGGAGGCATCCATGCACCAAAAGAAAAACTGGATTACTGATCGGATGGTCCCGGAGTTGCTTTTGTAAAGAGGCCATAAATGCACCAAAAGTTGACTTGTTGCCAGTCCCGAAGGCCTCCGACACCAAAGCAATCCCCTTTCCATCTTACATGCTCCCCTCTTAGAAGAAAATAATGTCATCGACATATTACAACGTAGAGATCTATAAACAATCAAGCTTGAAACTGAACAAGATCCCCTCGATATCGCATAGGACATCATCCTCGAAAGTGCATCGACCACCATAATGAAGAGAAACATCACCAAATGAAAATTCTATCCAACACCCCTTTATGGTTGAAAGAAGCCCCCTTTTCGTGCCCATTGACTAACGCCAATCTAGCGATTATCATCACACACCTCATTATCTTAACAATTTACTCATTCAGTAATACCTTACAAGAAAGGGAAACTTTATTTAATCTAAGCTTTGGAGAAATCAACCTTCTAAAGCATCCCTTGATTTGTCTCTTCCTTAATATACATTACAGAATAGTATTAGAGGCAGCAAACCACACCAATCATCATATGCATACCTAAAATAAAAGCTAGATGTTCCTTAAAAAAATAAAAAAATAGATGTGAAGGCAAAATGATCGAATGTTGGACCAAGTAAAGGCTATAACCATAATTGTTTTACAATGAAATAGATAATACTAGATAATGTATTAACACGATAGTCCTTGTTGAGGGATTTTTGTTGTTCTTTTTCTGCTTATTCATATTTCTGTTCGTACTATGTAATTTATCCATTTGGGTTTCTCACCTTTATATAAGAGGACCTTAGGACACTCTTTATGAATGAGAAAAACTCTTCACCTCTTTCCTTACGGTATCAGAGCGACTGTCCTAGACCAGAGCCCTGTACCCTAAAATTTATCCCCACCCACCAACATCCTCGCTCTCAAGGGCTTGCAACGATGGCCTACCAGGTGCGTATGTGACACCACAACACTGTCTGAAGCCACCGGTGGTGCCCCAACAGCTACTGCGGGAACCCAACCGCCCACTAGTAGCCACCAACAGTACTTGGGTAGCACCCAACGACGCTTGTGGGGGGGGGGGATCCTACGTCATTGCATCTGCTGTTTCGACCCTATGTGGCACTTCAACGTCACTCGTGTGGCTTCCAAAGAAGCCTCAGGTTCCGTGAGGTCCCTTTTCCTCCGTTGTGCGGGTCCATCCTCTTTGGAGCTCTTTATAGTCTGATTTTGAGCTGAGAAGGTTGAGTTCAGATCGATAAAACAATCCTCTGGCCCTATAATGTAAGAAAGTTGAATGGTAATGGTTGTGTTTTTAGTATACACCCGGAACCACTGCCTATATGATAGTGTAGACACGCTATTGTCCTTATAGTGTCTTAGTCTTTTTCTATTTTGGTACGGTGTCGGAAAATAGAGTTGATGTCACATCCTCGGGTGCTTTCAAAGGTCTAGCACCTATAGTCAAAATGGATGGGACAAACTACGAGTTGTAGGCTATGCAGTTTAAGCCTCATGCAATGTCATGTGAAGAAAAAGAGCCGACTGTCAAAACTGGCACGTGTATCATGGGACGTGGATGATGCGTGTGCATGTGTGTGGCTAGCTGGTACTGTGTCTGTTGAGATTGCCAATGACATCTTGAGTTAGCCCTCCACCAAAGCGATGCGAGATATCCTTGTAACAACTTATTCTCAGGCAAGGAACGAGTCAAAGATATTGCTACTGCATCGTGATATGTCCATGACCAAGCGAGGTGGTTGCCCACTTAATACCCTATACACATCATTCAGGGCCTCAGAGATATGTTTGAGAGACTTCATAGCTACATACCTCTGACGGCTACTCCAGAGCAGCTAAAGGCTTATGAGAGTATGAAATTTTTTTATGACCGAGGTCTTTCTACGGCTTCATATCCGGAGTACGATACAACATGGTCTCAGATACTCACCGATGCCACCCTACCTTCTGTGGAGGAGGCCCATCATAGACTTAGCATGCTTCTAATTCCCTCTGCCAAACTGACTCGGAACACCTCAGTTACGGTGCGTCTCGCGGTAGCTGTGGATCGTCCCAATTTATGGGATGCGACACTCGAGTCAGAGGCGGTTCTAGCTTACGCCAACCGTGCACCTATTGTTATCGACCCGACCATTTGGAGGACACATGCTATTCAAAGCACGACTTTCCAGCCTTTGCCCGTGGTGCCAGGCAAGTTCAGAATATTGCCGATTCAAATGCTTCCTCGGATTACAAATTCGATGAGTTTGTTGACCGCTTGTGCTAGATCATGCCTTCTGCTGCTGGATCATCGACTATCTCGTAAGGACCTTTTGATGTTGTTGCTTCTGCTTTCAATAGTACCTCATGTATGTCTTAAACACTTAATTGTTGCTCCAGGATAGACTAGACCTTTCTAATAGATAACATACTCTTGTGCTTCTCATCATCACTGTGGAGATCAATCTTAGTTGCACTCATACAATCTATGTACAATTTGATAGGTCAATGGTGATTGCTAATGGGACGCTCTCCCATCACTGGACGGGGGGGGGGGGTCCGCTTGATTTCCTTCGTGGTCAACATGAAACTTGTAGACTCATCAAGATCTACAACTTCATGATTTGAGTTTTTTTAAAATTCGGCCTCCTTCTATTTCTTATTGATTTTTTTATTTTTTATTTTGAATAATTTTCATTGGGCCACTTGGATCTTTCTGGTTGAGCCACGCGACCCGATCCCATTGCGCCACCTGCTTCCGCTTCCAGCCGTTCGATCACTTCTGGCGCCTTCGATCTCAGCCGCTCACCCCCTTTTTCATCTTTCGCCCTTCGATCTGACTCTAGACTGCATTCGAAGCGTCCACGCTTGCTCAATTCCCGACCATTGGATTTTTAGATCCAACAGCGCCACGCGCATGGAAGGCCGTATCGATATTGTTTTGGTCCGCCCGGAAATGGATATATCGGGATATATCGACGATATATCGACGATATCGGTGGAAATGTCAAAAATGGCTCAAAAGCCATTTTTTTCTCCATTTTTTCAGAAATTAAGATCATCCAAGATATTGGAACAACAAATAACCTACAAATACACACTTATATCACACATATCGGTCATTTATAGACCATATATCGCACATATCGATCATCATATCGAACATATCGCTGTTAATGTTTATTCCTGACCTTTAGATATTGGAAATGGATTCCATTCAAGTTCTTATAACATTAAACAACTTACATATACACTTAGATGACACATACAGATCATTTGTGAAGACTATGATCCTTATATTGCAAATATCGATAACATCGAACATCTCGCTGGTATTGTTAGTTGTTGACCTATATATATATATCGAAAATGGAGTCCATCCAAGTTCTTATATCACTAGATAGCTTACAAATATACTCTTAGATCACACATATCGATCAATCTATGAAGATTATATCGCATATATCGATCATTTTGAACATATCGATATTAATGTTTGATTCTTGACTCATAGATATTTTGTTTTTGAAGAATTGACTTATAGATATTGAAAATCGATTTCATTCAAGTCTTACAACATGAAATAAATTGTAAACATACACCAAGTTGAAGAACCATTGTATGCACCCTCCTGTCGCACCATACCCTTCCAGGTGTAGCTACATATATGTGCTTTAATATTAGGTGTAGTTAGATATATGTGTTTTCATACTAGGTGTAGCTAGATAAGTAGTTGAATCAATCTTCCATGAATAGATATCGACGAAATATCGACGATATCGATCGATATCCGGGATTTTATCTACTAAATCCAGTCATTTTTGACTGATATGAGCCGATATGGCGATATATCGTCGATATATGGGCGATATATCGTCTATATCCCTGTAAAAGGAGATACTGGGTAGTATCGAAACCCCTACCCTGTCGAAACCGATATATCGGCAATATGTCGCCGATACGGCCTTACATGGCCACACGTCTCGCCCATAGTCGTCGATGCGGCCTGATCAATTAGATCAGGGCCGCTCTATCGCACCCAAATCTCAGCCGTTGGATTGCAAGATCCAACGGTCAAGCCTCCATCTCCTACCTCTCGCCAGAGCCTCTCTCCCACATTCCCCACTTTGAGCCCGTCTTCCCCTTCATGTTTTCGCGACCTCGACGGCTACCTCCTCCACTTTCTAGCTACGCCAAGTCCAAGTCCTACCCTCCGGCATCCTCGTGAGACTCTTGGCCAACCACGCCCTCCTCTCTCCCGCTTCATATCTCTCCCGCAAACCACGTCCTCCATCACCTTCACGTCGACCCCTCCCCTTCAAATACGCCGCCTCCGACCACGCTCTGCCTTGTCCGCCTGTATGCGGGCCTTGGCCCATCTCCTCTCCATCTCCTCGTGACAGGGGGAGATCGGATCGAGGTTGCGAAGATGATTAATGGCTCCGGTGTTGACCCTTGGCCATGGTAGGCCATGCCTCTGGCCGTAGCACGCTGACGAGCTGCTCCGATTGGTCGTCGGAGTTTAGCAAAGACCAGAACCCTCCTTGGAGCTCGAGCCCAGACCGCTTCGTCCGCCCCGTTCTTCAGGTAAGCTTCCTCTGTTCTTCTCTCCTTTTCTTCGTGTTTTCTTTATTTAGTTAGGCTCCCACCTACGAGTTCACCTTCTAGTCACCATCGCACCAGATTCGCCTCTCCATGCTCATCTTCACGCCACCCTTAGATCGCCCCCTCCTCTTCTCCACCACCTGAACCCCCTCGCTCCATCTCTTCTCCTAGTCGGCGGAGACGAAGCACTAGCCCCCGCTCCTTCGCTCGCCAGGGACCCATTCCATTCACCTCGCACAAGAATCACACGCTTCGGCTATGTTCTAACATTGCACGTGTACTTCTATCAATGGTCGGAGTCTTCGTCGGCGCTCATTTCAAGAGCTTCGTCTTCGGTGGTCTCGCGTGTTCGCCACGATCCCGATCGCCCCTGCTGTTCTAAGCATCCGAGCTGCACTGTCAATGCTTCTGGAGACTACCCCGACCTTTTGACGTCCGACACCGACCTGGCGGAGATGTTAGGACGTCGTCGGAGCCCACCAAGTCCGCCGTAGGAGGCGTCGACGTTCTTGATTGGACAGTCCGCAGGAGACCGTGCATCCCCTTCGAGCCTCCACTTTGAGCCTTCAGGCTCGGGTCATCGGAGCCTCCGTCGACCCTCCTGAGCCGCACCCCGATCCAGAGCCTCCATCCGAACCTAGCCTCACGTACCCAAGTCACGTGAGGGCTGGAAAAATTGCACGGGTGCCCCGTCGACTTCTCCAAATTGCATTCAAGTCCTCTGAGCATGTGTAGAGCATGCACGCCTGGGGCTAATTGCATTCGAGCCCCTTTGGGTTTTAATAATTGCATTTTAGCCCCCGCGCGCATGGGAAAATTACAGGGAAAGCCCTTCTATTTAATTTAATTACAATTAAGCCCTCCCAGGGACCTGCTTGCAATACTTTTCTATTTATTTTGCATGTTTTCTGTACGTTTGTGCCCCTGGACTCTTTTGTGAATATCTTGAGCATTCGACCTCCGTTTTAGTTGATTTCAATTTCGTTTCG